>QGSO01000190.1:50814-189872 GCA_011037825.1 Carya cathayensis
GGTGCCGTTTTGGGTTTGCCGTTTTAAAGAAAATAAAAACCTCAGGTGCCAAAACGACGCCGTTTTGGACACCTGAAGGGGTTTTTTTTTATATATATATTAATTATATATATATATGCGGGGCGGGGCGGGGGCTTTCTGGGGCGGGGGACCACCCCATCCCGCCCTCGGCCCCTCCCAGGGCCCTATATACGGGTGGGGTAAATCTTGCCCCCGTGTGGCAAGGCGGGGTAATCCGCCCTGGCACATGGGGGCGGGTGGGGCAGCAGGGCGGGGCCCCTACTGCCCACCCCTAGTCCCTATTAGAAATATCATTCGAACGTGTACTTAACCGTTTGATCCAAAATAAAGTAAAACTTCAAACAGTTATTTGGAACCGTCAAATTTTAAATTTCTAAGTTAAGTTGCCAAATATAGTGGGAATTTGAGTAACTCTACGAATAGTCGATTTGGATGTTTGAACATGTAGGAGTAATCGTTTGAATGGTCATTGAATAGTTTGAACGAAAATTCTGGTGGGTTAGATGAATAAACATTTGGCGGGAATAGAAAATAGGTTCGAAGGCTTCTATATGTACATTCGAACAGTGGTAGTGTCTTTTCAAATTTTAATTGCAAAAGCATTTCCTTATTCATTAGTTATAGTAAAATATTTAGTTTATATAATAAATATAGCATTTAAATAATATAAATAAATAAAGGAACTCAATAAGTAACTTAAAAGGAACTCAATATATAACTAATTTAGAAAATTAAAAGACGATTCATATTTAAATTAATTATAAAAAACATAGATGGCTAATGTCCATACAAAAGACCTGAAAAAATGCAAATAAAAGATATACACTACTAGCCCAGATCTCGTAACACCACCTCAACTACACCAAGACGTGTCCCCATATCTGTCAACCGAGACATGATCTTTGACTTGGTCTCTGTGAGGGCGATCCGGCCTTCCGTATGCACTACATCAATGAGCTCTGATATATATATATATGCACAGATCTCAGCACGCACGATATCTGCAATCTCCTCTCAGGTCTGCATCTCCTTGAGTATTGACCGCCTCTGTAGTGGGTGAATGAATATGAAATTTGGAGTGTCTCATGCCACGAGACAAGGTCGTGGAGTTGATCGTTCTGATCAGCTCTCAAACATGCTCAAACGCATCTGGCTTGATTCCCATGGCTAAAAAAAATCGTGAGCAGGACCCCAAGCTGCAATATATCTGTCGTAATATAGGTAGCCTCTGATTGAATCCTAGTGAAGATATCGAATCCTAGCAAAGATATATCTCGCTAGGTCGATAGGCATCCTACGAGCGCCCCGTATCATAAATTGTGCATGGTCCATGCTGACCTCAGTCTTGTGTAGTCATGGATCAATGTTGTTGGCTATTATTATGTTCATGATCTTGAAAAAACTAGATAAGTTTGTCTGTTTGATGCTCTTGCTCCCATCATAGGAAGGAGCATCAGGACCCACAACGTACTGACGAATCTCATAATCAACGAGGCCATCAAACTCATCTACCACAGCAGTATCCTCTTCCTTAGTAGTCTCCCCATTGCCTATAGGTGTAGACTTTCTAGGCATCATGCTAGGATATGCAGTGGGTAGTCGAGGGATACCAAGAAAATCAACGACTGCATCAACTGAAAATCTAACTCATACACCCCGAACGGAGAAGGTGCATGTGTCATCATCTTGGTCGGCACCACCAAGTTCTCTATAGAACTCAAATATAATATCAATGTAGGCAATGATCTTATCCCTCTCTTCGTTCTTTTGGTTGATGATTGGTGTCCAACCACGAACGAGAAAGACAGATGCCAGAGAACGGTTCTACCATAGAAGATCCCTAAAGTCATCGATCTTTGCCTGACGCTCCAACAAAACAATCCTCTCTCGGACTTTTTTGTTAAAGGATTGTCCTGACTTGGTCTACTTCTTTCCCCGAGAAGCCATTGGAGTAGCACTGAATTTAATTTATAAAATTAAAGACAATTATTAAAAAATATCATAATTATAATTAGATTAAATTATTATATCTAACTAAAACATTCTATGTTACATTATCTATTTTCCTTTTTGAAAAAATTAAAATAAGCTACATATTGTTCAAACAATTAACTGCACATTCAAACGAGTATACTTTTGGTTCTAACAGTCTATTTTGGTTTGAATAGAAATATTAAATGGTTAGTATGTTTCATTCAAACATGTAAGAGACATTTGAATGGATTTGATTGGTTTGAGCTTAGCAGTGGTTGACTCAGCGATTGCTAAAATCGAAAGGAATTGGTGTTCTTCCACAAACCACAACAATACAAGGCCAGGATCAGCATAGAGGCATCCCAACCTGTGAGACGCTTATGCCTTGAATCTAACAAGGTGTGTGCAGACGAATGATTGGAAAGTAATTGGATTAAAAAATCATGATTGTCATGTATTTTTACAATATGTATTGCAATTGGTATTCATGGTTACTTGATGAGAGATGTACACATGGCTTTGACAGAGCTAGGTGCATTTTTCAAAGATTTATATTCTAGAACGTTGAATGTAGAAGATTTGGAACGTTTGGAATGAGAAATTGCTATAATATTGTGTAAGCCGAAGAGTATTTACCCACCATTGTTCTTCGATATCATGGATCACTTAGTCGTCCATTTGCCACGTGAGGCTTAACTTGTAGGACCAGTCTAGTATAGATGGATGCATTCTATTGAAAATTTCCTTAGAAAGTTAAAACATACAATGGGTGACAAGGCTTGCCCATAAGGGTCAATTGCAGAAGTATATATTGACGATGAGTTGCATACATTTTGTTCAAAGTACTTCTACGGAGTTGACACAAGATTTGATTGGACAAAAAGAAATTTGATGTCGACCAAGTAAGACAAAAAAAATGTCTTTTTTGTATTTTTTCAACATGTACGTCCACTTGGTGTAGATCGTGGTTATGATTTGTCTGGAAGAGAGTTTGAAAAAGCTCAGTTGTACATACTAAACAATTGTCCCGAGATAGAAAGCCCCTTGGAGTAAGTTGTCCTTATTTAATAATTCATATTAGAATATTCTTAAAAGTCTATGTGAGTTATAAATTATTTACTATATTTCTATTTCAATGATCATGTTAACTTGCTCAAAGAACAAGGAGCAATTGATATAGACAATAAACATAAAGTAGAGTTTCCTAAATGGTTTGAACAACGGGTAGTGACTTATATTATATATTTTTTTAGTTAACATTTTTCATTTAGTGATTGTTTTGTTATATATACGTTCTGTGATATCTCCTTTTTATGTGAATTTTTATTGAGTGATTTTATTTAAATTATTATAATTAGTGATTTTCTTATTTTAAATTAAAGGTGATTTTTGCAATATTATTTTATGATTTTTTTTAGCAGTGAAATTATTTTAATGTACTTTCTTGCTATTTATTATTATATTGTATTTTAATTACCTTTTAATTTAAATTAGTTTAATTTTGGGCTTTAAAATTATTGTGTTTTAGATTTTATTATTTTATTTTATTTAATCACTGCATTTGAATTATTTTATAAATTTTAGTTTATAAAATAATATTCTACCTTAATTCATTGTAGTGTTTTATTTAAAGTGTTTATATAAAATAAAACATTTAAGCGTTTTAATCAGTGTTTTAACTCACTGTTGGTTTATTTGAGGATCCCGAAGCGTATGATTGAAGTTAATTACCTAGGCCCCTACCCTTTTTCTTTCACTTTTTCCTTTTTCCTTTTTCTTCTCTCTCTTTCCTCTCTCTCTCTCTCCCCATGCTCTTCCCTTCCCCATTTCTCCTTACCGTCGCCGCCCCTTTGACCGCCCGTTTCTCCGCCGTCCGGTGGAGGTGTCGTACACCACCCCCGCCATTCTCTTCCAATCTCACCAAAGTTCATCCCCTCCAATTTTCAGAGCCATCGGACCAGCCGTTAGCCGCCACGAGCCCCCGGAAGTTGCTGCCTGCTCTGTTTTCCTCCTTACCGTCGCCGCCCATTCGGCCGGCCGTTTCTCCGCCGTCCGGTGGAGGTGTCGTACACCACCCCCGCCATTCTCTTCCCCTTCCATCAGAGTTCATACCCTCCAATTTTCAGAGCCATCGGACCAGCCGTTAGCCGCCACGAGCCCCCGGAAGTTGCTGCCCCTGCCCTGTTTTCTCCCCTGTTGCCGATTTCTTTCTCCGCCCAGAACCGCCGCTTGCCGGCGGCGTGGACTACACCACCCACCCAGATTTCTTCCCCTCTCACCGGTGAACATCCCCTCCAAGTTTCACCTCCATCCGAGCCACCGTTAGCCACCACTCTCGCCTCCAAACAAATGGGTTTTTAAGGCTTTTCACCATTTTGGACCACCATACACGGCCAAATCAGCCACCAAGCACCACCATTGGATTCACCACATCAAGGGCTTCCTCCCCATGTCTTTCTTTTTCCCTAACTCTCACTCTTTCTCATATGGGTTTCTCAAAACACCCATTCGGTTGCACCACCGTGCGCCGCCGTACACGGCCACCCGTGGTGTTTCACCACCACCATCTTGTTCCTCTCATCCTCATGAACCTCTCCAAGAAATTTCATGGCCAACGGAGCTTCGTAGAGCTCACACTCTCCCGCACTCTCCAAGGCCAAAAATGGTTTCAAACGGCCGATCTGCCGCCGTTAGCCACCGTCCGACCACCACCTCGCCACCACAGCTCCACCACATGTTCCTCTACCTTTCCCTAGCTTTCCATGAAGTTCTATGGCTTTTCGCTACCTCGCGTCTCCTCCGCTCACCGTTCGGAGTTACTGTTCACGGCGTGATGCCGCCGTGCTCCGTCACCTTTGACCACCACGAGGCGACCGTGAGTCTTCCAAGACCACGCCTAGCCTTTCTCAAGCCCAAACTACCACTTTATGTGGTGGACAGACACCGTACCGCCACGTACGCTCCTCCGACGCATGTTCGTGACGAGCAGCGAGCGACGCACGGGTTATCCCGTCGATGGTATAACCCTCTATCTTTAGTTATTTATGTTTAACATAGTTGATTTGGTTGGCTGTAGACTGTGTAGTTAGTGTTTGTGGAGTTCGCTGCGTAGTTGTGAAACGAAGTGTGGTTGTGAAGTGTTAGGCTTGATTTTGTAGTTTTGTGGACTGTGTTGTGAAGTATAGGCGTGAGATGGATGCCGTAGATGTGATACGGCGGGTTGTGTGAAGAGAATACGCGTGTAGCGTATTCTGTGTAATGCAGCGACGCGCCGCGCGACGTGCGCTGTAGTGATGTGTGTCGTAGAAGGAAGGGAGTACGCATGTAGTGTACTCCGTGTTGTATGGCGATGCATCGTGTGATGTGCATCGTGTTGATGAGTGTTGTAGCGAAGGAAGTACGCGTAGCGCGTACTCCGTGTCGCGTAGCGATGCACCGTGAGACGTGTATCGCAGTGATGGGTTTTGCAGTGTGGATGGAAGAGAGTTCACGTGAGTGTACTCTGTATTAAGTCGTGAAACACCGGATGGCGTGTCACGAAGGGTTGGATGGCGTAACAGAGAAGTGTAGAGCGTATGGTGTAGTGTTGGGAAACTGTATGACAGTGTCCCGAAGCAGTGGTGTTATGGATTATAGTCCGGGGTGACTGGTGTCATCTTGTGGTTGACTATGGCTAAGAGTATATGGATTGAGAAAGGAATTGTTTGTTTGGTTATTATTGATAATTTTAATGAACTTGTTTTAGTGCAAAGGCTTTCTGAAGTCAAATTATCTCTTCTGGGTATAGTGAAACCTCAAGTTGCCGTGGTGTTGCAAGTGCTCATAATATGACAATTGAGTTCAGAAGTGAAAATCTTAAGGACTTGAGTGTTCCTCTTCCAGCTGTTGTGCAGTTCCTCGTGTTTCGCGCTCTATTCTCATAGAACGCGACGATCGAGGTAAGTTAGCCTCTAACTTACTATCAGTTTATTGTGTATGTGTGATGGGTAAGAGAACTACAATTTATGTATGTATGTTATCGTTTATGCCATGTTAAGTATGTCATCTGATACATGTATGCCTTGAAATGTTTATGATTAAATCATATTGTGCCATTTACAAGTATACGCCATGTTAGAAAAGTATATGATATTAAATAATATCTCATGCATTAAGAAAGATAAGACATGTTATGTTACGTATAATACGTGGGGCCACAACAACTGTGGAGTACGTATTATATTTTATGTTACTTATAATGCGTGGGGCCACAACAACTGTGGAGTACGTATTATATTTTATGTTACTTATAATGCGTGGGGCCACAACAACTGTGGAGTACGTATTATATTTTATGTTACGTATAATACGTGGGGCCACAACAACTGTGGAGTACGTATTATATTTTATGTTACTTATAATGGTGGGGCCACAACAACTGTGGAGTACGTATTATATTTTATGTTACTTATAATGCGTGGGGCCACAACAACTGTGGAGTACGTATTATATTTTATGTTACGTATAATCGTGGGGCCACAACAACTGTGGAGTACGTATTATATTTTATGTTACTTATAATGCGTGGGGCCACAACAACTGTGGAGTACGTATTATATTTTATGTTACTATAATACGTGGGGCCACAACAACTGTGGAGTACGTATTATATTTTATGTTACTTATAATGCGTGGGGCCACAACAACTGTGGAGTACGTATTATATTTTATGTACTTATAATGCGTGGGGCCACAACAACTGTGGAGTACGTATTATATTTTATGTTACTTATAATGCGTGGGGCCACAACAACTGTGGAGTACGTATTATATTTTATGTTACTTATAATGCGTGGGGCCACAACAACTGTGGAGTACGTATTATATTTTATGTTACATGAAGTATGGGGCCACAACAACTGTGGAGCATACACTACATGAGACACAGCAATTGTGACATGTAGAATACGTGGGGCCACAACAACTGTGGAGATACGTGACTTAGTCTGGGCCATTGGTATTTTTTATGTTATGTGTATTCATGGGGCCACAACAACTGTGGAGCATGAAGTATGGGGCCACAACAACTGTGGAGCATACACTACTGAGACACAGCAATTGTGACACGTAGAATACGTGGGGCCACAACAACTGTGGAGTACGTATTATGTTTTATGTTACTTGAATACGTGGGGCCACAACAACTGTGGAGTACGTATTAACGCACGTTATTAATCAAGACAATTGAATAATATTCCAAGTTTATGTTAAGTCCAGTTTCAGATCAAATACATGATAAGTCAAGTTTTAGATCAAGTCCATGTTATGTTATGCTCACGTATATGTTATGTTCATGTCATGTTATGTTCAAGTTTATGTTATTTTCAAGTTCTTATTTATGTTATGCATGTTTACGTTCATGCTATATGTCAAGTTATGCTATGCTTATGTACGACTATACTTATGCATTTATGCTTTTACTGCCATGCATGCATCTTTAACCTGTGTGTGAGTTTTATGTTAACTTACTGAGATTTGTAATCAAATCTCACTGTGGTAGTCCCAACTACCATTTCCCCCGAATGGTAGATCTTGTTACAGGACCCGAAGAAGAATTGGAATCTGACCAACTGAATATGGTCGACTAGGCCACGATGCGATGTTGATGATGGTATAGTATTTAACTTAGGTTAATACTTGTACTTTTGGAGTTGTATCTCAAGTATTCTTTTGATCACGACTTTTTAGTATGCCTTTATGTATGAATTATGTTTCAAGTATTTGGGATATATTTAGTGTGGTGCATAGTATTGCTAAAGAAAAAGATTATCCGCTGCGAATATTGCATAATGCTAGATGCATGTTAGGAACATTGCATCTTATATGTCATGAACGGGGGCAGGTAACCTTGTGTTGCATGTTTCGACGCTTCAAATGTCCGTTCAATCCCAAGCGGAATTTGGGGGCGTCACATTTGTCGTGCTTTGGAAATGTGGATTTTCAGGACATATGCATATGGCATCATGTTCATGCATTTGGTTATTGCATGAATGTATTTTTATCTTGAGGTTTGTTTGGTTTGTTACTTACCTGCGGTATTGTCTTTTGTACCGTAGATTTTGATGTAGAGGATGAGGAGGCTGAGTCCGAGGAGGTGGCTTCGCTGGAGGAGTGATTGAGGATCACTCATGGATTGTGGTTTATTTTCCTATTTTTGATTTGTATTATATTTTTACTGGTTATTTGTAATATTTTTAGTACACTTTTTTTTAAGCGAGTTTGTATTTAAACAAAATCTAGTACTTAGTCGACTGACTTTGTTATTCCGCTGCATTATTTTGATTTACACGTGTTGCATATACACACACTTGGCACTTGGCGATGGGATGTGTGACCCGTGTTGTTGTCATCCTGACTTCTCGATTTTCATGTGCCCGTATGTGGGAATTGGGGGCATCACACGTTCTTACTCTATTTAATATGTAGGTTGTAAAAATGCATGGTAGAAATCCTAACGATGTCTTGGATGAACTGTATGCATTGGCGCATGGTCCATTGAGATGTGCAGTCAATATTCTGCATGTATTTATCAGGGAAGTAAGTATCACACAATGGATCGAGAGTGTTATAGAAAAACTCAAAATAGTGGTATCTTAGTCGAAGAAAGTCATGAGGGAGAGAACATAGATTTTTATGGAATTATTGTGGATATAATTAGCTTGAAATATTTCGAGGAGCTTCTGGTATATTTGTTTAAATGGGATTGGTGGGGTTTAAGCAATCTAAGAAGGGGGAGTGCACGATGATGAATATTTCTTGAGTATTCATACATCAAAAAAATGGTATGAAGATGATCCTTTTATTTTGGTTTCCCAAGCATCTCAAGTATTCTACATAGATGATCCTGAGTTAGGAAATCAATGGAGAGTAATACAAAAGTTTTCTCTAAGAAATATACATGATGTTATCCCTGAGGCGGAGGGACAAAACGAAGAGGAAGATAATTCCTCTACTCAAGAAGCTTAGCAAGAGAGTCAGCCTAGCTTTAACTTGTTTGTAGATTTGAGTCAATATGAGATGATCCCTTTGCATAGGGGAGATATTGAGGCTAAAATTATTGATGCAACAGTTGGAAAAAAAGTGGATTCATTTGAAGTATCTACAGATGAGGAAGGCGATTGGTCCACTGAAACTGGTTTTGATGATTGGTGTGTTTTGTGTTCACATGACACTTTTATGACGAATCTTTTTTGTAATGCATGTATCAGAATTTTAAAATCATGCCACTCAAAAGGAAGGCAGTTCCCATTCCATATCCATAGATGCCTAGCTCTTTGATTGACTCACCACTAGAGATTAACTCTTCAGATCAAGGTAAAAAATTAGTATAATATTGTTATAATTAAAATAAATAACACATAAACATATTGAATTCTAACTATAATTTCTTTCATGTGTACATTGCCATTTGGGTTTTTTAGAGCAAAATGTACAATCTCGTCAGGCCGAGGTACTACTAGAGGCATGATGTTAGAAAAATACCATAACGTTAGTAAGATTAAGGTTAACATTCCTGACAATCATATTGGAGGTGAAGGAGAACCAGCGGCCTATCTTGCTTTTCATATAGGTGCTCTTACACGGACGTATGCACATTTGGCTACGAGTTCATGGCATAAAGTTTTCAAAGATGTCAAGGAGTTTATTAGGAAGCGCTGTTTAGTAATTATTTAATTCATTTTATATCAAATTATTTAATGTCTATGCAAAATATAGAATGTGCAATTAATTTGTTCGTAAGTCTTATTTTTTCAAGGATGACTTTGAACAAAATTTTGGTTGAAGGGAGGAGCACAAGATTGTTGATGAGCTTATGTGTAATGCATTCTAGAAATATAAGGTCAGATGTCATGAGCATTACAATAAGTTTGAGAACAAAGACTATGCAAGTCAAAATATTTTTCAAAATGTTTGACCTTCAGATTGAGAGAAACTATGTGATATGTTTGAGCTTCCTGCATTTAAGGTAAATAAATAACTTATTTTACATGTCATAGTTTATAATTTCTTTTGCTAATATTTACAACATCTATGCAGGAGCGAAGTTCTATAATAAAAACAAATAGACTGAATTTGAAGATTCATTATCAAGTAGGCTAAAGATCTTTTCATCGTTTCTTTAAGAAGTTGGTAAGTTTATTTTTTGCTCAAGTTTATTGTTTTTTGTATTCTAATGACTTTATATCTATAAAGTATTTATCTTATAGCATGACTTAGATAGCAATTACGATCAGACAAAATTATATGCTACATCACATACTAATCATAGTCGAGGATGGACTCATCCCGGTGTCCGTGGAAATTATGTAAGTATTATTATCTATTTTAATTAAACTTATTTATATAATTTTGGCAATATTAATTATTTTTCTTATGTGTAGGAAAAGATAGTTGCCTTACGTACTGAATTTGTAACTGATCAAAATTTCACAACAAGTGATATGGAAATTTTTACGAAGGTTTTGGGTCCACATTTAGGCTATTTAAAGGGTTTGAGTAGTTGCGTCATACCTTCTAACTCGTGCTTATTGTCTAGTAATGCCAACTCTTCTAGAGCATTAGAGGAAGTAAGGTCAAAGATTGAGGAATTGAGAACAAGCCAACATGAGTTAGTGGCCCAACGAGCTGACTAGGAGATGCGGATGAAACAACAAGAAGAGTAACAAGTAGAGTTTAGGAGAAAAATGCAGCTCCAAATGCAGATGCTTATGCAACAACTCAGGCTTCCAAGCAACTAATTTATTTCAACTATTAGCTTTCGTATTATAATAACTGCAATTTTATTTAGTTTTTTTGAATTTATGAGACTACTTTTATGTTTGATGAACATGTGTACTAATGTATTATAAGCTGTTATTTAAGTGATTTCTGTTTTCTATCAATGGGTTGAAAAAAATATTATACTGTTTGAATGCAAAAAAAAAAACGTTTGAACAACAAATAACCGCAAACCATTTGAATGGTATGATCAACACATTCGAATGTTCCGTAAGGTTTGAAGAATATGCTAAACTTTTGAACAAGTTTGAATAGTTAAATTTTCACATGCAAAATTGATGTTCAAACTGTCAACTATGTACGTTCGAACTTTCATTACTTGGTAGAGTATTAGTTAATTCCTTTCGGAGTTTTGATGGTTGAATGTTGGTGTTTGTGATGAAAGTGTTGGGTTTGGGTGTTTGTTGTTGAACCTTGGATGTTTTGTATTGATTTGATGAAACTATTTGTAAATCTTGATTCGATGAAAAGTGTGCATGATTTTTGTGTAAGTTATGGTTTGATTTATAGCATGATAGGTTTCCATATAATGGTTTTGCTTGATCTATTAAGTGCCACAAACCGAACCCTCTGAATGAGTTGTTGTTTGTTGTAGTTTGTCATTTTAGCCTTAGGATCTTAATTCTATAGTTTTTATTTTTGAAAAGCTTGTTCTTTAAGCATTGATCTATGGATTAAGTTTGATTTTTAAACCTTTGTGACTTAGGTCTTTGTTGGAGTTTTGACAAACATGCAAAGAGTATGATTTTACGCATGATTTGAGGTATATGTATGTATTGTTACATGAATTATTGCATGAAAATCAAGGATTTAGTCTTTATGATTCAACTAAAAAACATGCAAGTTTCGATTTCTATGATTTCCTTCTAAACTGAGTTTCATTTTGTCGAGTTTTGTGATTTTGGTTTTTAGTCAAGCATGCTATCAACTAGGTTTTAATGATGAACATGTTAGAAGTGAAATTTATGGGCTTTTGGGGTCCTTGGTGTTGAAATGAAAGTACTAAACCAAGAACACCAAGATTAGGTTTGGCTTGACCTTATCTTGATGTTTTGTGTTATTATTTGAAATGGTAAGTTTAAGTTTTTGTAAGATGTGAGATTTAATGTCTTGGAATGATTTTAGAACTAATTAAGAATGTAATATTTGAGGGTTATAGTTTCGGTTATGCATGTTAGTGTGTTAAATGGCCAAGCAGCGAGCAAAATCATAGTTTTTAGCCTTTATATGAATCGACCAAGAGGTGTTCTCATGGTAAGTTTTAGTTTTTGAAAATTCTAAGTCTATATTTAGATTTTGGATGAAATTTACTTGAGTTATGTAATTCTTGATAAGTTTTGGGATCCGTTTGCAATTTCGTTAATTTTAGGGTCTAATTTTTAATTTTCCAAAAGTTAAAGGATAAATTTACAAATTTAGTTCAAAGTTAGTGCTTTGGATTCTATGAGGATTGAGTGAGAATATATAACCCTAGAATGTCTATCATTTCAGTCTACGCTACATTTTCATTATATATGGAATTTTGTAAGTTAGATCCGATAATATGCTTATGTATGTATGGTGGTAAGGTTCATGCAAGTTATGTTCGTATTTTCTTTAATCTTATTAAAATGAATTATGTTACGCCATGCCATGTTGTTATGCATATCAATCATGAATATATGTCACATGTCATGACTATCATGTCATGAAGCACGCAAGCATGCCATCAAATAATTTTTAGTCAAGCATAGAGTGTCAAGTTTACACCGTAGGAACCCATGGGATAAGACACCATGGCTACCCCATGGGACAAGACATCATGGTAACCCCATGGGACAAGATATTATGTATAAGTCTATCTTAAATAAGCAAGCATGCCATGTTTTTCATAAGCAAGTCCATGTGTATAGCGCAAAAATTTCATGTAATTATCAATCATGCTTATTTATACTATTAGTAGCTTATGAGCCTTATTTGCTAAGATTTGTAAATTCCACTATGATAGTCCCAACTATTATTCATCCAAATGGCAGACAATGTGTCAGATATAAGAGAACTCGCACACCCCTAACTGGATGACATCGAATATTTCGAGGAGGAGCCTTAGGAAGGTCATGGAGTTGGTCCTCTAGCTTTTAGATTCTATTTTGGAGCTTATAGTTGAGCTACCTGAGAAGCTTTGTGCTTAGTTTAGTGTTATATTGTAACAGCCCGCTAAAATTTAGTTTTATCTCCTCACCCTTCTCTTTTCTTTTCACTCATAGTAGACGGCAAGGCAATCCGTTTTGGTTTCTCTCTCGACAGCAGTCACCATCTCTCTCGTCTTTACCCTCATCTGGAATCACGCGTATAGATTATCTTTTCCGTAAATCACGTAATTTGTTCTTCACCGACAGCTGTAAAATCATGAACAGTTTTATCCTAAGCGTTGTACCTCGATGGCGTTTTCCCGGATCTTATCCATCGAATTTCAAAGTATTAGATAAGCTTGTTTTTAAAGTAGCACAATTATAATAATTTAGTGAGCTCTGAAAATATTATAATTGTGGATAATTATTTAGATTAAATATTTTAATTGTTTTAAGATATTAAGAGGTTTAATTTTACGTTGAAAATTCTTATTTAAATTTAAGTGTTTTATGCACTTTGATTAATTAATGATACTTTATCATTTTATATAATGATGAAGAAAATATTATTTTATAAACCTTAGTTTATAAAATAATATTCTATCTTAATTCTTCTCAGTGTAGTAATTAAGTGTTTTATTAATTTAAATGATTTTATCATCTTCGATTAATTAACGGTACTTTATCATTTTTATATAATGATGAGGAAATATTATTTTATAAATTTTAGTTTATAAAATAATATTCTACCTTAATTCATCGTAGTGTTTTATTTAAAGTGTTTTATTTAAAATAAAACATTTACGCGTTTTTAATCAGTGTTTTAACTCACTGTTGGTTTATTTGAGGATCCCGAAATGTAGAATTGAAGCGATATACTCTGGCCCTACCTTTTTTCTCTTCACTTTTTCTCTTTTTCTTTTTATTTTCTTTTTTCTCTCCCTCTCTCTCTCTTGGTCGACGGAATGAAGGAAGCCACCATGGCCGTTCGGTTTCAAGGTCCCAGCCGGCGCCACCTCCGGCCGCCGGACCCCACCTCCCACTCCGGCCTCATCCTCTCCCTCCGGCGAGCACAACCACGCCGGTGGTGTACTAAACCGACCTCTCATTCTCTCTCTTTCTCCCTTCAAAGATATGGGTCTCTAGGGGTTTTTCACATTTTTGGACCACCATACACGGCCAAATCAACCACCAAGCACCACCATTGGACTCACCTCATCAAGGGCTTCCTCCCCATGTCTTTCTTTTTCCCAAACTCTCACTTTTCTCATATGGGTTTCTTAAAAACAACCGTTCGGTTTCACCACCGTGCGCCGCCGTACACGGCCACCCGTGGTGTTTCACCACCACCATCTTGTTCCTCTCATCCTCATGAACCTCCCCAAGAAATTTCATGGCCAACGGAGCTTCGTAGAGCTCTCACTCTCCTACACTCTCCAAGGCCAAAAATGGTTTCAAACGGCCGATCCGCCGCCGTTAGCCACCGTCCGACCACCACCTCGCTACCACAGCTCCACCACATGTTCATCTACCTATCCCTAGCTTGCCATGAAGTTCTATGAATTTTCGCTACCTCGCGTTTCCGCTCACCGTTCGGATTTACTGTTCACGGCGTGATGCCGCCGTGCTCCGCCACCTTTGACCATCACAAGGCGACCATGAACCTTCCAAGGCCACGCTTAGCTTTTCTCGGTTCCAAACTACCACTTTATGTGGTGGACAGCCACCGTACGCGGTGTTACCGCCACGTACGTTCCTCCGACGCATGTTCGTGACGAACAACGAGCGACGCACGGGTTATCCCGTCGATGGTATAACCTTCTATCTCTAGTTATTTTACGTTTAAAATAGTTAGTTGGTTGGTTTGTGGATTGTGTAGTTGTATTTGTGGAGTTCGTTGCGTAGTTGTGAAGCGAAGTGTGGTTGTGAAGTGTTGAGTTTGATTGTGTATTTTGTGGACTGTGCTGTGAAGTATAGGCGTGAGATGGATGCCGTAGATGTGATACGGCGGGTTGTGTGAAGAGAATACGCGTGTAGCGTATTCTGTGTAATGCAGCGACGCGCCGCGCGACGTGCGCTGTAGTGATGTGTGTCGTAGAAGGAAGGGAGTACGCATGTAGTGTACTCCGTGTTGTATGGCGATGCATCGTGTGATGTGCATCGTGTTGATGAGTGTTGTAGCGAAGGAAGTACGCGTAGCGCGTACTCCGTGTCGCGTAGCGATGCACCGTGAGACGTGTATCGCAGTGATGGGTATTGTAGTGTGAATGGAAGAGAGTTCACGTGAGTGTACTCTGTACTAAGTCGTGATACACCGGATGGCGTGTCACGAAGGGTTGGATGGCGTAGCAGAGAAGTGTGGAGCGTATGGTGTAGTGTTGGGAAACTGTATGACAGTGTCCCGAAGCAGTGATGATATGGATTATAGTCCGGGGTGACTGGTGTCATCTTGTGGTTGACTATGGCTAAGAGTATATGGATTGAGAAATGAGTTGTTTGTTTGGTTGTTATTGATAATTTTAATGAACTTGTTTTAGTGCAAAGGCTTTCTGAAGTCAATTTATCTCTTCCGAGTATAGTGAAACCTCAAGTTGGCCGTGGTGTTGCAAGTGCTTACAATATGGCAATTGAGTTCAGAAGTGAAAATCTTAAGGACTTGAGTGTTCCTCTTCCAGCTGTTGTGCAGTTCCTCGTGTCTCGCGCTCTATTCTCATAGAACGCGACGATCGAGGTAAGTTAGCCTCTAACTTACTATCAGTTTATTGTGTATGTGTGATGGGTAAGAGAACTACAATTTATGTATGTATGTTATCGTATATGCCATGTCATGCTATGTCATTACATGTTTATCTGTTACGTATGATTTAATCTCTCATGAATAATTATCTGTTAAATAATCTTTTCTGCCATACAATGATGTATGTTATAAGTATGCCATGTTAAGTATGCCATATGATACATGTATGCCATGAAATGTTTATGATTAAATCATATTATGCCATTTACAAGTATACGCCATGTTAGAAAAGTATATGATATTAAATAATATCACATGCATTAAGAAAGATAAGACATGTTATGTTATAATAATGCGTGGGGCCACAACAACTGTGGAGTACGTATTATATTTATGTTATTTATAATGCGTGGGGCCACAACAACTGTGGAGTACGTATTATATTTTATGTTATTTATAATGCGTGGGGCCACAACAACTGTGGAGTACGTATTATATTTTATGTTACTTATAATGCGTGGGGCCACAACAACTGTGGAGTACGTATTATATTTATGTTACTTATAATGCGTGGGGCCACAACAACTGTGGAGTACGTATTATATTTATGTTATGTTATTTATAATGCGTGGGGCCACAACAACTGTGGAGTACGTATTATATTTTATGTTATTTATAATGCGTGGGGCCACAACAACTGTGGAGTACGTATTATATTTTATGTTATTTATAATGCGTGGGGCCACAACAACTGTGGAGTACGTATTATATTTTATGTTATTTATAATGCGTGGGGCCACAACAACTGTGGAGTACGTATTATATTTAATGTTATGTTACTTATAATGCGTGGGGCCACAACAACTGTGGAGTACGTATTATATTTATGTTACTTATAATGCGTGGGGCCACAACAACTGTGGAGTACGTATTATATTTTATGTTACATGAAGTATGGGGCCACAACAACTGTGGAGCATACACTACATGAGACACAGCAATTGTGACATGTAGAATACGTGGGGCCACAACAACTGTGGAGTACGTATTATATTTTATGTTATGTGAATTCATGGGGCCACAACAACTGTGGAGCATGAAGTATGGGGCCACAACAACTGTGGAGCATACACTACATGAGACACAGCAATTGTGACATGTAGAATACGTGGGGCCACAACAACTGTGGAGTACGTATTATGTTTTATGTTACTTGAATACGTGGGGCCACAACAACTGTGGAGTACGTATTAATGCACGTTATTAATCAAGACAATTAAATAAGATTCCAAGTTTATGTTAAGTCAAGTTTCAGATCAAGTTCATGTTATGTTATGCTCACGTACATGTTATGTTCATGTTCATGTTATGTTCCAAGTTCATGTTCACATCATGTTATGTTCACGTTTATGATACGTTCAAGCTCACGTTCATGTTATGTTATGTTCATGTCCATGTTATGTTTCACGTTCATGTTATGTTGATTGTTCATGTTATGTTTTAAGCTTAAGTTCATGCCATGTTAAGTCAAGTTCAGTTCACGCTTAAGTTCTGGTTAAGTCATGCTATATGTCAAGTTATACTATGTTTATGTATGACTATAATTATGCATTTATGCTTTTACTGCCATGCATGCATTTTTAACCTGTGTATAAGTTTTATGTTAACTTACTGAGATTTGTAATCAAATCTCACTGTGGTAGTCCCAACTACCATTCCCCCCGAATGGTAGATCTTGTTACAGGACCCAAAGGAGAATTGGAATCTGACCAACTGAATACGGTCGACTAGGCCACGGTGCGATGTTGATGATGGTATAGTATTTAACTTAGGTTAATACTTGTACTTTTGGAGTTGTATCTCAAGTATTCTTTTGATCACAACCATTTTAGACTAGTGTGGTGATCACGGCTTTTTAGTATGCCTTTATGTATGAATTATGTTTCAAGTATTTGGGATATATTTAGTTGGTGCATAGTATTGCTAAAGAAAAAGATTATCCGCTGCGAATATTGCATAATGTTAGATGCATGTTAGGAACATTGCATCTTATATGTCATGAACGGGGGCAGGTAACCTTGTGTTGCATGTCTCGACGCTTCAAATGTCCGTTCAATCCCAAGCGGAATTTGGGGGCGTCACATATATTGTGTTTGTAACTATGGAGATCTGTCTCTAGTGCTATTTTATTTTGTTTACAGACAAGTTGGACAAATGTTATGACTTTTGTGTACGTGAATATTAATGAAAGTTTCTCTATTTTGGGATTAATATTCTGGTACATTGTGTATTGTTAAAAAAAAAAAAAAACTATCCATTGTGATAACTGTATATTGTTAGAAGCATACTAGATACATTGCATTCTTAATTATTACGAACAAGGGTATGTGACCTAAGCCTTTATTGTGTCCTATTCTAATGCTTGGACCCTCGAGTCTCTTCATATTTCCAATGCCACCACTTGAACTAAGATGCATTTCCTATGAAGTGGATCCCTCACCCATGGGAAATCTCAATCTCAATATTGATGGTGCTTCTAAAGGTAATCCTAGTCGTACTAGTTGTGGGGGCATATTAAGGAAGCCTTTAATAACTCTGTTATTGTTGGGTTTTGTTTTTTATTGGGCACTGGCACAACACTTTCACAAAGCTTTCAATTTTAAAGTTTGGCTTCCTTTTATGGTACTGATTGGATGTGTTGGACTTTATTGTTGAAATTGGACTCCTTGCTTTTGGTTAATTGGTTTAATTCCAATTCTTAGCCTCCTTAGAAACTTTTTGATATTTTGGATAATATTTTGCATTTTAAAAACTCTTTCTCTTTTAGAGTCCATAATTTTTACGGGGAGGGCAATGCTTTGGTTGATAATCTTGCCTCATACGGCTCACGTGGTAATGCGGTAAGTTTCTCTTCCTTTTACAACGTCCCAAACATATGGTTGGTCTTGTTTCTTTAGATCGTGTAGGTATTCCCAATCCTAGGCATTAGTTCACTTGCTTTTATAGATTTCTATTTGTAAAAAAATTTATTGTCTAATAATTTCCATGTAGTTTTTAAGCGCTTGGTTTTGGGATTCTAAACGTGACACTCAAGCTCTTTCTAATATTAGGTATTCCTTCGTCATAAGTGAAAGTTATAAATAAAATTAGAGTATCTTTCTCCTGGCTACAAAGAGAAAAAAAAGAAAAAGAAAAAGAAAAAGAAAAAACTATTTCTAGAACCAAGGCTTGCTTCTATGTAACCTATTTTCTCATATCCCCAGAATCTACTAAGAAAGCTACAAGGCTATATATCGCATCTTCGCTCTATATTTTTTCTACCTTGTGTAAATGCCGTCCAACCCAATTATATTGATATAATGCTTTTATCAATGATTTCTATGATACCCGCTCTTCCTTCTTCTTTAATTATGAGCTTCTATCTACGTGTTGAGCCTCGATTTACATACTAAGTCTCGATGATGTGTTTTGAAAGATATCCAGCGGATTTAAAAGCAAAATAGATATTTTAAAACTTACGAATATTTTAAATATTTTGAAAATATTTACAATATTATTAGATAAGCTTGTTTTTAAAGTAACACAATTATAATTTTTAATGAACTCTAAAAATATTATAATTGTGGATAATTATTTAAATTAAATATTTTAAGTCATTTTAAAATATTAAGAGATTTAACTTTACGTTGAAAACTCTAAATTAATTTAAATGATTTTATTCTCTTTGAGTAATTAAGGATATTTCATCATTTTAAATAATGATGAAGGAATATTACTTTATAAAATAATATTCTATTTTAATTCCTCTCAGTGTTTTATTTTAAATAAAACACTTATTTGTTTTCCAATCAGTATTTAAACTCATCGTTAAATCATTCTGAAAATCCCAAAATGAAGAACTTGGATTAAATATCCAAGCCCCTCTCTTTTTCTCCTCACTTCTCTCATTTCCTTCTTCTCTCTCCTTTCTCTCTCTCTCTCCCATGCCCGACATGCCCAGCTTCCTCTCATCGTGCGTTACTTCATTTCCAATAGCCCAGCCACCGCTGGCCACCGTTGGCCTTACCATCGGTCATCGATCACTCCCCTCACACCAGCCAACACTCCCTTCCACCGGCGAGCTCCCACGCACTCCCTCTCTTCTCCCACGGCCTCACTAGCCGAAATGAAGCCCATTTCTCCTCCACGCTGCCTTACACGACAGCTTTTGCCTCACAGCCGGTCATCAGTTGACCCTCACCCTCCAGCCAACATCCCCTCCTACTGGCGAGCTCCCACGTGCTCTCTCTCTCTCTCTCTCCCTCTCTCTCTCTCACTAGAGCAATTTGGCCAAAATGGGTTTCACACACATTCCCTCCACCTAGCACTGCCGTACATGGCCAAAATGGCCACTGAGTATCACCAACAGCTTCACTACCTCATGAGCTTCCTATCCATAGTCTCATTTCCCCCTACCTCACACTTTCTCCGATGGTCACCAAACGCACGCACACACTGCCTCACCATCGTGCACTGCCGTGTGCGGCTACCCACGGCATCTCATTGCCACCATCTTGTTCCTCTCACCACCATGAGCATCCTCAACCATTTTCATAACCAACCAAACTCCCTAGCTCTCTCACTCTCCCTCACTCTCCAAGGCATTGGTTGCTCCATTTATGGCCAATCCGCCCCCGTGAGCCACCATCCAGTTACCACCTTGCCACCACACCTCCCTCAAGCTCCTCCACGCCCATCCAAGATCCTTTAGCTCTCTCTCTCCATTTCCTAGTTTGGACATACATGGCTAAAATCTCCTCCACTGACCACTGCGTCACCACCGTGTGCCATCTCGGTACTGCCATGAGCTCACCACTCTAGGATCACAACCAAACCCTTCCCCGCTCAGATCCACACCCGTAGCCACTTTCAGTAGCCCAAACAGCCACAATACGCAGTGTTAACTGCCACGTACAACTCTTCTGACGTCTTGATTGTGACGAGCAGAGAGCAACGCACAGGTTATCTCATTGATGGTAGAACCCCCTATCCCTCGTTATTTATGATATATGTTAGTTTGTTGATAGGTTGTGGACTGTGCTGTTAGTATCGTGGAGTTTGCTGTGTAGTTGTAAAGTGAAGTGTGGCTGTGTGGTGAAGTGTTAGATGTAATCATGTAGTGTTATGGACTGTACTGTGAAGTATGGGCGTGAGGTGTATGCCATAGTTGTAGTGCAGCATGTGTGAAGGGAGTACACGTGGAGCGTACTCCGTATAGTGCAGCAACGCACTGTGTGACATGCGCTGTAGTGACGTGTGGCATAGAATGAAGTGATTACACGTGGCGTGTGCTCTGTGTTGTGTAGCGACTGACTGTGTGATGTGCGTCGTGATAATAATTGATGTAGCGAAGGGAGTACGCATGGTGCGTACTCCATGTTGTTGATTGAGCTGAAATATTGCATATTTTAGCTATTTAAAACCAATGTATTTCAATTGCTTCGTGACATTATTTATTGGTTTTAGATGGAAAAATAATTAATAAGCATAAATTCGAGTTGTGATTTTTAATTGATTAATATCATGTTTATGCTTAATTTTTGATTAAATTGGACAATACTTTCTCACATATATAATATTTTATTTTATTTTATAATCTATTTTCTTTTTAATTTATTTCGAGTGTATTTTTATTTTCAGCTTAAATAAAATTCACGAGAGCAAACGGTGAAGTTTTTACGTAAAGTCAAAGAAGTAGTTTCACGCGTTGTCTGTGGGTGCTTTCGGTGGGCTAATTGGACGTGAAAAGGAGACGAAATTGAGAAGCGGCGGAGGAGAGCAAGAAGGAAGCAAGTTGACATGATCACTCCCTTGCATGCTCTCCCAGTACTTCTCCCATTCTCTATGTCCAATTAGTCTAGACTTGTTCAAAGATCCAGTCACTTTATGTACAGGCCAAACTCTCCCAAGATTGTATAACGTTTGTTGACCTTGCACTTTCTTGTGCTAAAAGATTGTTGCATCCTGGTGGATTGGAGTCTTTGAATATGCTAGAAGAAGAGTCTAAGTTAGCATCATTCCTAGATTTATTAGACCACGGCACTGCCGTGGTCAAGATAAGCTTGTGCCATCTTTTAGAGTTAATATCATCATCATCATCTTTGGAGACAAAAGAGCTTTGTGCAATTTCAGATCACGAAGGCAGTGAGAGTGCAGTTAGCTTGCTTATGATCATATGTTATGATTCCTTGCGAAGCACGGGAAGAAGCAATTGGTGCCGGAGTTTTGACTCAGCTGCTGTTACTCTTGCAAAGCCAGTGCAGTGGTAGGACCAAAACAAAAGCAGAATTTTCGGTGGAGGGACAGCAACTCACACCATCACTCGGCTGGAACTTGTAACATGCAGACAGCTTGAACCACAGCACATGCAATTCACGGCAAACCAAAGAACATGCAGGAAAACAAAGTCATTCACGTCACATGCAGCCAGCCACTCACTCAAGCAGCAATCACGGATGAAGACAGCAGAAAACTTGGACCAACCTTCACCTCAAGCTGAAATCATGGCACCTCAATACAACTCACGGCAGCTCACATAGAAAGCAGAAGAAAATACTTGCACATGCATGAATTCACAAATCACGGCACTTACAAATCATGGAAGCACATGTAGAAAGCAAGACCTCAATCCACGACACCTTTCACTCCAATGCAACCTACAGCAGTTCACACAAGCATCACTCAAATGCAGAAAAAGTCAAAAACAGCAGCAGAAAAATAAAAGCAATGCAGATCATACACGGCATTTTCACTTGGACAACATGAAAACATGCAGCAGAAAATTTTAACTTTGGACAGCACATGATGCAGACCACGGATGAAGCTCAGCACATGCAGAAGAAGGTCTCCTTCGGACAGCTTACACATCCACATGCATGAACTCAAGCATAAATCACGGCAGCAGCAGCTCACGGAAGGCAACTTTCACACATGCACCGAAAACAGCAGAAAATGACAGCAGCAGAAAAAAAATTGCAAACCGAAAAATAGCACATGCAGCAGCAACACATTCACATGCAAAAATGAAGGTGCAAAGTCATACACGGCACCTCAAGCTCATACATGCAGAAGAAATTCAATTCAAGGCAGCAACACATGCAGGAAAGCTCATTCACATCATCACTCGGACAGCAATATGATGCACAGCAGAAAATCAATCCACCGAAGGCAGCAACTTGCACCTGCAAAATGAACAATCAAAGCTGGAATTCATGCACCGAAATCAGCATAAATCATGGCCCTAATGAAACACATAAAAACTCTATAAAAGGAGAAGAGGAGAGACCACTAAAGGAGTCTTCGGCTAGCATGAAATCCCTTGTTTTCTCTTACATTTTTTTGGAGAATTTTGTTTTCATTTCAGACTTTAAAAAGGGCAGTTGAGATTTATTTTCTTGCTTTCTTGTTGTTCTTTCTTCTATCATTTATGTTAGAATGCATAAAAAAAAAAAAATACACACATAGAATTTACTCTAGACTTGAAAAAGTGTAGCACATGTTTTACTTTTCTGCATTATGTTTTGTTTTGCTATTGTTTTCCATACCTAAACTAAGTGTTTTGAATTCATTTTTCTTTTTAGTTGCTGGTTTAGACGTAAGATACACTTGTTGTCATTTTTCTGTTTTATGTTTTATTTTGGTCGGTGTATTTTTCTAAAGTTGACATAGAGGTAGTTTATTTTTTTTCTGTTTTCACTTCACATTAAAGGGATCGGTTTTGAGTTTATTTAGTAGCTTCTCATTCGGTTTTCATTCTATTTTATTTTGCTTAGTAGCTTTGTCTTTCTTTTCATTTACAGATTTTTTATTGGCAGCTTATTAATTTTTTTTTATTTTCATTTAGCATCTTTGATTTTCTTCTAGGTTGTAATTTTAATTCTTCTTCTTATTTTTTTTACTCTTTTCGTTTACATTGTAGCTTACATTTGTTTTTTTTTATAGCAGGCGGCTAGGTAGCTTATTGAATTTTATTTTCATAGTTTTATTTTAATTTGCTTGCTATAGTTGTTCGGCTAGTGGGTAATTATGATTTTTCCTCATTATATGTTAATTTCTTCTATTGTTAGTTTAGAGGTGGCAGTTTCATTTTAGTTTTCTTAGTTTATTTATTTATATAGTCTGGTTTGATTTATTGATTAGTAGAGTGAGGAAAGAACGGAGAGAGAGTTTTTAACTTTTATCTCCTCTTTCATTTTTTATGTTCTCATGCCATTTTTGTTTTTAATGTTTATTTAATTTTCATAACTTTGTGTTGAACCTTTAATTTGGAGTTTTTCAAATATTTAGTGCATACTCGTTATTTACTTTCTAATCTAGTTTAAATTCTTAATTTAGATTTATTAATTTCTGAATTTAATCTATTAGTCATTTACATTCCAAGTCGACAATCAAAAATCTAAAAACATGAATCTAGTCCATGACTAGTAAAATTTCCATCCATTGCACATACCATCCAATTATTTTCTCTTTGTGAAGTTTTTCACAATTTTTCAACGAGTTTAAATTTTGAATAAACTTTCCCTGAGGAGACAATCTAGGAATCTATTCCTTATTATTACACGACATCCTCCTGCACTTGGGATAGCATTAGTGCTACTCATTTTTGAGTGAGTCAGTTGTGTAGCGATGCACCGTGAGGCATGTATCATAGTGATGTGTGTCATAGTGTGGATGGAAGAGAGTTCATGTGAGTGTCCTCTGTGCTATGTCGTGATACAGCGGATGGTGTGTCACGAAGGGTTGGATGGCATAGTTGAGAAGCGTAGAGTGTGTAATTAGTATCGGAAACTGTGTAACCATATCCCAAAATAGTTGTGATATGGTCTGTAGTCCGAGGTGATGGGTGTCACCATGTGGTTGACTTATGGTTGAGAGTATGTATGAAGTGGTGAAAAAAGTATTAGAGAGTGCAATGGAAGCATGACAGGCGTCGTGCCGTAACTCGGGATTTGGTCTCGAGCTATGTGAAGTGACAGAGGTGCATTTGTGGATGCAGTTCTCTCCTGTTAAGTGTTGGGATGAACTTGTACATGGTTGGGAAGTAGGAAGAGTCCTATAGAATGGGTTTGAGCAAGTTGGTATCGGAGTATAGAGCTTGTTTATACAAGCAGGCTTTTATGGGAATTATAAGTTGGTCTTAGGTGATAAAAATGGATAAGGTACATGTGCCTCTGGCGAGACACGTGTGTTGGACAGGTTCACCATATATAATGGGTAAGCTGTCCTCAGCATGGTTACATGGTGTTTTAGCCCCAGAGTTGCCTTAAAATCATGTAGCCTGCGTGGATGGGAATGAAGATGGAGTATGGACTAGGATACATAAAGGTAGTAATGGGTAAGTTGTCTAGGATTGGGATGCGTTGTAACAGCCCGCTAAAATTATCAGTTTTGGATTATTTCCCGACAGCAATCACATTTCTCTCGTCTTTACCCTCATCTGGAATCACGCGTATAGATTATCTTTTCCGTAAATCACGTAATTTGTTCTTCACCGACAGCTGTAAAATCATGAACAGTTTTATCCTAAGCGTTGTACCTCGATGGCGTTTTCCCGGATCTTATCCATCGAATTTCAAAGTATTAGATAAGCTTGTTTTTAAAGTAGCACAATTATAATATTTTAGTGAGCTCTGAAAATATTATAATTGTGGATATTTATTTAGATTAAATATTTTAATTGTTTTAAGATATTAAGAGGTTTAATTTTACGTTGAAAATTCTTATTTAAATTTAAGTGTTTTATGCACTTTGATTATATAATGATACTTTATCATTTTATATAATGCACTTCGTACAGCCCTCACTCTCCTACACTCTCCAAGGCCAAAAATGGTTTCAAACGGCCGATCCGCCGCCGTTAGCCACCGTCCGACCACCACCTCGCTACCACAGCTCCACCACATGTTCATCTACCTATCCCTAGCTTGCCATGAAGTTCTATGAATTTTCGCTACCTCGCGTTTCCGCTCACCGTTCGGATTTACTGTTCACGGCGTGACGCCGCCGTGCTCCGCCACCATTGACCATCACAAGGCGACCATGAACCTTCCAAGGCCACGCCTAGCCTTTCTCAAGCCCAAACTACCACTTTATGTGGTGGACAGCCACAGTACGCCGCCACGTACGTTCCTCCGACGCATATTAGTTGGTTGGTTTGTGGATTGTGTAGTTATATTTGTGGAGTTCGTTGCGTAGTTGTGAAGCGAAGTGTGGTTGTGAAGTGTTGAGTTTGATTGTGTATTTTGTGGACTGTGCTGTGAAGTATAGGCGTGAGATGGATGCCGTAGATGTGATACAACGGGTTGTGTGAAGAGAATACGCGTGTAGCGTATTCTGTGTAATGCAGCGACGCGCCGCGCGACGTGCGCTGTAGTGATGTGTGTCGTAGAAGGAAGGGAGTACGCATGTAGTGTACTCCGTGTTGTATGGCGATGCATCGTGTGATGTGCATCGTGTTGATGAGTGTTGTAGCGAAGGAAGTACGCGTAGCGCGTACTCCGTGTCGCGTAGCGATGCACCGTGAGACGTGTATCGCAGTGATGGGTTTTGTAGTGTGAATGGAAGAGAGTTCACGTGAGTGTACTCTGTACTAGGTCGTGATACACCGGATGGCGTGTCACGAAGGGTTGGATGGCGTAGCAGAGAAGTGTGGAGCGTATGGTGTAGTGTTGGGAAACTGTATGACAGTGTCCCGAAGCAGTGGTGTTATGGATTATAGTCCGGGGTGACTGGTGTCATCTTGTGGTTGACTATGGCTAAGAGTATATGGATTGAGAAAGAATTGTTTGTTTGGTTATTATTGATAATTTTAATGAACTTGTTTTAGTGCAAAGGCTTTCTGAAGTCAAATTATCTCTTCAGAGTATAGTGAAACCTCAAGTTGCCGTGGTGTTGCAAGTGCTCACAATATGGCAATTGAGTTCAGAATTGAAAATCTTAAGGACTTGAGTGTTCCTCTTCCAGCTGTTGTGCAGTTCCTCGTGTTTCGCCTCTATTCTCATAGAACGCGACGATCGAGGTAAGTTAGCCTCTAACTTACTATCAGTTTATTGTGTATGTGTGATGGGTAAGGGAACTACAATTTATGTATGTATGTTATAAGTATGCCATGTTAAGTATGCCATGAAATGTTATGATTAAATCATATTGTGCCATTTACAAGTATACGCCATGTTAGAAAAGTATATGATATTAAATAATATCTCATGCATTAAGAAAGATAAGACATGTTATGTTACGTATAATACGTGGGGCCACAACAACTGTGGAGTACGTATTATATTTTATGTTACGTGAATACGTGGGGCCACAACAACTGTGGAGTACGTATTATATTTAATGTTACGTATATACGTGGGGCCACAACAACTGTGGAGTACGTATTATATTTTTTTGTTACGTGTATACGTGGGGCCACAACAACTGTGGAGTACGTATTATTTTTTATGTTACGTGTATACGTGGGGCCACAACAACTGTGGAGTACGTATTATATTTTATGTTACGTGTATTCATGGGGCCACAACAACTGTGGAGCATGAAGTATGGGGCCACAACAACTGTGGAGCATACACTACGTGAGACACAGCAATTGTGACACGTAGAATACGTGGGGCCACAACAACTGTGGAGTACGTATTAAGTCAAGTTTCAGATCAAGTGCATGATAAGTCAAGTTTCAGATCAAGTTCATGTTTTGTTATGTACACGTACATGTTATGTTCATGATCAAGTTATGTTCCAAGTTCATGTTCACATCATGTTAAGTTCACGTTTACAGTATGTCTCAAGTTCACGTTTATGTCATGATATGTTCAAGTTTATGTTATTTTCAAGTTCATATTTATGTTATGCATGTTTACGTTCATGCTACATTTCAAGTCCATGTTATGTTTTAAACTCAAGTTCATGTCATGTTAAGTCAAGTTCAGTTCACGTTTAAGTTCTGGTTATGTCATGTTATATGTCAAGTTATGCTATGCTTATGTACGACTTTACTTATGCATTTATGCTTTTACTGCCATGCATGCATCTTTAACCTGTGTGTGAGTTTTATGTTAACTTACTGAGATTTGTAATCAAATCTCACTGTGGTAGTCCCAACTACCATTCCCCCCGAATGGTAGATCTTGTTACAGGACCCAAAGAAGAATTGGAATCTGACCATCTGAATACGGTCATCTAGGCTACGGTGCGATGTTGATGATGGTATAGTATTTAACTTAGGTTAATGCTTGTACTTTTGGAGTTGTATCTCAAGTATTCTTTTGATCACAACCATTTTGGACTAGTGTAGTGATCACGGCTTTTTAGTATGTTTTTATGTATGAAATATGTTTCAAGTATTTGGGATATTTTTAGTTTGGTGCATAGTATTGCTAAAGAAAAAAAAAAATAATCCGCTGCGAATATTGCATAATGCTAGATGCATGTTAGGAACATTGCATCTTATATGTCATGAACGGGGGCAGGTAACCTTGTGTTGCATGTCTCGACGCTTCAAATGTCCGTTCAATCCCAAGCGGAATTTGGGGGTGTCACATGCGTGACTTAGTCAATCTGAGTCATGTGTCGACATGTGGAAGAATAACACGGAGGTCTTAGTGTCTTAACCCTAAGGTGAATCACGGAGGTTCACTATAAGGAATAAGACCCTGAAGGTTTTAGTATAGTAAATGGCACGTAAGAGTCCAAAGATGGATGAAGAGTGTTCCAAGTGAGGCATATCTCTATATTTTATTATAGTTGCTTATGCATTAGATAGAAGATGACATAAGGTTATGTGTATGCATGTAGGTTGCCATCTGACACGCACACGAATGGACTGCATGGAACGAGTATGGCATGAAGTCTAGGTAAGTATTGCATTCATACTTATCTAGAGTTTTCTTAAATAATAGAAGATGAAAACGAAAGCCTTTTCTCTAAAAGGAAAATGAAACTTTTCTTTACGAGACACGCTTTACGAAAAAGAAAATGAACCATAAGTTTTCAAGTATAAGTATGTGACGACCCTTCTTGGCAGCTCTTTTTCACACACCCAAAGTATGTATGTGTATGCATGTGGATGGATGCTATAAGCGTTACGTCTTGTATGTATGTTCACTAAAGGAAACGAAAAGAAGCTTTAGAAGAGACAAGAACTCATGTTTTCAAACGAAAAGAAAGAAAACTGCTTTTAAAATGACTTTTATAAAAAGGAAAGAAAGAAAACTATTTTTTAAAAATTACTTTACAAACAGAAGAATTGTAAGAATTGTAAGAAATGAGTGTAAGAACTGCAAAGGATTGAAGGACTGAAAAGGAAAGGAAAGGATTGTAAAGGAATGAATGGACTAAATGTATGATGTATGAAGATACGTAACGACCACATGAATGGAAATGGAAATGGTATCGAATGGACTGGATTAGGCAGATTGCAATGCTGTGTAAGTAGTACTGGTAGTGTACCCAGTGCTGCATCCTGACGGAATGGATTCCCAACTCGTGGCCACGGGTAGAATCAGGTCCAAAAGACCGCTAACCCCAACACACCGGAAGCAACAGTGTGTAACGAGCAATGAAAGTGATAAGAAAAGGACGTATGCATGTTAAGAAAGAATGCATGTATGTATGAAAAGACGTATGCATGAATGTATGTAAGAAAAGATGAATACATGAATGTATATATATGCAGGAAAAGAGTCTTTAAGAAATTAAGGCAGCGAGGCGTGGAGAACTGTTTTAAGAAAAGAAAGTATGTTTTAAGAAAAGAAAAATCTCACCTTGCAACATTTTAAATGAATTGCTTGTCCATTCATGATAAATATGATATGTATGTACAGAGTGTTGATTGCATGACTGAAAAGCTGTGTTATTATATTTTAACCGTATGAAGTAATGCTTACGAGTCATCGACTCATTTTAGTTTTATGTGTGCCCTCCCAGGGACAAGATGAGCATGACAGGTCAGGACGGGCATAGCCCAAGGGGAAGAGCACGAAAGCTTAAGTAAGATATTTTGTACAAGAGATTTTAATTATAAAATTTATGTTTTCTGCTGTAACATTTTTAATTAAGAAAACGAGTTTTATTTATAAACACAGAGTTTTTTGTATATTGGTATGAAAGGAAAAGAAATTTTTAAAGGGATCGTAATTCCTATCGATTTTTATTAAAATCATTTTGTAAAGGACCCACCACAAGTACGAGCTTTACAATTTCCATCCATATAGTTTGATCTCTCCTGTTTCTAGTTGTGAGTAATTGCTAGTATGACTTTCTTGCACTACTAGTAAATAATCTTTTTCTTTCATTAACTTCAAAATGTAACCACGTAAATATTCTGCATGTACTTGGCCGGAAAGATGAACAAGCGCGAAGAGAACTGTTATTCTTTTATTTGTTCAATTACAAAAGTAGGTCACACATAACACTAAATGATCTTGGCCGCCACTAAAATTGGTTTGCCCTAACAAGTTCGACCGTTCTATGGATTTGGGATCCGCTCAGGGATTAAGGCTGGATTGGAAGAGGCGGAATGCTTTGTTCATTTTTGAAGAAGTTAGAGGGATCAATGCTTGCCTTCACTCGCAACAGCCGGTCCAGATTACCCTTGAAATACTTACAACCGTACACTCTTGCACTGCTATTAAGGATCGTACGATTATTACTTGAACTTGCAATACCGATATCAAGATCCCTATAGTTGATAAAAGCCTCCCTTGGGGACTTCGATACGTACGGTGTCATTGCCTCGTAGAGGGTTCTTGAAAACTTAAGATAATAGTTCGTAGCCTCTATTCCTTCTTCCACCCACAGTACGAAATACTGTATTTTGAATATGTTTCCAGCCCTGTGTGGGAATGGAGTCTCTGACTCTGAAATCTCACTCATTCTTCCTCCATAAGGATTCCATTGCATAATTACCTTTACTCCTTGAATCAACAACTTCCATATCAATTCTAAGCCAGTCTTTGGAATCGGTTTCTTGACATAATCAGATTTGCTTTTGAAGAAGATATCTGCCTTGGATGGTCTGAGTAAAGCATCCCTGGGAGTTCCAGTGGGGAAATTCGCCCAGAAAAGTGTAGACTCAATCCAAGGCATTTCACTGCAGTCATTTTGTTGCAATCTTAGTTCAGGAAGCCTCTCATTCATCAAAGGGAGAAGTCTTTTAGATTTCCCCAGAAAGAGGCCAATGAAAGAAACTTGCACCGTCTTCTTGCCCTCATGACTTCCATTCACTACTTGTGGCATTACCCTTATGAAGAGGTCTTCAGGTAGCTTATCCGCAACCTGTTGCCAACGATAAACAACATCTGTTGCATTCTGTTCCAATGTCCTCTTAACGTTGAACACTGTCACCATGGATGGAACTCGTACCAACTTTATCTTCCACGAAAGAATGACTCCAAAGCTTGCTCCACCACCTCCTCTAATGGCCCAAAACACATCCTCTCCCATGGATTTTCTATCGAGGATCGATCCATTAACAGTAACTATCTGCGCATCGATTATATTATCCACAGAGAGGCCATACTTTCGCATCAAGTTTCCATATCCACCTCCAGAAAAGTGTCCACCCGTGCCAAGGCTGGGACACACCCCGGCGGGGAACGCATGAACTTTGCTTTTCTTGGCGATTCTATAATAAAGTTCGCCAAGAGTAGCGCCAGCCTGAACCCATGCAGTCTCGGATGCTATATCAATGTCTATAGCACGAAGATTGAACATGTCAAGGACTAGAAATGGAGTATTCGATACGTATGAAAGGCCCTCATAGTCGTGGCCACCACTTCGAATCCTGGTTTCCAAGCCATATCGCTTTGCACAAACAATAGTTGCTTGGACATGAGATTGGTGTTTGGCTGCTATAATAGTGAGCGGTTTTGGGGTTGCAGATGTTTGAAATCTGCGGTTTTTAATATGAGAGTTCAAAACCGAGAGAAAAGATGCATTGTTGGGGGTGTAGATGGTCTCAGAGATTGGGTGGAAAAGTGAAGAATGATTTGAAAGGCATCGGAAAAACCTGTTTAGATTAACCTGCTCTGAATTTGTACATGAGATTGAGAACAGAATGATCGCGAATAATATTGGGAGTGAAGGTAGGCATGAGGCCTTCATCTTGTTTGGAGTGGATAGGTTCCTTTGCTAATTTGTTAGCGACCTCTTGTTTCTGAGATCAGGATCAACTGCTGCTGTTTAAATCGACGGTCGACTTAATTTTCATTTAATGCAAATTTTACTGCATGTTATTTATAAGCAATAATGTTCTAAATCCAGTGAAGTACTCCATTAATACTACAAATCTAGCTGCATCTGAAATTTGATTGCCCTGTTTACCTCACATGGCAAGAAAATCAGTAACTGAAGGAAATAGACATAAAATGAAAGGTTTAAAAATGAGATCTTCTTAATTATGTACAGATCTTGCATATAAAAAATCTAGATCTGCTCATCCTTTAGGTGGTATGCTTTGAAACTTTCCGCTATTGGTTATCCTTCTTTAATCCAAGAAGTTATCCGTTTTCCCCATTAAACCCAGGGCCCGAGTGTGGAAACATACCCATAATGGCAATTTACTACTCAATCTGCTTAGAACCTGTTAATGCTCTAAAAATTACACAATAGGCCAGAATGGGAGAAAAAGTCATTTTCGGCCCACTTAGGCGATTCGGGTTTTGATCGGCACGGTCTGGTGCCCTTGGCAGTGTTCCAGTGCTGCTGTATGGTGATAGTGCGTACATCCATGACGGTGAAAGGAAAATAAGTACAGAGAAAATAAAAGAGGTGAACACACATATTTATGTGGTTCGGTATAATTCCTACGTCCATGGGCGTTTGAGGAGGAGAAATTCACTATAATATTCTTATTTATAGTCACTCATGGACTCTCGTCTCTCACTATACAATGGGAGACCTCAAATATATATATTTACTGGAGAAAACATCTTCACTGGAACTCCTTCTTCGGAGGTTGAAGGATAAGCCAAAGGAGCCATAGAAACCGAGGAAGAAGAAGATGAAGTTGAGATCGAAAAAGATGAAGATCCCCTCTATTTATCTGATTAATTTTTGCTGCGCATGCCTAATAGCCCCACCTTTTTCCCATTTCCCCTGAAAGCCCTCTTGATCCCTGACAGCCCACCCTACTCCCTGACCCCCTACCTCCTGACACTCATGTTACCCGCCGGCCTCTATTTCCCCCTTGTCCCCTAGTGGCTTGGTGGGTTGGGCTTGGACCCAAATATTTTACCCCCTCATAGAACCTTTTAAGAGCTAAGCACACCTCCCATTTTTCTTTTCGGCCTTTCATTTTGGAATAATCTTCTTTCCACTAAGATTGTTGTTTTGTGTGAAAACTTTGGCATAATGGTATTCATCATTTAGATGTCAAATTTAACAATGTGGTAGACCCTCTCCTTCGATTTGTGCATGTTGTTTCGTTCATTGTGAATCAGCAAATCATGTATTTTTGGGCTGTGATGTGGCTAAAAACTTTTGGTTTTATTTTCATTACCTTTTGGCTGTTCTCACATTATGACAAACAGTTGTAAGGACAAGACTACTCTATGGTGACTTTTCTTCCAAGGCACTTACCACTAGCACTTGAATGATCAACTACTCCCAATTTTCATAAGATGGGGTTTATGGTTGGCAAGAAATGGTGCAAATTTAAAGATCACTTTCCCTCTATTGAAGCTCTTAAGCATAAGGTGCTTAAATGGCATGAGTGAGTTTTTTTTATTCTTTAAAAAAAGAGAATGACATCTAAATTTTATCAATAACCCTCATTTATGGCAGATGAATTCCTTTTACAAAAAGACGAAACTTGAGAGTTACAAGAATAGCATGATACCACATATGTTAAGTGAGGGTAGGTGATGTATGAGATTCCACAATGTTTGGGAAGGAGAAGATTTTGCTTTTCATAATGTTCCAATGGGGCTTCAATTTTATCATTTGTTAGTCTTTTTTGAAGTATAGGCCTTGTGGCTTGACCCTTCCATTGAGGTATCACAAATAGAAAAGATAAATCCACAAAACCAAGTTTCTAAAAGGAAAGGAGAACCATAAAGGGGAAAGTACAACAAAACTCAGTAATGATCTAAGAAATTAGTGCTGAATAGATAAAAGACATGCATGATCTAGAGGAGAATTGAGTAATCATATGTTAAGAGAGTTGAAGAAGAGAATAAAAGCTTATTGTGTGTCTTATTGCACCTTAATTGGCTAGGCTATTATCATACCATTTTTGGCCCAGTTATCATACTAGAAATTAAGGCTGCCCTTCCTAATGTTCATGTTCTCAACTCCCTTATTAAGCAAACATCACCAGCTCCCTCTACATCTCACATAGGCTGATTCATAAGAAAAAACCTTTTCTGGTTAGACGGTTAGCCCTCTTTTGGTGACTTTCAATTGAACATTGATGGAGCAACAATGGGCAACCTAGGATAGGTTAGTTTGGGGGGGTGTCCTAAGGTCTTCCTACTGTTATTTCATATTAGGTTTCTCTATTTTCTTTTTGGGAAATAGTACAAATGTCTATGCTAAACTTTCGGCTATATTGATGGCTTGCTTTCATGCATGCTATTAACTAGATTTACAAAAATCATCATAGAAGCTGACTCTTTTTTGGCTGTAAACAAGTAGAAGTTAGATTCCAACCCTCCAGCTTGGAAATGTTATGAGCTATGGAATGACATTCTTCAATTTCAATGCACTTATTGGCGACTTGGCAATTGATAAGGGTATTAATGCGCTCGTCGATGGCTTGGTAAATCATAGGGTGCATGGGTTTTCTTCTACCTTTCAATCTTATCTCAACTTCCCAGGGAATCAATTTGTATCACTATGTTACTGACCACACTGGTCTTCCAAGTCTCAAGTAGTAAATGACTGGTAAATTTATACTTGCTATTATGTTTTCACTAAATAGTTTCTTACTTGCATGCTAAGAGTTAAGGTCAATTTTGATAGTAACTAGTAAGGTGTGACAACCTCCATTTGGGGTTTGATGGAGATCGAAGCATCGGATGCAATACAAGTTTATATACCCCCATTTAAAACAGATAACATGCAATGCATCTAACTTTCATCCAACAATATGCATTAATCACAGCTAAATTTTGTTTGTTCAAACATAACTTGAACCAGAGTAGACTAAATCCAAAAATATCAAGTGTTAAATGATCATACAATAATAGTAGTGTCCTAAAAATTGATCCTTCATAAACCACAAATGCTTAGCATATTGTTTTATGATACATAGTTTAAAACTTGATCATTCTTCTTCTTCTAAGATCTTCCAAAGGTCCGTTATCAAACACTTAAAGATCTCCATGTAGAAGGCAATCAACACAAGTTGGCAATCAAATGTGAAATCATCTTCAATCATCTCAGGCTAGTCATCCATCACACTCGCTTCATTCTAATCTTGATATAGCTTCTACCATTCCTGGTGGGAATGATAGTTGGGACTACCACGGTGAAAATTTTCAATCAAAGCAAGTTATACAACTAAGTTATCATAAGTTTATAAAGCATGCACAATAATAAACATGATGTGTATGCATGATTAACATAGACTTGCTTCTACAAATCATATAGCATCATTGACTTCAGAATTTCTCATATTCATAACATGCTTGCTTTCATAATTAGGTTTCATTCATTCATATTCTTGATATTATAGAGAATGGACACGGCATGGTTCCCCATAAACCCTGGGCTCACATCACATCACAAGCCCATCCACTAGTTGTGAGTATGTTATCTGAGATACTCAGACAAAGCAGAATGCCTATACCATGAGTATCTTATTCATTTCATCAGAGATTATCAGACAGAGAAAAATGCCTATGCCATGAGTACTTTCGGCACCCACCAGTGTTAGCTGCCTTTTTAACTTGCTCCGTCACTCTTTTGATCCCATTTGAAACCCATTGATGGTTCTTTGTAAACTCAGGAGATTCCACTCCATTTTGTTCACTTCAAAGTGGACATGGATTTTCCACTTGGATAATCCCTTATCCTAGCATTTGGGACTATGATAAAAACTTAACTTTTCATGCTTGACTCAAAGTTCATGGCAAATGCGTATGCTTCATAGCATATGTTCATGCTATGTGATAGATATTCATGCTTATAACAAATGACATCATGTCATAACATTCTTATTGCAAATATAACAAGGATTTAGATATGGCTTGATTCACTTTGCCTGGAATTTACCATCTAGCATAATGTCATACACCAAGAGTAAGTTAGATGCTAACGTACAGAAAACCTTGTACATTAAAATTGAGCAAGTTGAAATGAGAGATGTTTTATGGTTAGAAGACCTCATTAACTAGAAAAATTAGAATCTAACACCCCTAGAGTACTATTTACTAAATTTTCCTTTAACACTTGGAAATTTGCAACTAGGCCCATATGATTTCAATAATTGCAGATTGGCCCCAAATTTGACCAAACTTTAAAAACTTCATGTATTTTCTATTGTAAATCTATTTATGAAATTAGAATGTACGAAACCGTAGATATACTATGCGAACTTTTCAAGGCAAAGACTCCTAAACCCTAACTTTCATATAGTGTGATTTTTGGGTGTCCTTGCATACCATTAAAGGCTTAATCCAAAATTTAACACATAATCATATCCTAAAACCTAGCTTAGTGTCATGTCAAGACACTAGATTCACAATCGGCATGGTCATATATTCATCATATGATGCAACCAACACAAACACAACAACAACTATACAACCCAACCACCTAGAAGGGTATTTTTAGCATTTCTCTTGCAAATGAACATCAAGAACTCTAATGAATCACATATAAAAGAAAAAAAAAAAAAGGAAAAGCTTGGAGAAAAATGACACAAGGACCTTGTGGGTAGGGGAAGAGAGAGAGAGAGAGAGAGAGAAGAGGGAAGATTCGACCATAGGCCTTTGAGAGAAAATGTTACTATTCAAAAGGAAGGCCGTCTATATCTATATATATAAGCTTATACTAAAAACTATTTTTCTTGATTTAAACAAATGTGCTAGGTCCACAAAAAATTATCTTACAAAGGGTTTTTTATGATTTATATCAAATTTACATAATAATTAAAAATGTTTTACAATCTAATATATCACGTTGATTTATAAGTTATTTTTTATAATTATTGTGATAACCTGTATTTTAGTGTATTTTTATTCAATGAGTATTTTAATTGATTTAAAAATTGATTCTCTTATTTTAAATTTATTAGATTTTCGTTGGATTTATTTGATGATTTTTAAGTTGTAAAAATTATTTTGATGTGCTTTCTTAATATTAATTATTGTTTTGCATTAAAAATGCTCCTTATTTTAAAGTAGTTTATTGTTGGATTTTATTATTTTATTCTATTAAGTCGTTGTGTTTAAATTATTTTATTTAACTTGTCGTTTTAAAATTTATATTCTTTCGATCAATTTGAGACCTTGAGTTAGAAAAGGTTGGACTTCATTTTCTTTCCTTACCTTTTCTTTTTTCCTTTTTGTTTTTCTCCTTTTCTTCTTCTTTCTTTTTCTTTCCTCCCTTGCTCCTCTCTCTCCCCGCGCATGGTATCCCTCTCTCCCTCTCCATGTCGTTTCCTTCATCTGCCCCAACCCGCCACCGATCACCGGTGTGGCCCTCACCTCCCCTACCACTTGGTCCCCTATCGGTCGGCACACCTACCCACCAATTTCCTGCCCCTCCCGTTGGAAATCTTTTTTTTTATTTATCTAAAAGCTTATATTCTATTACAATTTGTTTAGGAAAAAATTTTACAAAACATTTTTTTATATAAAACTAATTATCTTTTTAACTAAATGCATCTAAAAAATAGAAATTCAATACTTATTATGTAAATTGTAAACTGCATGCAACACATAATTCAACTCACTTCATATTATATTATTTGGTATTTAATTACATTACAAAATACAAAATTACAAGCCACTATCATAGATTGATCACCTTCAGTCCAACAGAGGAGCTTCTGCAATACTCTGCCAAATCTTCACTGCTCCAGTTGGATCTTCGTAGTAAAAGTATCAACTCACCTAATGAACATCACATGAAACTAAATTTCAGATTTCTCAACTTAAAAAGAACTGCTCTTGCAAATAATTAAGCAAGGTCATGACAAGACTGAAAAAAAAGGGACTAAAATCTCAGCATTACTCTTGTATAAAATGAAAAACTAAACTCTCGCCGTTCCAGAAAACTCTGAGGTTCCATGTTTGTAAGAAAATTGTATCTTATTGAAAATATAAAAGACTAAAAAGACTATACAGAAGTTCACATGACATACCAACATTAACTTTTGTCAAACCTGGTAGATCAATCAAGGTTAAGTTGACAACTACCAATCAAGGAAAACAAAAGTGTCAGGTAAGAATAGATACTGAGATGGATAGGAATAGGAAAAATCTGCTTTGTCTTTCCAGTTTTTAACTAAAGTTACCTGTTTGCACATTTTAGTCTCAAGAGACCGGATGAGCATCAAAAAAAAAAAAAATCAAATAATTGTATCTAGCTTCAACAAAAAAAAAATCGAATAATACAAAAACACTTGATCAAAAATATCATGCTCTAGACATCAAACTCATTTTTGCCGTTGGTAAGATCTCTACCACTCATTTTTGGGCTAGCATCTTCGTGTAAATTTAAATCACCTAAAATGATGGCCAACAAATTCCACAATATTACTGTGTATGCAAGAAATTAGGGGTGATGTAATTAATCCTTCTAGAATGCAGCTAGCAATCAACTAATTAATGACTTGTGGAGGGATGGAACCAAACAAGTAATAAAAAACACATTATATCAACTCATATGACAGATAACAAATATATAAAACCATAACTATATTTTTCTAATTTTTTATATAAAAACAAATAACCAATATATAAGTAAAACCATAATTATATTTTTTCTAATTTTTTATAAGATCAAGAAGCCTACTTGGGAAAATATGAATCCCAAGTTCACATGCTGCGTACTTAACATTATAAATACTTCATTTGTCTTCACCACCAAACATATTCCAATTTGCCATCTCCCTATTGGAGTTAACAAAAATAAGTCCCATGAAAGCTCATGAAAATGTCCAAACCCTTTACATTTTCTTCCCAAACAACCAAAACAGTATGGTTTTTTCAAACAATTTGTTCAGCTTCTAGTTAAAAATTTTCTTACAACTCCTCCTCAGATGTGTACAAACTCCTAATCATTTGTTTCTTTAAATTTTTTGGTTTCTGCGTGTGTTCTTTTTGAAGAAGCATGACCCTCCTTGATTCCCTTCAAGAATTAGAACCCATCATTTCTTAATTTCCTTTTTTGTTAACAGGTGATTAAGGTAGTTTTAGTGTTAATGGTAGTGGCCTTTTTGAGCCAAAGAGGAGCAGAGAGCAGAAGAGCCAAGATTCATGGTTGCATGTTTGAGTATACAACAATATTTCGATATGTAGTTCAAATAACTATTGATAAACCAACAAAAACATTTTGAGTTATTCAAAACAAAACAAAACAAAAGCAGAGAGATTTTTCAATATTACCTTGGAAGCCGAAGCAATGTGAGGTAATTCCTACAAAAATAGACTTCATATTGTTAGCAAGGTGCAGATAAAGCTGATAGGTTCCAAAACTAGCAAGAAAAACACCATTCGACAGGTTCCAAAACAAAACAAAACGTAGAACAAAACAAACAAGCCCATCAAAATTTATTCCTACAAAAATAGACTTCAAATTGTTAGCAAGGTGCAGATAAATCTGACAAAGCAAGAACAACCTCATTTGACAAGTTCCAAGCACAAAAAAGAGACCTAGTTCACCAGATCTACACAAAACAAGCACACATTGAAGTTGAAGGATACGTTACAGAGCAACCAAATAAACTAGCAAGAAATTCGACATGTTCCAAAACGAAAAAAAAATGTAGAACAAAACAAACAAACCCATCAAAATTTTCGCGCCATTACAGAGAGAACAAACATACTCATAAAAACATTACAAATCTAACCAAAAATCAACAAAGAGAAAAAAAAAGAAACAAATAGAATAAGACATACCCAAACTCAATATAAGATATATTCTAATACCCAAATCGACATTGAGAGAGAGAGAGAGACTTAATGAAATGCCAGCAGTGAGAGCATAGAGAGAGACTTAATGAAATGCCAGCAGTGAGAGCATTGAGAGAGACAGGCGTAGAAGCTTAGGGCTTCACCGTGAGGGCGCGCACACGAGAGAGACAAAGAAAGAGCAGAGAGCAGAGCGAAAGATACAATAGATGAGAGAAAGTCAGAGAGATCATAACAGAGAAAGTGAATCGAGGGGAGAGGGAGAAGAAGATGAGACTGAATTCGAAAGAGGGGGGGCGGCTAGGGCAACATTTGGTTTAGGAAAGGTTTTTATTAAAACCTGGGTAATGGGGTTTAAACTCGTACCGGATGGGTCTGGATTTAAAGATACGGGTACTGGCCTGGATATGATCAGGACCGAAACCCGTAACCGGAATCACTACAACACATTACGCTTTTTGCGGCAAGTTATTCTCACCTCAACAAGCCTTTAAACTGTGGATAAATGTCTGAATCCACGTTTTCTCCTTCTAAGATCAAACGCTGCAAAATCACCGTGACACTAGTAGTGAATACCGCCGCAACCTTCATCGCCGAATACACAACTCCATTTACTGCCGATTTACCCGCTGGGAAGAGAGTCGTGCCAACTGCCGCAGACGGCTGTCATCAGATCCATCTCACCGATGCTAAATCTCCCGATCAGCCTGCGAGTTGATGTTCGTCGTGGCTTTGGGCAAATTCTTCCCAGTGAGTTCTTAGCCGCAGAAGATGATTTCCACAGTGCATCATCCACCGGTTTCAACGATGGTATGATTCCCAAACCCACCTCGGCGTTTTCAATTATCGCAGCAATTGATTTTTTGGATTGGGGTAATTTTCTATTTGGTTTGGGTACCCAATAGGGATGAAATCTTAACCTAGAAATTTGCACGCCGTGGCTAACTTTATTATCTACTAGTAATCGGCATATAGATCTAGTTGACCATTGAAAACACATAAAGGAAGATCTTATGTGTGCCGACATTTGAGCCATTTGAGATCAATGTTAGTTATAGAAGTTTACACTCAAATTAAATGCAATTTCCCAATATCTGTCATAAATGGTGTTGCTTATACATGGTGCTTAAAGATCTTATGTGTGCCGACATTTGAGCCATTTGAGATCAGTATTAGTTATAGAAGTTTACACTCAAATTAAATGCAATTTCCCAATATCTGTCATCAATGGTGTTGCTTATACATGGTGCTTAATTCATTAGCTACGGCCATATGTAAATGGAACTGCTCAGAATATTACAATTGAATTTGGCTACTTGTTTGGCTCTACGTTTGACACCTTGAACCTTTACCCACTTTGTTCCCTTTACACAATTTGTTATCTCCGATCCATTGGGCTTGCACATAGGGATTTCACACTATAAAACAGAGTATCCATGGAGTCAACAAACAGAGTATGGTTTCCCATGATTGAATGGGATGCTGCACATGATCTGGTGTGAATATCAATAGGCATACATATTAAATCGACCAATTACCTAGCTTTTACATTACAGTAGTCAACCCATGGATATATAGCAAACAAATATCACGAGAAATATATATATTTATATCATCATGGAACCAACTCTTTGTAGAGGGATGTAATGATAGATTCAGAACAGTCTTTGTCAAATTGACTCCACATCTAAATTTCTTTTTAATTTATACAAGGTTATAACTTAGTTTAGCAATCCCACTACAACATTCATACTTGGATTTCATACATATGCCAACAGTCCTACTATCATATCTACATGTACATGTACCAAATCGAGATGGCCCAATATGTCTTGAATGGAGGAGACTTTTGGGCTTTGGCTAGCACAACCAGTTCAGCTTTGCCTTTAGAATCTGTAATATTGGTTGACCTGTTGCAAAACCAAAACAACTTCTCATTAACTCATCAACATCTTAAATATCAGTATTAAACACTCAGACTATATTAACAAATTGAATTAGCATAAACTCATACCATCAAGAATTTTTATACTTACGTTTTACCCTGCATCTTGAATTACAAATCAACATTTCAATAAAGTATAACAAGATTTACATATACTGGCTCTTGTTCTCCCTAAAATAGAAGATGACAAATTTACCCATTATGACCTTAATGTTTTGGTCCCATTTTTCATAACTAGCTGCTGAGATTTTATCCCGAGTTCATGTTAGTATCAATAGCTTACTTGGATACTTAGTAATATAGCTGCTGAAATAAAACAGAGGAAATTTACTAACTCACATACAGATGGATTTTTAACATGATAGGCACAATTGGAAACCTTACCCATCACAGATATTTTATAGCTGTATACTCAATCATTAACCTTAGCCGCATTATCAAAACCCACTGCTAACATCCCTTCACTATTTCACGCATATATATATAATATGTATAAGTATATATACATTTTACTATGTATATATACTTATATAGTGGCCACCAACTTATATATAATATGTATAAATATATATACATTTTACTTATGTTTATAGTCCAGTACTCCCATCTCCTATGCTAAGTTTATAGAATATCTTTTCTAAGCAAGTCGCAAAGCACTAGTTTATATACCAATCATTGACTCACTTGCATGACATACCAATTGTTTTACTAATCGAAGCATTTACAAACAATTGTATAAGTACTATTACCTTATGAGGAATCCTTTCCAGCAAGACATCTTTAATAGGGCTGACCAAAATTCAATACTACTAAATAATCCCCCCCCCCCCGGACCACCTCCATCAAAAGTGTAGCAAAAACTGGTTGTCAAAATTCAAAAGTGGAGCACTGCTGGCATGTTGCTGGCTAAGGCATTGTTCGAGTCTTTCTCTGAGACTCTAATTCTGTCTCAACTCCTGTCATACGATTGTTTACACGTTCCTCATACTCTTTCATATGGTCCCTCATAGCTAGCATACCATTTTGTAACTCTTCAAGCCGATTTTTATGTCTCTGCAATTTTCTTATTTTCTGCATTTTCTGTTGCAAGACGTTCATATTCCTCATTGGGCACTCCAGGCTCCTTAGGCAAATAGGGTAAAACAGAGTGTCCTAGCCCTCGAGAATAGCCCGACCTATGTCCCAAAACCTCCCTAAATATGGTTGCTGCTGCTTCATCTGTTTGATCTTCTTGCTCCTTCGCATTAAGCATTTGAACCATTTCATTCTATGGAATAACAAACATTGGCCATTAGCATGATCCAACTAATAACTCATCAAATTTGTAATTCCTATTGTCCCAAGGCTAATATATGGAAATTACAACAAGGAATCATATATACTCACACTGTTTATAAATAAACCACATTCCTATATAAAACTATTTTGTGATCAGCTATTTACTTGAGATTATACTGCAGTCAATTGTTGTCAATCAAAACAGCCTAGGGAATGTTTTTTTCAATGCATTTACCCTCAGAATATGCTTGCATGGACATAATGTTCAGATTCAAATATATATCAGACCCATTATGGAAGATGTAAAAAATATACATCTTGACATAAGTATATTCTGGGTTATAAATGCACTATTATAAACTCACATAATTCTCCTATGTTGTTGGTGTGATAAATCTGCCCTTTTTATTCGACCAATGCGATTCTCTATAGAAATCAATCAGATTCTTCCCCTTCTACATTTAAACAAAAGCAAACCTTATGAATATTAGCCTTCGTGTTGCATTTCAAATAATCCTCATTACTTTAAAGTTCACAACATCCAGAATCAGCCATACCTTTCTTTCCATTAGTACAACAAATGACGTCCTCCCGCTTGTGTGGTTGACCTTTTGTTTACTCCTATTTTCTTTGTTTTGAGTGGACATTTTCTGCAATAAAAGCAGCATAAGATGTATCTATAATTACTAACATCTAAAATTCTAAGTGTAGTTGCAGTTATAGGCTCCTTCTTAAGTGAGAAACAGCAAATTCTGTATACTTTGTTCAGATACCCACTGTCAGGCATCGTTTAAGAAGGATTTGTTCTTAGGAGGGGCATTTCTGTCTAATAGTCAACGATTGGGGGCATGTCTTCAATACATTTATCTTTACACCTTCAGCCCAGAAAATCCAGATCTTTCCCCCATTTGCTTCATTCGACACACTACCCATCATTTTCATCTTTATTTGTAACCTGCACATATGACTATCATTAATAAATGGTTCAGCTAGCACCACAATTCCTGGTTTATACCTTCGCACTAATTTTACAAGTCTTTTCCTGGAGGTCCCAAGGCCTCTAATATTCCAGTAGAAGATTGGTTTCATCATAGATTCAATTTTGAGGGCTTGCTTTTAGCCCTTTTTGAACTCCTTAGTTTAGTACTCCCACTGCCTTCTTGTTGATACTCCCCTTCTTCCATGTCCGATAGTGACTCTGGCTCCTTTTGCAAATGTTCCATCTTAGTTACTATTTCTCCATCCGAAGCACCAACTTGTTCCCTGGCCTCTTCCTCATTTACTTTATCTTTCTCATTACAATATCCCTCATGTAGCACCTCCAATTGACCAGTGGTCTCTTCCTGCATTAGCGTTTCCATAACCCTCTCAGGACTTGTATTTACCACATCTATATTTTCCTCTTGTACACGGTCTTCAGAAAACAGGGGCTCGCTTATTCCTTCCTCCTGATAATTTTCTCCAATTTCCTCAACAACTGGTATCGGGACTTGGTTTCCCATCACAGGTATTTCATTATTTTGGTCCTCATTCCTGATCTCGTTTCCGTCCCTACCGCCCCCCTCATTTTCCTTTGTTTCATTCGGAACTCCTTCCAGGATTAGAATTGCTGCTGTTTCTTTTACACCCTCTGTTATCGATTTGCTTTGAACCCATTTCTTCTTGTTTTGCTCATCTTTCAGCTTCTTACTTTCACTCTGTTTACATGTTTTAGTATTATGCCCCTGCAAATGACAATTCTTACAAAAAGCTGGCAAATTTTCGTAGCTTACCTCCTGGTAGCGACTCGATGGCAACCGGTGATCACCAATCCAGAATCCTGGAATAGGAAAATGAGCAGCGTCCATCTCCAAACATACCCTGGCACCATCAGTGCGTGTGGCACATCTCGTGCTGTTATCCCTTCTCAAGTATCGACCTATCGGCATCAACAAATTGCGGAGGAAGCTTTCATGGTACAGGTTCGGAGGCAGCCCTGGGAGGAACACCCAAACAGGGACCATGGACGGTTCGTGCTCCTCTGTAAATTCAGTGTTCCAACTGAAGATTCGGTAAGGAGACCCCTCAATATCACAGACCTCACGGGAAAAGGCTTTCAGGTAATCGGTTTCAGAGGAGAATCTCACAAAAACGTTTCGTGGTCTTCTCATGCTAGATACTACCGGTTGCTTATCCAGACCCCAGCGACATTTGATGAAGGATCGTATCACGTCTAGCGATGGTCTTTGGCGCAGGAATTTCATCACTAGGGAGAAACGGAACGGCTGAGCAGATTTTTCAATTTCTTCTCTCGAAAACATAATGCAGATCTCCCCCTCAATAAGCTTCGGCGGACGAATCGGGATCTCCACTTCTGGAAGTGGGGATGGGGGTTGATATACCAGCTCTGCAAACGTTCGCTGCCTCCCAGCCGTTGCCGAAGAGCCCGGGAGGGGCTCCGCGGCAGCCATAGTAGCCTTTGGCGAAACCCTAGCAGAGAGTAAGTTTTCGACTTCTTGTACTTGCAGAACCCCACATAACTACGGTAGACTTGGATTGCTGTATATCTACTGACATGAGATGACAGCTATAGTTTGTAGCCATCAAGTGCTGGTTAATGAACTACGTACTTTTACTCTAATAAGAGCTTTGCTGTAGAGACATACGAAGCAGTTTGTAGCTGGTTGTGGGGAAGTATCACGTGTAATTATATATTTTTTATTCATTCTTCATACCAACCTTTAAGTTAAACAATTTGCTATTCTTAGAATGTAATGTATATGAGGAATTGCTTTTATGACTTATTCAATAAATGTATTACACGTTTCACTTTTATATTCAGGTTATTTACCTGTTCCTCTATATTCCGGCCAAGAATTAGTAGTAAACAGAGTACACTGTCACTACTATATTTAAATTCTGCTTATATACAATTATATATATTAATGCATATATATAATTGTATATATATGTGTTATTAATTAATATATATTGTATCGATATATATATAAAATTATACCTATATACCCTATAAAAACTTCTAATATATTCGCAGTATATAATTATATTATATATATTAGAAGATATATATATATATATATATATATATAACTATGTATAAGCCAACATATATTAATATATATATATAATAGAAGTTATATATAACCTCTCCACTAGTTGGCGACAAGCATTAAATTTGGAATATGTGTGCTCAAGCAGTTTCTCCATACCCTGGATATAAACATATGTATGCATATGACATATATAAACATATTATTCTAACAAGGCTATTTATACACACACATATATATGTAGTGATCATATATATATATGTGTGCGTGTATATATATGATTGTCTGATCATATTAATGTAGATACCTGGATATGGAAATTACAACCCAATACAGTAGTATAAGCCAACAATCAATTACAAGCATACGAATTGAACAAGAGTATTGTCCTATATACAGACCATACACATACAACTCCAACTATGCTATTATACATGTATTGCAGTTACACTTTGGATACAAAACACTTATAAATACATAACGATTCTATTTTTGACACTCGGATCATTGCCATCATCCACATCATGATGCGTCATATATACAATATACACAAGCAAGGCGTCTAGTGAACAGGGTGTAGTGTTTCACTTGTGGGCAGCGTTTGAAGGCCTTCCTCAAAAACAGGGGGCTGAACATAAGCTGGAAGATAATGTCAGCAGCAGTTTAAGCTGGATAATGCACCAAAACAGCTTTGCATTCCACGAAAACAGCGATGCTTTCATACATTGGCAACAGTATCTCCAGTACTGGAACACCTATCGCAATCAAACATATAGTCTCATATCAATGGGGTTAGTTAATAAATGACAACAGTACTAACAATTGTAAAAGCTTCATAATTACAGTTAGCAAATCAGTTTGATGATTTATTATACTGTAAGGTACAAAAATATATACAATATGAGAACATTGGCATAAAGTTAACCAATTATATGACATGTATAATGTGACGCCCCCAAATTCCGCTTGGGATTGAACGGACATTTGAAGCGTCGAGACATGCAACACAAGGTTACCTGCCCCCGTTCATGACATATAAGATGCAATGTTCCTAACATGCATCTAACATTATGCAATATTCGCAGCGGATAATCTTTTTCTTTAGCAATACTATGCACCAACTAAATATATCCCAAATACTTGAAACATAATTCATACATAAAGGCATACTAAAAAGCCGTGATCACCACACTAGTCTAAAATGGTTGTGATCAAAAGAATACTTGAGATACAACTCCAAAAGTACAAGTATTAACCTAAGTTAAATACTATACCATCATCAACATCGCACCGTGGCCTAGTCGACCGTATTCAGTTGGTCAGATTCCAATTCTCCTTTGGGTCCTGTAACAAGATCTACCATTCGGGGGGAATGGTAGTTGGGACTACCACAGTGAGATTTGATTACAAATCTCAGTAAGTTAACATAAAACTTATACACAGGTTAAAAATGCATGCATGGCAGTAAAAGCATAAATGCATAATTATAGTCATACATAAACATAGTATAACTTGACATATAGCATGACTTAACCAGAACTTAAGCGTGAACTGAACTTGACTTAACATGGCATGAACTTAAGCTTAAAACATAACATGAACAATCAACATAACATGAACGTGAAACATAACATGGACATGAACATAACATAACATGAACGTGAGCTTGAACGTATCATAAACGTGAACATAACATGATGTGAACATGAACTTGGAACATAACATGAACATGAACATAACATGTACGTGAGCATAACATAACATGAACTTGATCTGAAACTTGACTTAACATAAACTTGGAATCTTATTTAATTGTCTTGATTAATAACGTGCATTAATACGTACTCCACAGTTGTTGTGGCCCCACGTATTCAAGTAACATAAAACATAATACGTACTCCACAGTTGTTGTGGCCCCACGTATTCTACATGTCACAATTGTTGTGTCTCATGTAGTGTATGCTCCACAGTTGTTGTGGCCCCATACTTCATGCTCCACAGTTGTTGTGGCCCCATGAATTCACATAACATAAAATATAATACGTACTCCACAGTTGTTGTGGCCCCACGTATTCTACATGTCACAATTGCTGTGTCTCATGTAGTGTATGCTCCACAGTTGTTGTGGCCCCATACTTCATGTAACATAAAATATAATACGTACTCCACAGTTGTTGTGGCCCCACGCATTATAAGTAACATAAATATAATACGTACTCCACAGTTGTTGTGGCCCCACGCATTATAAGTAACATAACATAAATATAATACGTACTCCACAGTTGTTGTGCCCCACGCATTATAATAACATAACATAAATATAATACGTACTCCACAGTTGTTGTGGCCCCACGCATTATAAGTAACATAACATAAATATAATACGTACTCCACAGTTGTTGTGGCCCCACGCATTATAAGTAACATAAATATAATACGTACTCCACAGTTGTTGTGGCCCCACGCATTATAAGTAACATAACATAAATATAATACGTACTCCACAGTTGTTGTGGCCCCACGCATTATAAGTAACATAAATATAATACGTACTCCACAGTTGTTGTGGCCCCACGCATTATAAGTAACATAACATAAATATAATACGTACTCCACAGTTGTTGTGGCCCCACGCATTATAAGTAACATAAATATAATACGTACTCCACAGTTGTTGTGGCCCCACGCATTATAAGTAACATAACATAAATATAATACGTACTCCACAGTTGTTGTGGCCCCACGCATTATAAGTAACATAAATATAATACGTACTCCACAGTTGTTGTGGCCCCACGCATTATAAACATAACATAAATATAATACGTACTCCACAGTTGTTGTGGCCCCACGCATTATAAGTAACATAACATAAATATAATACGTACTCCACAGTTGTTGTGGCCCCACGCATTATAAGTAACATAAAATATAATACGTACTCCACAGTTGTTGTGGCCCCACGTATTATACGTAACATAATATAAGATATAATACGTACTCCACAGTTGTTGTGGCCCCACGCATTATAAGTAACATAGAATATAATACGTACTCCACAGTTGTTGTGGCCCCACGTATTATACGTAACATAACATATCTTATTTTTCTTAATGCATGAGATGTTAATTAATATCATATAATTTTTTCTAACATGACGTATACTTGTAATGACACAATATGATTTAATCATAAACATTTCATGGCATACTTGTATCATATGGCATACTTAACATGGTATACTTATAACATACAACATTGTATAATAGAAAAGATTGTGTAACAGATAATTATTCATGAGATTAAATCATACGTAACAAATAAACATATAATGACATAGCATGGCATGGCATATACGATAACATACATACATAAATTGTAGTTCCCTTACCCATCACACATACACAATAAACTGATAGTAAGTTAGAGGCTAACTTACCTCGATCGTCGCGTTCTATGAGAAAAGGGCGCGAAACACGAGGAACTGCACAACAGCTGGAAGAGGAACACTCAAGTCCTTAAGATTTTCACTTCTGAACTCAATTGTCATATTATGAGCACTTGCAACACCACGGCAACTTGAGGTTTCACTATACTCAGAAGAGATAATTTGACTTCATAAAGCCTTTGCACTAAAACAAGTTCATTAAAATTATCAATAATAACCAACAAACAATTCCTTTCTCAATCCATATACTCTTAGCCATAGTCAACCACAAGATGACACCAGTCACCCCAGACTATAATCCATAACACCACTGCTTCGGGACACTGTCATACAGTTTCCCAACACTACACCATGCTCTACACTTCTCTGTTACGCCATCCAACCCTTCGTGACACGCCATCCGGTGTTTCACGACTTAATACAGAGTACACTCACGTGAACTCTCTTCCATCCACACTACAAAACCCATCACTGCGATACACGTCTCACAGTGCATCGCTACGCGACACGGAGTACGCACTACGCGTACTTCCTTCGCTACAACACTCATCAACACGATGCACATCACACGATGCATCGCCATACAACACGGAGTACACTACATGCGTACTCCCTTCCTTCTACGACACACATCATTACAGCGCACGTCGCGCGGCGCGTCGCTGCATTACACAGAGTACGCTACACGCGTATTCTCTTCACACAACCCGCCGTATCACATCTACGGCATCCATCTCACGCCTATACTTCACAGCACAGTCCACAAAATACACAATCAAACTCAACACTTCACAACCACACTTCCCTTCACAACTACGCAACGAACTCCACAAATACAACTACACAATTCACAAACCAACCAACTAACTATTTTAAACGTAAAATAACTAGAGATAGAAGGTTATACCATCGACGGGATAACCCGCGCGTCGCTCGTTGTTCGTCACGAACATGCGTCGGAGGAACGTACGTGGCGGCGTACGGTGGCTGTCCACCACATAAAGTGGTAGTTTGGGCTTGAGAAAGGCTAGGCGTGGTCTTGGAAGACTCATGATTTTACAGCTGTCGATGAAGAACAAATTACGTGATTTACGGAAAAGATAATCTATACGCGTGATTCTAGATGAGGGTAAAGATGAGAGAGATGTGATTGCTGTCGGGAAATAATCCAAAACTGATAATTTTAGCGGGCTGTTACATATAAACTGCTAAAGAGATGGTTTTGGGTCTGGTCATTGCGATGGCCCCATCTCCTCTCATATACGTCATGAAAAAGGGTGTGGAATTGATATAAGGTAGTGATCACCTAGGATGGAGACATAACACAGTAATTATAAGATTCTAAAAATATTCACACAAGGGCACCCTTTCCATACAAATACGGTTGTCAATGATAAACAACTGCCAGCATGCATCAGTTAATACATGAGGATACATTGTTAATATATCAGTTACATCTATTATAATTTCTGACATTATAATAGATATAACAATCATAAAAATAGAAAAGGTTTGTTAGTGAAGGAGCGAAGAGAGATGCCTGCTGGGCGTATCAGCTAGTCCCCTCCATCACTTCATTACCTCTCATTCACCTAGAAATTGCATGAGACACGGTGTTAATACATGTCATCAGAGTGGAAAAAAACATTAAACTCTTATTTTATGCATCTATACATCACAATGGTGGAATACAAGCTTTCTATTCAATGCTTTATATATTATAGAATGCAGCCTATAAAACAGAGTAACATGTTTTATTAATGTTATAATATGGAAAAAAATTCTAAGTTTAACTAGTTGTCGTAATGCACACCATTGGAAGACGAAGTGTCACTGCCCGTTACAAGATCCTCACTGCTACCATTATCATTATCATTGTTCTCAGCTGGGTCATCATCAATGAAGTCGTCATCATCGGGAAGGGATATTGGTTCATCTAAACTTGTTTCAACACCAAGATGGATTGGTTCTACGTCAGATCTATGCAAGGGAAGCGTGACACCAGACAGATTGTCTGCGGGTGCTACTTCAATGTAGCCAGCTTCGTTCTCTTGGAAAGCAGGTAAATCAACAATCTGCTCATCATCGTTATCCTCATTGACTTCTGGTATGGTTGGAACATCATAAGTGTTTCTATTGGTCACCCTTTGAACAACAGACCAGTTACCACCCAAATTGTTATCTTTAAGATAAAACACTTGGGCTACTTGAGAGGCAAGAGCAAACGGCTCATCCTTATACCATTTTCGAGATGTGTTGACACTAGTAATGTGGTGGTGAACACGGATTCCTCTCTTCTTATCACCGACATCGAACCAGTCACATCTAAACAAATACACATGACGCCAACCCATGTACCGCAATTGCAAGATGTCAATCAAAACCCCTTAGAAATCAATAGGTTGGGATCTATGAAACGCATTAACAACCACTCCACTATTCTGGGTTCGGCGATATTTTCCACGAGCCACAGTGTGGAATCTTGTACCATTCATTATGCAAGCTTCATATGAAGCAACCCATGGATCTGGCCCACAAGCTAGTGCATACATGTCATCAGAGACAACATCAGGATTTGATTTGCACAGTTCTTGAATCTGTCCATAATGGGGTATAAAAGGTCAAATTCCTACTTTTCTTTTGAATAATATCCTGTAATATCTTGTTGGACCATGTTGAGTTTGGCTTGATTTCCTTGTGAAGATGTATTGTTTGAGGCTTCGCTCGACCCCGCTCGACAGTCCGCTCGAGCAAACTCTTCCCGAGAGTTCCGCTCAACTCCCGCTCGACTGTCCGCTCGAGCGAATTCTTCCAGAGAGCAATGCTCGACTCCGCTCGACAATCCGCTCGAGCGAACTCTTCCCGAGAGTTCCGCTCGACCCTCGCTCGACTGTCCGCTTGAGCGAATTCATCTAGAGTGTAACGCTCGACCCTCGCTTGACTGTCCGCTCGAGCGAGAATGGAACCCTAACGTGCGCTCGACACTTCGCTTGACGTCCGCTCGAGCGAATGTTCAGGAATAGCGCCGTGTGCTATAAATACATCATTTTCTCTTCATTTTGAAGTGTGTTCAGCAGCCACATTTGAGAGAGTTTTGAGAATCCTTTTGTATACAATCCTAAGAGTCCATTGAGTGTATTGGGGCTTTAGGATTAAGGATTTTGTGATCAATACTCTTGTACTCCATCTTTGTTCATAGTGAAGTTTTTTGAAACCGACCCCGACAGTGGACGTAGGCTCACATTGAGCTGAACCACTTAAATTTTGGTGTTCTTTGTGTGCTTGTTGTTTCTTTTGTTGCTTCCGCTATTATTTGCTTCAACTTAGTCATTGTTTATTCGGTCAATTCCCAACAGACCATTAGCTGTATCTTTTTTAGTTTATTTTGCAAGTTTAAATTATTAGCCACATGTAAGCTGCCCCCACTACTTTTCCTTCATTTGCCATAGGTTCCTCGAGAACTTTAAATAATTATATATATTCCATTTTCCTCTGCCTGTACTTATCCTTTTCTCTGCTTCTTTGTTTACCCCTTTTTAATTAGTGACAGTAAAAAGCAGATGTTTATCTGAAATCGACGTACCATTAATCGATGTGTGAAAGAAAATATATGCGACATGTACTGTTTGCAAGTAGACTTTTTCTTTAAAGTTTTGTGATATTGCTATATACTACCCATCGCATCGACCATGCTTCTCCCATTATTTCTGCTCCTCACTCCCCACCATATGTCTTTTTGCTCTCACCACCAATCATCTGCCAGCAGCTAGCGTCTTCCTTCAAATCTCTGTTTCTTGCAATCTCTCTCTTTTCAAATCCTTCCAGCTTTTCTAAGTCGTCTTTTTTGTATTGCTCGATCTCGACGTGGCCTCCAAAAATCATAATTAAACGTACAGTAATAATTAAAACGTCCATTACAAAAGTAGGATGGAATTTCACAGTCAAAGAATAACAAATCTAATAAACTTGAAATTAAAAAATAAGACTCACTGACAAGATTCATATATATATGTATATTATTTTCCATTCAGTACGTAATCTAATTACCTGTATCAGCTGAATGAGTTCAAGGAATTACTCGAAAAAACCTACGGAATGACGTTTAGTAAAGCAGGGAGTCAATTTGGTGAAAATTTTTAATTTTGCTTATATCTGTTAATGAAAAATCAATAAATTAATATGTTCCTTTAATTAAGCAACTGAATTGATGACGAGAAAGATTATGGTGAATAAGTTGATCTTGTCCGACAAGAAAGAATTTATTTGCAAAGCCAAGCTAAGGAAAAAAAAACCCATAATTTTTAGAACCCTTTGGTAGACTGACTTGTTTGTGTAAGAAGTTATTCTCACATATTTTGCATTCAAACATAAGTAAAACAAAAGGAACTAGCTATTTTGTCGCTTGAGTAGTACTCTTTTATTTGGCCACTAGTCACTTTTAAATTTTTTTTTAAAATTTTTTCTCTCACATTTTTTAATATATTTAAATATTTTTAAAACATAAAATAAAATCAATTCCTTAATTATTAAGTAAAAAAAAATTTCGTGAACAGTCAAGTACTATAGCGGTACACTATATATAGGCGGTAGAGTAGTTTTTTCCAAAACAAAAATCATTTTTTAATTTCAAATTTTTAACTTTTTTATTTAATCATTAACTAATTATTATAAAATTTTCATATTTTCAAATAAAGTACAAATAAAAATACAAAATTTTTAAATTTCAAAACAAAAATTGTACTAAAACATAAGAAGAAAAACAAGAAACAAAACACAAAACTGTCCTCTCGCCTCCCTCCCATTGCCAACCACCATTTTCAACGCCATCTACAAAATCCCATTACCCAACAGGCACTTGTTTCTTCTCCCTCTCTCTCCCTCTCCTTCTAGCTACATCTCCTTTGTTTGATGGCGTGATCCCCAGAAACCCAGATCCCACACCTATATTGGTTGTCCCTTTTGCATTATCAATATAGAGAAAAGCTCTGTCCTTTCACAAAGAATCGACGCAAAGCTTCTTCTAAGCCCAAAAAAAACCTAAATTTACACTTGAGTATTTGCCAAAGTTTGCTGATTTCCTTTCCACTTTCTCTGTGTCCCTGCATTATTATTACAAACAGAATCTAGGTAGTCTTGCTCAAAACCCCATTAGTGTAAACCTCGTCATCCATCTCCATCCAAAATACCCCATTCCAAGACCTCCCAAGTCATCCCCTACACCCAGCCAAAAACACTTCATAACCACACTCATGGAGGCCACCACGCTTCGCACTCCTTTGTTCAAAGAGGCCAGACACCTACCTCGTTTCCAACCTCAAGTCCTCTAGAAAGAAAGCTCTGCAACTTAATGCTATCATAGTGGAGACAACCTAATACACAGTCAATTGCTTATAATTCAAAATTATTCTATCATTTTACTCATTTTTTTTACTATAATCAAGCATTATAGTACGACTCGTTGACGGTTTTAACCGTTAGTGCTCTGCTAGGGTTTAGAGACTGAGTTTTCTCGTATAGAAGTTCTCGGATGGCTGCCGCCATGGGTCCTGGACCAACGGCGAATGCTGGGCGGATACGTACGTTCGCCGAGTTGGTTTCTCACTCGCCGCAACCTTTGCCTGAAGTGGAGGTCCCGTTTCGTCCGGCAAAACTGATTGATGGTGAAATTTGTGTGATTTTTTCCAAAGAAGAAATTGAGAGATCGGCTTCCCCCTTCAAATACTCCATGGTTCTGAAATTTCTTAAACAAAGGCCTTCTCTTGATAACATTCGTGCCTTTATCAGAAGCCGTTGGGGTTTGGGTGTTCAACCGGTGATTTCTGCTATGAGGAAGCCAAGAAATGTATTTGTGCGATTTGCTAATGAAACTGATTTCTTGAAGGCGCTTTCGAGAGAAGCTACGGACGTGGATGGAGTGAGCTACCGAGGGTTTCATTGGCACCCAGATTTTGATGAAGATACGGAGCCAGCGTTGGTGCCGGTTTGGATTTTCCTTCCCGGTTTGCCACCCAATTACTACCACGAATCTTTCTTGAAGAGTATAACTGCTCCTCTTGGGCGTTTCTTACGCCGTGACAATGCTACAAAGTGTGCAACCAGAACGGATGGAGCACGCGTGTGCCTTGAAATGGATGTTTCGAAGGAGCCAATTAATGGGCTCTGGATCGGTATGCCTCATCTTTGTTCTAGTTTTTACATTGAAGTTGAGTATGAAACTCTCCCAGCCTTTTGTTCATATTGCCGTATCCAAGGCCATAATTTTAATCGATGTATAAGGAAGGGGGGAGTTAATAAAGCGAATGAATTGAAGTTGAAACGTAGTGGGAAAATGGTACAAGTCTGGAAACCTCAAAAAACTGATCTGTTGAAGGGAAATATGAAGGAGGTAGAGTTATTAACTATGGGTAATGCGGTGGAAAATACTGTGCCGATTGAATTGGTTGATGATGGGGGGGCTGGTCCGAGTAATTTGAAGGAGACACAAGGGTTGGATGAAAATGGGTTTAAGAAGGGCTGTCGGGAAGAAACAGAGGGGGTTTTAATTGTGCAGAGCAGGGTTGATACGGAAAGTAATGCTGAAATAAATACTGATCAAACTGAGAATATTGAGGTAACGGTAATGGAGTTTCATGGTGATGTGTGTTTGGGTCCTGCGTTGGAAAATAATAGATTGGAGGTGGTTGATCCGGTTGCTAGTATAGAGGATGAGGAAGGGAATGTGGGGAGGGATGGCTCCAGTTGTTTGAAGGAAAAACAGGATATTTTTGTTCAAAATCACGAGGATGGTCAGATGAAAAAACTTGAAGGAGAACAAATGGGTTCTACCCAAATGGGCTCAAATTTAGATTTAACTCTTGTGAATAACGGTGGAAAAAATGAGACTAATGGGTTTGAACTTTCTGCTGTGCCGGAGGTTGAAAACAGTTTATTTGTTGAAAAGAGAAGAGCTGAAATGACACAGGAAAATATATCGCCAAATGTGGAATTACATGAGGTGCAAGAATCAGATTTAATAGTGTCTCCTAAGAATATGGAGATAGCGTATAGCATGATGATTGAGGAGAGGGTTGGTGACATGATTCAAGAAAATATGATAGAGAATGATAATGAGTTGCCAGTTACAGCGACAGTTGATGAAAGTGTCTCAGAACCAGATATTGAACATGGGGAACATCTGAGTAAAGAAAAATGTTATCCTTCAGATAGTGATGTTATTCAAGGAAAAAATCAGGCGAATGGTGGAAGAAAACTTAGAAGCTCAACTCGGGTTCCTCGCAAACCCGTTTGTATGGATCTATGATTTGTAATCCTTTGTTTTGGAATATTCGGGGATTAAATTCCTCACGAAGAAGGCTGTATAAGTTGGTCAGGAAATTAAAGGTGAATTTTCGTATGTTAGCGGAGCCGTTTGCAGATGATACTAGATTGGATGTTTTGCGAAGTAGTTTGAAGTTTGAAAATTGTTTTTCGAATCAAAGTGCTGGTGGTAAAATTTGGGTGCTTTGGGGTAGGGGACTGCAAATTTCAGTTACAAATGTTAGTGCTCAACATATTTCTATGTCTATGATTCAAAATTCTCAGCAAATTTTTGTGTCAGTAGTCTATGCAAAATGTAGTTATTTGGAGAGACGAAATCTTTGGAGATTTTTACAACTTGATGCTGTGCATGATAGTCCTTGGTTGTGTCTCGGTGATTTCAACATTATTCGTTCTGAGGAAGAAAGAAGTGGTGGTATGCCTCGATTAAGGGTTGCAATGGATGACTTTAATGAATTCATTAATAATTGTGGATTAGTAGATATGAAATCTACTGGGAGTAGTTTTTCGTGGTGTAATGGTCAGAGAGGTTTAGCTCGGAGTTGGTCCAAGATTGATAGATGTCTGGTTAATAATTTGGCTGCTATTTCTTTATCGGATGGTTATTATAAATATTTGGCTCGCACGACATCCGATCATGCTCCGATGTATTTTGTTCTACATTCTCCGGTAAATCTCTATGGCCCTTCTCCCTTTAAGTTTCAACAAATGTGGGTTTCGCATGAGAATTTCCGAGATGTGGTTAAAGAGGCATGGAATGTTCCGGGGGTGTCGATGGGATTATTTGGTTTGGCTACTAAGTTGATGAAAATAAAAGTGGTTTTAAAGGAATGGAATCGTCGTGTCTTTGGGCATACTGAGATTAATATTCAGGCTTTGGAAATGCAGATTGATCGTTTGGAAAGCCAACTTCAAGATGAGTTCTCGGATGACATTGAGTCAGAGCTTATGATTGCGAAAGAACAACTTCAAATATGGATGTGTAGAGAAGAAACTAGGCTTTCACAACAAGTAAAGTTTAGTTGGATGGAAAAAGGGGAGGGGTCGGCTAGGTTTTTTAAGACGTTTGCTTCTTTATCTAAGCCGGTGGTTCATGAAATGAGATTGCGGGATGGGACTTGCCTTTCGAGTCCGGAAGAAATTCATTCTGGGGCAGTGGATTTTTTTATGGCGTTCCTTCAGGCTAGACCACAGAGAGATCTTCCTGATCTATCTATGTATATACAGAATTCTGTTTTAGCGGAGGAGAATGAGTGTCTCCTTCAGCTCCCTTCAATCCAAGAGGTAAAAGAAGCAATGTTTTCTATTCCAGTTGATAGTAGTCCAGGGCCTGATGGTTTTGGCTCGGGTTTCTTTAGATCATGCTGGGATATTGTTGGAAATGATGTGGTGGCAGCTATTAGGGATTTTTTTCTTGGGGTTCATATGCCAAGGTTTTACTCGGCTTCTCATATTGTGATGATCCCAAAAGTGCAGCAACCTACAGGTTTTGATAAATTTCGCCCTATAAGCTTGTGCTCAGTTGTTTATAAGGTGTTTTCTAAAATTTTGGTTCGAAGATTGTCCCCTATATTGAACAAAATTATCTCGCCTGAACAAGGTGCTTTCTTGCCTGGAAGAAACATTTTTGATAATATTACTTTGGCACAAGAGATGATTCAGATGATAAATAAAAAGGTTCGGGGAGGTAATATGCTCATAAAAGTGGATATGGCTAAGGCTTATGACAGCATCGATTGGGTGTTTTTGTTATATGTGATGAAAGCTTTTGGGTTCTCTCCTCGGTTTTGTGAGATGATCAAACAGTGTATCTCGACTCCTTGGTTTTCGGCGGTCATGAATGGGTCCGTTAAAGGTTTTTTTCCTAGTGGTCGTGGTCTTCGTCAAGGTGATCCTTTATCGCCATATTTGTTTATCTTGGTTGAAGACACTCTATCTCGTTTATTGAAACATGAGTTTGCTAGTGGTAAAATCAAGTCGTTCTCTCATCCCCGTGGTACTCCTCTAATATCTCATCTCCTTTATGCTGATGATATTGTGGTTTTTTCTAATGGTGGAAGATCATCCTTGAAAGCTATCAGAGATGTTTTTGCGAGATATGAAGATTGGTCAGGTCAGATGGTAAAGAAAAGTCTTCTATTTTTTTCCCAAAATTCTATACGTTGGCTCAGAAAAGAAGTGCTTTGCAATTGACCTCTTTTATTGAAGGTTTCTTTCCGATTAAGTGTTTGGGTGTTCCTCTTATAACTGGTCGGTTAAAGATTTCTTATTTTGATGATCTCTTGACAAGAGTTCGGGGTCGGTTGGATGGATGGCAAAATAGAATTTTATCGGCTGGTGCTCGTTTGCTTTTATTGAAACATGTTGTGTCGGGTATTCCAGTACATCTATTGTCGGTCCTCTATGCTCCTAAGACGGTGGTGACTTCTTTGAATAGACTCATGAGTAATTTCTTTTGGGGCTCGTCGAATGGAAAGCAAAAGCGTAAGTGGGTGGCTTGGCAAAATTTATGTCTCCCAACTCTAGAAGGGGGACTGGGATTGCGGAAAATAGAGGAAGTTCAATCTTCTCTATTTATGAAGATGGCTTGGAATCTCTTGACACAAGATTCTCTATGGGCTAATTTTTTCAAAAGTAAATATTGCAAAGGAAATCATGTGATGTTGGTGGATAATTGTAAAGGCTCCTTATTATGGAAAAGTATCATTAATATGGTTCCGAAAGTGTTGAGTCATGCTTGGTGGCGTGTCAAGGATGGACAGGTATCCTTTTGGCGTGATCCATGGTTAAAATCTGGTCCTCTTGTTGAGTCATGTGACATTTCTGCGCAGCCTTTGTTAAAGATCAGAGATTGTCGTATTCAAAATGGTTGGGATGTGGATTTGTTAAAAGATTTGGTGGGGGTCTCAAAGTTGGAGGAAATTCTGGATGGGCTCGGGGAACATAAAGAGGGTGCAGATGTGTTGATCTGGAAACCGACTTTGAATGGGAAATTCTCTTCTAAGTCGGCTTGGGATTGTATCCGGGTTCGTGCGCCTAAATCTGAATGGGCGTCCTGGATCTGGCACTCCGCTTTACCTAAGAAATATTCTATTACTATCTGGAAGGCTTTAAATAATAGCCTTAGTGTTGATGCTCGTATTGTTTCTCTGGGTATACCTTTGGTTTCAAAATGTGAGTGTTGCTTGCAGGGTAGTACGGAAGATCAAGATCATGTTCTCGCTACAGGTATGATTGCCACAGAGATTTGGCGGAGAGCATCCTTACAGATGGGGATTCCTTATGATCCAAGTAGAAATTGGAAAGCATATATGGAGTTATGGTTTCGTAGAGCTACACATTCATCACAAAAAGGTACATTGTTGGGCCTTATTCCTATTATTCTAACTTGGTCACTTTGGGTTTGGAGATGTAAAGCTCGTATGGAAGGAAAATTGATTACTGTGAATGCTCTTTGGAGGGCAATTAAAGCTGCTATAGCTTGGGTTGGTTTAAGATTGCGTGCTAGTAAAAAGTTTAAGGAGGGGGATGAAAAAATTTTGCAATCTTTTAATATCATGACTAAAAACATTTCTAGGCCGAGGGTGTGCCTTGTTAAATGGAATAAACCTTCTATGGGATGGTTTAAACTAAATGTGGATGGAAGCTCTCTGGGTAATCCTGGTCGTATGGGAGCTGGTGGTATTATCAGGGATGATAAGGGTCATCTTATATGGGCCTTTGCTAAAGAGTTGGATTTTGGATCTAATAATGAAGCGGAGTTACGAGCTTTATATTATGGTTTGCAGTATTGTAAAGATTTGGAGATTCGGAAAATTGAGATTGAAGTAGATTCTTTATTGGTTGCTAATTGGCTGGAAAATGGAAGATGTAGTATATGGTACCTGGAAGATTATTGGGACAAGATACAAAATTTTCTTTTCTCTCTGGAGTTCAAGATCCAACATATTTTTTGTGAAGGCAGTACAGGGGCAGATTTTCTTGCTCGTTGGGCTTCGAATCAGAATTCTGGTACTTGGGAAAATTTCCAGGAGGTTCCTCATAAACTTAAAGGGATCCTCAAAGTTGACAGAATGGGTCTGCATGCTCTCAGATATTAATGTTTGTTGCTTGTCAGTTTCTGGTTTTTGTTTTAGGTCGTTTGGTTTTGTTGGTTTTTTATTTGTGGTTTTATGGTCTTGTTTAGCATTTTGGGGTTTTTTATTTTTCTAATATTGTAATCCCCAAGTGCTTTGTTTGTTACCACGGTATTCCTCCGCCATAAGTGAGGGTTTATTAATAAACTTGGGGAGGGGTCACTATTGGACATGTGGCTCCAAATCTTCTTAAAAAAAAAAAAAAGCATTAATTTGAAACACTCAAACTAAGAACAAAAACCTAACTTTGTTTAAAGCTTACTGTTAGGCTTAAGAATAATTATATTTTAAAGGTTTTTGCACAAGACACCTTCCACATGTTATAATTTGATTTGAAAAAAATTAAAATTTAATCTTACAAATCAAATTATGTAACGTGGATGTATGTGGTGTAAAAATCTTCAGATGACACTACTCTAAACATAATGGCTTTGGTTGTGTCCTAAGATGTGGCTACTATTCTAATTAGAGGAATGATATTTACAGATTTAAGGTGTATAAATACCACACATCCATTTTTAAAAAAGTAAATAAATTTAGAATCCATATGAAAAAAATTATTTTTTAATGAAAGATCCCATTTCTTTTATTGCAAATTGACTCTACGAGACTTGCACACCTTCTAACATTACTCTTCTAATTGAATACGTGCAAGAAACTTGAGATGTAGTGAGGATCATATATAGTGGATGCTGATCCCATGAAGTTACCTAATTTAGTACAAATTAATTGCTTAAATTTGTTCGACCTTTTTGGTATTTGGTAAATGGATATATAGCTAACTAATTGTAATCCAGAATGATGGAGAATGATGAGATTGGGAAATCTTTTGCTTATCCAAAGTTAAAAACAATCTTGTTTTGGTCATTCCTACCTACTTTTCTTCAGAATAAGATATCATATCTTGTTGCACCATTAGCTTTCTCTTTTTTGGTCTATGTTGCTGACTTTTGCAGCTAGACCTGTAAGTGGGGTCAAAAGAATTTGCGTTTTCTGTGTTTTCCTTTTCTGTTTTTTCTTTTTAGCTTTTTCCCCAAGGTTTCTAGCTTCACATTTCTACTTCTTTCTGTCTTTCTGATCTATCCAAATCCTTCTAACTTTTCTAAACATTGTTTTTGTGCTCCCGTCGCCTCCAACAATTAGCAGCTAGTTGGTGCTTGATCTTGTGATTTTGCACTTAATTTGTACTCTAAAACTGATACAGCGTATTCGAAATACTTTGATTTGATTGCCAATAATTTTGTACAACTTACGTACCTTTTTTTATCAATCTTTGCCGTTGAAATTAAATGAGGCAATTTGTCAGATTTTTATAATTAAAGGATATATGGTTTTAGTTTTAATACTTGATATATATATGTAAATATAAAATATTTGAGATTTAAGTTTCACCATGTTTTTCTTTATAGATGACATCTAACTCTTCAGATGTATAGAGTTTTCCTCAACCGTATATAAGTAGATCAACATAAGTAAAAACATTATTTTTGTTTTAAAGGAAAAAAAGAAGCCAACTTTTATTTCATTACCTTAACTTGTTTAAATTGATTCCAATTTTGGTGTTGAATAATGATACACAGCACATTTTCACAATACATTTTACAATAATATTATAAGTTGAGGAAATTTTTATAAAATAATGTTATTTTTATAACGTGTTTTATAAAAATATTCCTTATTTAACACATTATTGTAAAATATATTATAAAAAATATTAGGTGTAAATCATTTTCCTTTATTTGCATCGTGTAGACTTACTTTCTAGTCAGTCATCGGTGATGGGACATTTAGGGAATCGTCATTGATGTTTTGGGGATAGTCAGAGCTTCTTTGTCTCTCTTCCACAATCCCTGCCTCACACACCCTCCCCGACCATCTCTCCTCTCCTTGTTTTGAGCTACTGCTGTGCTCTCTCCGGCCATCCTAAAGTCACTGTCATAAATGATTATTTTTGCTAGAGCTTTGTTATTTATAAGCTTATACACCACACATTACATAATTTTTTTAATATTTTAAAATTTTTTTAAAATTTTATTTAGTTTTATTTTTTTAAAAATAATTGAATTCTTCTACTAATCATTCATATACCACACATTTAGTAAGAGAAAAAAATTAAAAAAAATAACAAAAAAAATAGTGTGTGGTGTATGAAAGTTATGAATAAAATTTTTCTTTTTACTGATATATCTTTACACAACGGTAATAGAACGCCAATAAATCCTATCTACTTTTTCAACTTTGATGCAAATGTCGATAAATGTGTATTTTGTATATTTTGAAATGGCATCATTAATCATGTTTATGACTTGCAAAGCAAGATATTTCTACAACCATAATTTAAGATCTAGCCCAATCATGGAATGACTCGCTCATAAAACAAGTCTCCCACTAGCACTTTTATGGTCTTTAAGATTTCTAAAATTTTTATCCAAAATCTAAGTGTTAGAGTATAAGGAGATTGTACAGATGTAATGAATGAGCCAATGATCCAACTGGAAAGAACGAAAAAACCTTTATCAATGACTAAAATATCTCTTCCATATATCAAACAGCATCAAAGAAAATACCAATTGAAGAATAATTAATTATAGGAACTAGCGCCTAGGGTGGCAAACGAACGAAATTCTTGGGGTTTATAACGATTTTAAGTAATTTAAACCCTAATATTGACTGATTTTTAATAATATAAACTAGAGGCAATTCAAAAAGTTGAAGGAAGTGGCTAATTATTATTCCAAGATGTTACTGCTCAAGGGCGAAATTAGGTAAGGATCAAAGTCCATAGATCTATAAACTATGAAGGAAGTCATGATCATAGTCCATTATGATGGGGAATCTTTTGCTTAATTATTCAAAGTTATAAATAAGACTTTGGTCATTCCTAGTAGTGCTGCATTTAAATTAGCATTTCTGCTAAAGTAGTGGATCGATGATGATCATTTGCTTTCTCATTTATATATTGTTTTGCTTGCCTTTTGTCTGATCAAAGTAATTTGCGTTTTCCACTTGAGTTCCCATTTGCTATTTCAAAAGTTCAGAAGGCATCGATCCCAACACTAATTCTCGTATTTTATTACAGAGGATGGAATTAATTAACTTCCAGATAATTACAGATCATGCATGACTCCTCAAGAATCCATCAAAGCCTACGGTTGACTATCCTCTGTATGGTTTTTAAGATTTCTAACATTTTTATCCAAAATTTAAGTATTAGAGTATTAAGGAGATTGTATAGATGTAATCAGTAAGCCAATGATCCAACTGGAAAAAATGAAAATATCTTTATCAATGATTATAATCTCTCTTTACATAGCTTTATCTATCAATTTAGTGAATATTCCATTACCCCCCATTTAGTGACCGTAAAAAACAGATGTTTATCTGGAGAATCAAAATATGTACCATCAATCCATCCTGACCTGCCTACAGCATGCCTATCATGATCAGATGAAATTATTCAGATGAAAGTAAGTTGTGAAAGAAAATTTATGCCAGTTTTGATCGTGTAATTGGATATATATGATATTAGTAAGAAATATGTTTTTATGAAGTCCAAATGATAGCTTTGAAAAATATTGGGACTGTTTTAAATTTAACTAAGGTTAAGTTGGGATAGTGAGTTGAAATAAAAGTTAAATAAATAGTAGTGAGTGTACAAGTGCCGTACAATCACTTTAAAAAAATATAATTTTTTAGTAATGGATTCTATTTTTCTAATTTATATACATTAGTATGAGACACGAGTCATTTATATTTTAATTTATATATTTTTAATTTACATACGCCATGGATGGGGCCTCCTCTTTGTGACGCCCCCAGCTCCCACGTACGGACACGTGGAAATCGAGACGTCGGGATGATGACAACACAGGTCATACATCCCATTGCCAAGTGCCAAGTGTGTGTACATGCAACATGTGTACAAATAAAAATACGCAGCGGATAATAAAGTCATATAACTAAGTACCAGAATTTTTGTTTAAATTACAAATCAGCTTAAAACACGCGTAAATAAAATATTACATGTTCAACACTGTCTCAAAACCAAATACATATCATTAAAACAAATACAAATAATTTCCATATATAAGCATCTCCACATCAATATTCAGGCAGAGCCGTCTCCTCGGGCTCAGCCTCCTCCTCCTCAACCTCTGCATCAAAATCTACGGTACCAAAAATGGTGCCGTAGGTAAGTAATATTCCAAATACCATAAGATAAAAATATATTAAAGCCACAACAATATGCATGAATGTCCAATGCACATATCCCAAAAATCCACATTTTTCCACGCACGCCAAAAGTCTCATTTGGCCCAAAATATTTCCTTTAAAGTTTTCATCGCCATTATCCCAGATAATGGCCCAAAATTCAGGTCTTAAAACCATTTCCATTTTTCCTTAACCGAATGCACCATGACCTCCCCTAGGGGTCATCCGCAAGCCCTGGCTCCCTTCGTCACACCATGGATAACGACCATGCGTATGACTACGTAACGAGCGATGCCCAGTTCGGCGCCCCGCGCGTCCGTAGCCAAGCATCCTCTAGCCCCCGCCAGCAGAGGGGCCACGGAGTCGGTACGAGAGCGTTACCATCCCGCCCGCTCCCGTTGTCTCCCAACGACAACTCAGGGGACATCACTCAGTATATTGCGCTCCCGAGTGACCAGAGGAGCTCCACCGAGATAATACCCCATCTCGGCTTGCGTTCGTGATACACACGCACCCAAAATCCATTTAACTCATGAAAACCCAGTTTTCAATAAATAACACATGCATATTCGTGCACAATGCAATGCAAATAAAATTACACAAATTAACCAACATTTTCCACACATCCATAATAACCAAACAGGCAACTCCGTCCTCAAATCCAACCGACCCCCGACTCCTTGGACTCAGTCTGGAATAACCAACCAGATCACAAATAATTATTGTAAGAGCAAAAATATATTTAAATCTAAAATAAAGTTTGAAAAATACTTACAGCGCTATATACTAATTTTCGAAGGATCAGCGAGCGGCAATCGGCGAAGAAAAAGCAACGTAACTGTGTAAATTCACTATGGCCGTGGGTTGTAAAATACCCAGTTTTGAACGGGGACAAACCAAGACTCGGGATCGGTAGGGAATGGCTTAGGGGTGCTTATGAAGCTAGTGGAAGTGAAGTTTGGCCGTGGGTGGCAGCGAAAACGGCGGTGGAAGAGCTGAAATACCCAAATCGAAGACTAGCTCGTGGGAGCTGCTCCGGCGACGGATCGAGGCCAGAAATGGGTGGTTTAGGACAGCAAGGAATCAGTGATGAAGTGATGAAGAGGTGGTGGCCGAAGTGGCTTGAAGTGGCTTTTCCGGCTAAACGGCGGTGTGGATTGCGGTGAAACTTGGTGGGGATGATCACCGGCTAGAGGGGAAGAAAACTGAGTGGGTGGTGTGCCGCACGGTGGCCGGAGCAGCAGGTCTGGCTGGAGAGAGAAATTCGAACGTAAATGGGTAGAGAGAGAAGGTGTCGCGCGGGAGGAGGAAAACGGAGGGAAAAAAGAAAGAAAAGAGAAAGAAAAAGAGAAGAAAGAGAAAGGAAAAAGAGGAAAAAGAGAAAAAGAAAAGATGGGGAAAAGAAATGAAGTCCAATCCTCACCTCTGGAGTCTAAAAACTGATCCAAAATCTAAAATATAATAAATAACTAATAAAAACTAACTATTTAATTTTAAAATCAAAGACAAGCTAAAATAAATTAAACAGTAATTTAAATTCAAATAACAATTAAAATCCAATTAAAATCTGATAATTTAATATAAAAGAACTATTATATTAATTAAATTAAAATATTCCTTCACTGAAAATACACGTAAAAACGGAGTATTACACTCTTTATGATTATCATCTTTTGTATTTGAGTTGATGTCAAGATCCATGTCTATAATAATTTTCAGAAATAAAAATTAATATAATTAAGAAATGTGTATTTATAAAACATTTTAATCATTATGTTTTGCGTCGTATTTCTAGTATAGTACTCAAGTCTCCTAATTAACACCCCCAACAAATTGACTGAACAATAAAAAATAAAACCATTAATTATGTTTTGTTACCTTTTTTATTGGGGCTTTAAGTTTTAAACTGCATGTTTTATACCGTTTATTCATTTTACTTTTTATTACCTTATTCATTTCACTTTTTCTCCCCTTTTCGGTTTGAATGCCCCTTTAATTTACACATCGTTCGTTCACTGTCCTTTTTTAGTTTTTACGCTTCTTTAGGAAAAGAAGGTTACTTTCTTTTTGATTTTGTTGCCTCTTTTTTAGGTGCCATCATGTCGGTATATTTTTCATTCTAATTTTGTTTATGATATCTCATTTTTATGTGTATTTTTATTGAAAAATTACTTAAATTATTATAAATAATAATTCTCTTGTTTTAAATTTAATATAATATTTGTTGGGTTATTTATGATTTTAATATACTTTTTTGTTATTAGTTATTGTTTTGCATTTAAATTACTCTTTCGCTTAAATTATTTTATTATTATTGGACTTTAATTATTTTATTTTATTAATATTAAGTTGTAATGTTTTTATTTGGCTTCTACTTATTTTATTGTGCTTTTTATTTTAAAGTAATTTATTGTTGAATTTTATTATTTTATTTTATTTTATAAAGTCATTGCGTTTGAATTATTTTATTTAACTTGTTATTTTTTGTAAAAATAGTTTTCATTAGATTAGTTTCTTGACCCAAAATATAAGGACTGAATCTCACTTTCTTTTCATTCTTTTTTCTTTTCTTTTTTCTTTTTCATTTCTCCTTTTTCTTTTCTTCTTCCTTTTTCTTCTTTCCCTTTCCTTCTATGCGACCCCCCCCCCCATCTCTCTCCCTTTCCTTTTCCGTTCGTTTCTTCCCCCTCCCCAGGCCGCAGCCTCTTGCCGGCGTGACCCTCACCGCCCGGCCCTTCCTCTTGCCATCCGGCCAGCTCACCTCCCTACCAAAATTCAGCCCCTCCGGCGCCACCGTTAAGCCACACATGCCCCTCCAAGCCGCACGGCTTTTGAGCCGTTCCACCACCATCGCTCCACCTCCGGCTACCACCTCTTCACCACTTCATCACCGACCTAAACCATCCATTTCCACCTCCGATCCGTCGCCAGAGCAGCTCCATGATCTCACTTTCCGTTTTGGATTTTTTGGCCTTCCACCGCCGTTTTCTCCGCCACCCACGGCCAATCCTTACTTACACTAGCTTCATAAACACCTCTAAGTCATTATCTATCAATCTCAAAGCTTGGTTCGTTCCCATTCAAAAGTGAGTATTTTACAACCTACGACCACAGTGCATGTCGCACTGTTACATTGCTTTTCCTCCACTTTTTGCAGCTTGTTGATCTTTCAAAAATTATTATATAACCGTAACACTGTAAGTATTTTCTAAAATTCATTATAGATTTAAATATATTATTGTTTTTACAATAAATTGTGACTGGTTGATTATTCCGAACTGAATCCGAGGAATCGGGGGTCGGATGGATTTGACAACGAAGTTATTTGTTTGTTATTGATATTGAGATTTGTTGGATAATTCGTGTCATGATGTGTGCATTGCATGGAGCATGCATGTTCATGTTTAAAAAGGAAAATTTAGATTTTTCGCATAATGGCATACATGTACATGTGTTAAATAATGAAAACTAGGTTTCCATGCGTAAATAAATTTTTTGGTGCGTGTGTATCACGATCCCAAATCTAGATGGGGTATTATCTCAGTGGAGCTTCTCTGGTCACTTGAGAGCGCAATATACTGAGTGACGTCCCCTGGGTTGTCGCTGGGCGACAACGGGAGCGGATGGGATGGTAATGTTCTCGTACCGACTTTGTGACCCATCTGCTGGCGAGGGCTAGATGATGCTTGACTACGTACTCGCAGGGCGCGGAACTGGGCATCGCTCGTTACGAAGTCACACGCATGATCATTACCCATGGTATGACGAATGGAGCCAGGGCGTGCAGATGACCCCTAGGGGAGGTCATGGTGCATTTGGTTAAGGAAAAAAAATGAAAATTTAATTGAGACTTGGATTTTGGGCCATTTTATGGGAAAATGACGAGAATAGTTTTAAGGAAATATTTTGGACCAAATGTGACTTTTGGCGTGATTTTTAAAGGAATATTTTTGGGCCAAATGTGACTTTTGGAGTGAGTTGGAAAAGGAATTATTTTTTGGCCAAAAATGAGATTTTTGACGTGCGTGGATAAACGTGGATTTTTGAGACAGTTGCATATGACATCTTTTCATGCATATTGTTGAATTTAATATATTTTTATCTTGTGATGTTTGAATTATTACTTACCTGCGGCACTATTTTTGATACCGTAGATTTTGATGCAGAGGTTGAGGAGGAGGAGGCTGAGCCAGAGGAGGAGGCTCCGCCAAATTATTGTTTTGGAATTGTCTTACTTTTGGAAATTATTTACTTGCTTTTATGTTATGTAATTTGGATTTGAACAATGTTGAAACTTGTAATATTTTGATTGTGATACCCTATTTTTACATATATTTTCTTTGAATGATTATTTTAATTTAATTAAAATAATAGTTCTTTTATTTTAAATTATCGGATTTTAATTTGATTTTATTTGTTGTTTGAGTTTAAATTGTTGTTTAATTTATTTTAGAGTTTTTTGATTTAAAATTAGGTTGTTAGTTTTTGCTAATTTATTTATTATATTTTAGCTTTATGTTGTGTTTAAATTATTTTCTTGGTTTTATTGCTTTTAAAATTATTTTTGTTGGATCAATTTTTAGACTCCAGAGGTGAGGATTGAACCTTATTTCTTTTCTTCCATCTTTTCTTTTCTCTTTTTCTTTTTTCTTCTTTCTCTTTTTCTTCTTCTTTTCTTTCTTTTTCTTTCTTCTTTCCGATTTCTCTCAGCTCGTTCGAACTCTCTCTCTCTTCCCATTTCCGTCTGTTTTCATCTCCGCCCAGACCAGCCTCCGTCGGCCTCCGTGCAGCACACCAGCCCCACCATTCTCTTCCCCTCCAACCGGTGAACCACCCCACCAAATTTCATCACCAACCGCGCCGCCGTTAAGCCGAAATCTCCTCTCTAAGCCGAACGGCTTTTGCACCAATCTGCCGCCGTCTCTCCACCTCTGGCCACCACCTCTTCATCACTTCATTACTGACTCCTTGCCGTCCCAAACCACCCATTTTCGGCCCCGATCTGTCGCCGAAACAGCCCCCACAAGCTAGCTTTCCGATTTGGGTATTTCGGCCTTCTACCGCCGTTTTCGCCGCCACCCACGGCCAACCTTCACTTCCACTAGTTTCATAAATACCTCTAAGCCATTCCCTATCAATCCCGAGTCCATGTTTGTCCTCGTTCAAAAGTGGGTATTTTACAACCCATAGCCACAGTGTTTTTACACTGTTACGTTGCTTTCTCTTCGCCGTTTGCTGCTCGTCGATCCTTCAAAAATTATTATATAGCGCTGTAAGTATTTTTCAAAACTTCATTTTAGATTTAAATATATTATTGCTTTTACAATAATTATTTGTGACTGGTTGGTTATTTCGGACTGAGTCCGAGGAGTCGGGGGTCGGTTGGATTTGAGGACGAAGTTGCTTGTTTATTTGTTATGGTTGTTTGAGAATTGTTGGTTAATTGGTGTTGTATAATTTGCATTGCATTGTGCACGCATATGCATGTGTTAAATATTGAAAACTGGGTTTTCAAGCGAGAAATGTTTTTTGGTATATGTGAATGATTGGTTTGATTGGTTTGAGTCAGAGGCACGTGTAGGGATGGTGGTAAGCAGGGATGGTGGTAGAGTCCCGCCTGCGATTCCCGCCTACGGTGCACGCGGCGTAGGGATGGTGGTAAGCAGGGATGGTGGTAGAGTCCCGCCTGTGATTCCCGCCTACGGTGCACGCGTAAGGATGGTGGTGAGCAGAGATGGTGGTAGAGTCCTGCCTGCGATTCCCACCTACAGTGCTCTGATGGTTTGGTTAATAGGCCATTTTCTGGGATAATGGCGAGGATATGTTTAAAGAATATATTTTGGGCCAAATGGGATTTTGGCCTGCGTGGTAAAAATGTAGATTTTTGAGACATGTGCATTAGGCATCTTTTCATGCATATTGTAGAGTTTAATATATTTCTATCTTATGGCGTTTGGATTATTACTTACCTGCAATACCATTTTTAGTACCGTAGACTTCGATGCAGAGGTTGAGGAAGAGGAGGAGGCTGAGCCCGAGGAGGCGGCTCCGCCATAGTTGTGACTTGGAGTTGCTTATTTTTGAATATTATTTATAGTTGTTTTTATGATATGTATTTGGATTTGAGATAGTGTTGAACATATAATATTTTATTTACATGTGTTTTAAACTGGTTTGTAATTAAACAAAAATTCTGATACTTAGTTATATGATTTTATTATCCGCTGCGTGTTTTTCTTTGTACACATGTTGCATGTACACACACTTGACACTAGGTGATGGGATGTGTGACCCGTGTTGTCATCATCCCGACGTCTCAACTTCCACGTGGCCGTACGTGGGAGTTGGGGGCGTCACATTGATACGCGTGTGGTTTAAGCGAATTTATATTTAAACAAAATTCTGGTACTTAGTTATAAAACTTTTATCATTCGCAGCTAGTTTTATTGTACACATGTTGCATGTACACACACTTGACACCTAGCGATGAGATGCGTGAGCGGTGTTGTCACCATCCTGATGCCTCAATTTTCATGTGTCCGTACGTACGTGTTGGGGGCGTCACACTTTCAAAAATTATCATATAGCACTGTAAGTATTTTCCAAATTTTCTTTTAGATTTAAATATATTTTTTCTTTAACAATAAATTGTGACTGGTTGGTTATTCCGAACTGAATCCGAGTAGTCGGGAGTCGGATGGATTTGAGGATGGAGTTAATTATGTTTGGTTGATGTTGAAATTTGTTGGATATTTTGGTATCTTGATGTTTGTATTGTATAGTGCATGCATGTTCATGTTTGAAAAGGAAAACTGAGTTTTTTGTGTAATTGCATGCATGTACATGTGTTGAAACTTGAAAACTAGATTTTCAAGCGAGAAATGATTTTTTGGTATAATTGAACATTTGGATTGATTGGTTTGAGTCAGAGGCACGTGTAGGGATGGTGGTAGAGTCTCGCCTACAGTGCTCTGATGATTTGTTTAATGGGTCATTTCTGAAAAAATGGTGAGATTGATTTTTCGGGCCATTATCTGGGATAATGGCGAGTAATGTTTTAAAAGAAATGGTTTTGGCCAAAAATGGGAGTTTGGCATGTGTGGAAAATGTGGATTTTTGGGACATATGCATATGACATCATGTATTTTTTATCTTGAAGTTTTTTTGGATTATTACTTACCTGCAGTACCGTCTTGGGTACCGTAGATTTTGTTGCAGATGAGGAGGAGGAGGCTGAGCCTGAGGAGGCGGCTCTGCTAGAGTACTGATTTTAGAGTTGTTTTATTTTTAGAAATTATCTTTACTTGTTTTTATGCTATGTAATTGGTATTTGAAATAGTGTTGAACTTGTAATATTTTATTACGTGTGTTTTAAACTAGTTTGTATTTAAACAAAATTCTGGTACTTAGTTGTAAGACTTTATTATCCGTTGCGTGGTTTATTTGTACACATGTTGCATGTAGACACACTTGGCACTTGGCGGTGGGATGTGTGACCCGTGCTGTTATCATCCTGACGCCTCGATTTCCACGTGTCCGTACGTGAGAGTTGGGGGCGTCACATTTTGTCTTCGAGATTCCATTCTACTTCTGTAATTGAGGTTTTAATTATTATTCTACTTTTCCATGTTTAAACATATATGTTTGGATAAAAAAAATAATTTCTTTTCCTAGAAAGTAGAAAATTTTTCATATTGAAACATTAAGATACAGATAATTTACCAAAAAATAATTCACCAATAAAAACTTATGACATACATTTACACGAATACTCAAAAAGCACACACCTAATTAGATACATGATCGAATTGTTCACTGATAGCACACCAATACAAAAGCACCCAATATTGCAAAGCACACGAGTTAACAGTACTTTATAAGCATACAGAAAGATCTGTTAACATCCTAACTTTAAAGGATCGAGACCAAAATCTCCATTTAGTCGATGGGCATATTTGAATCCAATCCAAGCAATGGAGCTAGGCCAGCTTAGGGAAAGTGGCCGATAGACTCAAGATAGAAGCACCTACTAATTGTTGTCGGCAATGACAGCACAACAAAGACGATTTAGAAAAGCTGGAAAGATTTGGAAAGAGAGAGAAAGAAAGAAAGAGAGATTTGATGGAAGATGCTAGCAGTTGATTGGTCGTGAGAGTAAGAAAACATGGTGGGGAGTGAGGGGCAGAGAAATAAGTGGATGCAATGGATAGTGGCAATATTGGATCATCCTGACAGTCAAAGATTGAGCCTGTGTTAACCCATAAGGATTATGGATTATCTGCCATCATCTATTGGTTTTAGTGTTTCATTTCCCATGCTGTCAATGGTACCTGTCGAACAATAGCCAGTGCTAACATCAATATTTAAAGATTGCATAGACATACTAACTAAGCAGTTACTCACTCTCTTCAATGTTGTGATTAGCTTTTTCTTGATTACTTTTCCTTAATTCTCAATCCATCTAGTTCCACTGCCACTTCCTTCATAGTAGGCCTATCGTCTCCTTTAACACTAAGGCTTCTTTTTGCAACATCAGCAACTTCTTTTAGTTCTTCAGCATTACTCTCATTGTAGATGTGATCATCAAGAATTTCCAATAGGCGATCGTCTTCTACCATAGAAACAAAGTACGACGCCAAATTTCTCTCACTTTCAGGCCTAACGAAAGAAATTACTTTCTTACCTATTAATAACTCTGCTAAAACAACACCAAAACTATAAACATCACTTTTTTCCGTTAGATGACTAGTACGATAGTATTCTGGATCCAAGTACCCATGTGTTCCTTGCACCAACATAGTTAAATGTGCTTGATCCAGAGGAACGAGTCTTGAAGCTCCAAAGTCTGATTCTTTTGCTATGTGGTTACCATCCAAAAGTATATTTGCAGTTTTCACATCTCTATATATAATTGGTATAGAAGCTCCACAATGTAAGTATGCAAGGGCTCCTACAGTTTCTATTGCTATCTTCAAACGTTTGTCCCATGAGAGTAAGGACGATCGGCTTTGATCATGAATATGATCAAAAAGTGTCCCATTACTAACGAACTCATAGACTAGTAAGGGAACTTCCGTTTCCAAACAACAACCTAACAATTTGACAACATTCCGGTGGTTGATTTGAGTAAGCACAACTAACTCGTTTATAAATTGCTCTATCTGACTTTGATCACCAATTTTGGACTTTTTAATTGCAACCACTTTGTTATCTGACAACACTCCTTTGTAAACAGTTCCATAGCCTCCTTGACCAAGGATTTTACTTTTGTTGTAATTGTCCGTTGCCTTTTTAAGTTCTTCTGAACTATAGATTTTTGCTGTGTCCATAGATCCTGTGTGATTTTGGAGTCGTTGTTGTAACATTAAGCCACCATTTTGCTGAAACCACTTCTCTTTTGAGTTTGATGAGTTTTCTTTTCTTGAGTCCCCAATATACCCAGGAGGTTCCCACGAGGAGCACTAAGAGACTTATGCTGACACCTGTATTTGCATATTCAAAGTTATAACATGCATTTCGGCCAATTAGACAGTTTCGTATCTCTATCGAGAAAGTTACAAACCTAATATGCATGATAGAGAAAGTTACAAACCTAATATGCATGATATTAAGAGGAGTCAACCAAGATTTGAAATATGTTATGAATCCCATTAAAGTGGGCTGGGCTTGATGCCCAATTTAGTTGTTATCTGATATTTTAATTAGTTGCTATTGTTAGTGGCCCATGGCCTTAGTTTGAAGGTTGTCGTTTAGGGAATTGTTTCCCAGTATATGTAGGGGGAGGTAGTCTTGTTGAGGGCATTTGGAAAAATATTGTTGAAACCGTTTATCATTTCTAATGGGTGGAATTGGGAGCCTCGAACATCTCAAGGCATAGCCATTATTATCTTTTTTGTTTTTTATTCTCTTTTATTGTCAATATTACTGTTCTTACTTCTGGGTTCATAACAAAATACATGAATGTTTGTGAAGCAAATGATCTATTGCAGTAATTTTCAAAGTAGAAATCAATGAAGTTGGGAAATAAAATTCTTAATTATAAATGTACGTACGTACGTACCCAATGCAATGCTGATGATCTCATTATTAGATTGGCCAAGTACCATAGGCCTGCAATCTGTTCCGTCTTTCCTCCCATCGCCCTTGTATCCCTTGGGACAAGTACATGTGTAATTTCCATCAGTGTTGGTGCATGTTGCATTAGCAGTGCAAGGTTCCCGAAGACCCATGCACTCATTAATATCTGAAACACGGTAAAGATATTATCTAGCCGGCCGTCACAAGAAATTTCAATGTTTCCATACAACCTTAAGGCCAAAAAAATAAAATAAAAAAATGAAATAAAACAAAATAAAATAAAATTATGGGGATGTAAAACCACTTGATATGTGTTGTATCAATAGTTATGATTAGGAATAATAAGACTTTTTTTTTTTTTTTGAGAGATGAATAATAAGACTTAGATAAAGGATATCATCACTCTAGAGCAAATAATCATTCGGCAAGCTAACTAAGCCTAATTAAATTAATTAGAGAAATGATAGTTATATATAGTTGTAAGTGTGCAGTGCAATAGTTTTGAAAAAAGTGAATAAATACGGAATCTATATGAAAATAAAAATTAATTTTTAATAGTGGACTACACTCTTTTTTAAAATGAATACACGATGTTTAGACACTCCACAATTGTATATAGCTTTACTCAATTAAGTATTAGAGAAAAATGAAGGTATATATACGATCATTTACCTTGGCAACTCTCAGGTTCATGATCAGGGATGTAAGGGTTCCCTAGATAACCCTTCGAGCAATTGCAACGATAACCAGGGCCGTTGGTGGAATCGTAACAATAACTATGCGTTGCCTTACATTCATAGCTTCCCTTATTTTTCTGAGCATCTTTGCATCTCTTATTTCCAATTGCCCAATCAAGCACGAGGAGTACAGAGCTCCCAGTCTTTAAGTTTACGAAATCTAAGGAGGAAAATTTGTATGCTTGTTCATCCACTATAAAGCCGTAACCACATGATTGATGATCTTTGGATTCGTTGCCACCAGGTAAGGTGTCGTTGTTCAAGTTCCGAACATTCAAAATATACCCCGTTGCTCCTTTTGGGATAGAAGTCTGGCAGCAACCAATGCCAGAGCAAGACCCGTTAACCACGGTGAGATTTTGGTCACAGAGTGATAAGCATCCAGTGGTGAAGCCCTTTTGTCCCTGATCTGAACCTTGAATATACGTATAAACATCACAACCAACAGCAGTGATCTAATTCCTCGTTTCTGAGATGCGAAAACTTGACAAATTAAGCAAGGCAGAGATGCGTGTGTAGTCCACAGTTGCCTTGTGGATGCATTGAGAATATTGAGTACCATCTTGGGGCTTACCGCAAGTTATTGCGAATGGAGAGCGGCGGTCTTTGCAGAGGAGGGCTACGGAGTTTAAGACTCGCAGTTCACCATTTATAACTGAAATGTCCTCAACAGGTATATCACGTTCCAGAAATGGTCTTGGAGGATGGAACGTGTAGTTACACGTGATGAGAAAAGGTTTGTCAAGGTAACAGCCCTCGCTTGTTCCAAATGGGTAGGGGATTTTAATATTTCCACACATACGGTCGCAGAGTGAGTTTGGAATAGATACTGCTGTGGCTACTAAAATTATGACCCCGAGTAGCAGTTTTTGCAGAAGTTTTCCAACCATATCCATGGCTTTCGTTTCCTGCACTAAGCTTTCTTTGTGCTGCAGACAGCTTTAAATGGCCTCTCTCTCTAGAAGTCAATTAGGTACGTACCTTTAGTGAGACTAATTAGGATGAGTTAGAATTTTCATTCAACGCAAAACAGCAAGAAATATGTATCAATACAAGCAGCTTGAGTTTTCTTTATATGGTTCGTTAAGAAACATATATGTATATATATAGCAAAGTAAGTAGCTAGGTCATGTACATTAATCCATAAAACCAGAGCAGCCCGTTCACCGGCACCAAATGAGAATATAGAACACATTAACAGTACAACATCATAACTCGAGTATATTATCCAGCACCACAAACATGCAGTAACATGATTAATTGGATGGAAATTGGGAAAGAACAGCCGTATGGCGTTGGCAAAATGCATGCTGTTCGAGTTGTAGAAGAGAGAGAGAAATAAAAACAGGCAGCTATAACCGCGTGTAGAATGTACCAACATAAACAAATCCTAGGACTTAAGCCACGTTAGACACAGAGAAGGAATTCCTGCCAAAAACTCAAAAGGAACACTGTTCCGAATAGAGTTTTATTTAGCCTTTAGGTTTGTTATTTATATCTCCATTTTCAGGGAAGTAAATGTCATTTTCTTTCTTGACCAGTAAAGGGGAAAATTGCATGAGAAGAAGATAGGTTTCTTGATAGTAGATCTATGAACCTCACCTCTCCCACCTGAGCACAATAGGGATTATTAGCCACTTCCTTCAGCTGCCCGCTTTCACTTCATTTGCTCTACCTTTCTTAAGAAGAAAGAGAGAAATATATAGACTTGTCTGATCCTCTATCGAACCAACTTAAGTATTTTTCCTTCTTGGTTCAACAAAATATGATCTCTTATTCAAAAGAAAAGTAGGAAGGACGAGAGCAATGTTTTTAACTTTGGATAAGCAAAGGATTCCCCAATCCCCTCATGATTGTGGTATATAAAGTAAGTATCCTATGGATGCAACAAGCAAAAAGAAGGTGGAACCAATTTAAGCAATTACGGTGAAGCCAATACATTTATACTGCAATTATGGAATGTTTTATCCTTTATGTATCAAATTATTAAACTAAAAAATATAGCCTTTAATTATAAGAAACGGACATATTATACACATTTGAACTTCAACCGTTAAGATGAATAAAAAAATGCAAGGTGTACAATATTGACGGTCAAATAATATAAGTGAGATATATATATATATATATTTTGAAGGGTATAAGTGAGATATTTACATTCTCTACACTTACTTCTTTTATTGTTCCAAATATATAAAAAGAGGTCATTGAATATGTGATTGAATATGCTTTGTCATTGCAGAAAGCTTATAAAGAGGTGCAGGTTTCTGAGTGTAAAGAGGCCAAGCAAGTGTGCTGTTGCAAACCCCCTCCATTTGGTTACTTGAAACTGAATATGGTTGGTGCCATGTTTTTTTACCAAAGGAAGGCTGGTGTGGGGGTGGTCCTACGAGATGAAATAGGGGATGTTATTATAGCATGCAGTAAGATCGAAAATGAGATGAAAAACCTAGAAAATGTTCAAGTTTTAGCAATGTTAAGAGGCCTGCAGTTTTGTGTTCAATAGGGAGTCCCGAAGCTGATATTGGAAACTGATTGCATTATTGTTGGTTAATGAGCTTCAACCATCTGGTGAAAATTTAACACCTCTTGGACATTTCCTGCAAGAAATATAGAGATTGTTCAGCTATTTCCAAGAGTGTAAAGTGTACATGTTCACAGATTAGAAAATGAAGCTGGACATATATTGGCTAGAGATGCGTAGAATCTGGTAGATACTCATGAAATGTGGCGGGACCATGTACCAATGTCGGTGTCCCAAGCTATTTGGCTTCATAAGAACAATTTGTAATGCTTTTATGTTTAATGACATTGATGTTTTCCTATATGTGTGTGTGTATATATATATATGCATATAATGTATCAGTATTAATAATTTGAGTATAAAGTGTAAAACTTGTAGTAGTACTATTTAAAATATACAAACAAGTATTTCCAGTGTGGAAAAAGAAAGCTAAAAAAAAACCAAAATAGGTAAAAGGAAAGACATGCAGGTGGAATAAAACTCAAATTATAAAATAGGTCTTCAAAAGTAGCAAAATAACAAACAAAAAATTCAAGCAGTTGATTGACAAAAGTTATCTTTCCTAACGGAGCTTCGTAGAGCTTCGTAGAGCTCTCACTCTCCTACACTCCCCAAGAAATTTCATGACCAACGGAGCTTCGTAGAGCTCTCACTCTCCTACACTCTCCAAGGCCAAAAATGGATTCAAACGGTCGATCCGTCGCCGTTAGCCACTGTTCGACCATCACCTCACCACCACAGCTCCACCACATGTTCATCTACCTTTCCCTAGCTTGCCATGAAGTTCTATGGAATTTCGCTACCTCGCGTCTCCTCTGCTCACCGTTCGGATTTACTGTTCACGGCGTGATGCCGCTGTGCTCCGCCACCTTTGACCACCACAAGGCGACCATGAGCCTTCCAAGGCCACATCTAGCTTTTCTCAACCCCAAACTACCACTTTATGCGGTGGACAGCCACCGTACGCGGTGTTACCGTCACGTACGTTCTTCCGACACATGTTCGTGACGAACAGCGAGCGATGCACGGGTTATCCCGTCGATGGTATAACCCTCTATCTCTAGTTATTTTATGTTTAACATAGTTGATTTGGTTGGTTTGTGGATTGTGTAGTTGTATTGTGGAGTTCGCTGCGTAGTTGTGAAGCGAAGTGTGGTTGTGAAGTGTTGGGCTTGATTGTGTAGTTTTGTGGACTGTGCTATGAAGTATGGGCGTGAGATGGATGCCGTAGTTGTGATACGGCGTGTAGTGTGAAAAGAGTACGCGTGTAGCGCATTCTGTGTAATGCAGCGACGCGCCGCGCGACGTGCGCTGTAGTGATGTGTGTCGTAGAAGGAAGGGAGTACGCATGTAGTGTACTCTGTGTTGTATGGCGATGCATCGTGTGATGTGCATCATGTTGATGAGTGTTGTAGCGAAGGAAGTACGCGTAGCGCGTACTCCGTATTGCGTAACGATGCACCATGAGACGTGTATCGCAGTGATGGGTTTTGTAGCTTGGATGGATGAGAGTTCACGTGAGTGTACTCTGTACTAGATCGTGATACACTGGATGACGTATCACGACGGGTTGGATGATGTAGCAGAGAAGTGCGGAGTGTATGGTGCAACGTCGGGAAACTGTAACAGTGTCCCGAGGTAGTAGTGATGTGGCCTGTAGTCCAAGGTAACAGGTATTGCCTTGAGACTGACTTGTAACTGAGAGTATAAGGAAATGATGGAGAAGTATCAGAGCATGCAGCGGAAGCATGATGGGTATCGTGACGTGACTCGAGCTTAGTCTTGAGCTGCGTGATGTGATAGAGGTGCATTTGTGGATGCAGTCCTCTCCTATCAAGTGTTGGGATGAACTTGTACAGGGCCGGGAAGTAGGAAGAATCCTATCAACCGGGTCTGAGCAAGTTGGTGTTGAAGTTGGAGCTTAGTTATACAAGCAACGTTAACTTGAGTTATAAGTTGCTCTTAGGTGATAAAAGGGGATGAAATGCAGATGTCGAGTTATAAGTTGCTCTTAGGTGATAAAAGGGGATGAAATGCAAGTGTCTCTGGCAAGACACGTGTATCAGATAGGTTTACCATATGTAATGGATAATCTGTTCTGATCATGGTTACATGGTACATGAGGGCCCAGGAATGGATGGAGAATGTTCTAAGTGAGGCGTAGTTCTATGTTTAGAATAGTTACTTATGCATTTAAATAGATGATGATGTAAGGTTATGTGTATGCATGTAGGTTGCCATCTGACAAGCACATGAATGGACTGCATGGAATGAGTATGGCATGAAGTCCAAGTAAGTATTACGTTCATACTCTTCTAGAGTTTTTACGTATAGAAAAGAAGAAAAAGACGAAAGCTTTTCTATAAAAACGAAAACGAAACGTAAGTTTTCAAGTATAAGTATGTACTGGCCTTTCCTTGGCAGCCCCTCTTTATGCACCCAAAGTATATACGTGTATGCATGTGAATGGATGTTATAAGTAGTACGTATTGTATGTATGTTCATGAAAAGGAAACGAAATGAAGCTTTAAAAGATGTAGAACTGTTAAGAATGCAAGGACTGAAACTGTAAGAAAAGAAAGAAAATAAAACAAGATTTTCTTAAAGTAACTCTCTTTCCCAAAATGATTCTTTTTAGACTCTTTTGAATAGCTCTTTTTCAAAGGAAAGAAAGAAAACCATTTTCTTAATTAAAACTCTTATGAATCGTAAGAAAAGTAAGAACTGTAAGAATTGAAATGAAAGAATGGACTGTAAAGGAAAGAATGGACTGGACTGAATGGATGATGTATGAAAATACGTAACGGCCACATGGACTGAAATGGTACCAAATGAAAAAGGGGCAGATTGCAATGCCGGGTAAGTAGTAATGGTAGTGCACCCAGTGCTGCACCCTGACTGAAATGGATTCCCAAACCCGCGGCCACGGGCGGAATCAGGTCCAAAAGACCGCTAACCCCAGCACACGGGGCGTAACAGTGTGCTATGGGCCGCATGAAAGTGAAAAGAAAAGAAGGTATGTATGTTAAGAAATGAACGCATGTATGCATGGATGTATGTATGTAAAAAAAAATACGAATGCATGAAAATGTTCTTTAAGAAATGAAAACAGCAAAGTGTGGGGAACTGTTTTAAAGAAGTAGGCACTTTTTTAAAAGAAGAAAACCCTCACCTCGCAACGTTTTTAAAAGAAAAGAAAGACGTATGCATGTTATGTACGATATGTATGTACGGAATGATGAATGCATGACTGAAAATCTATGTTATGATATTTTAACTGTATGAAGTAATGCTTACGAGTCATCGACTCATTTTAGTTTTATGTGTGCCCTCCCAGGCACAAGATGAGCATGACAGGGCAGGACGGGCACAGCCAAAGGGGGAAGAACACGAAGGCCTATGCAAGATATTGTTTTATATGAAAACTTAATTTATAAAAGTCAATGTTTTCCATTAAGTCTTTTTAATAAAGATAAATGAATTTTATGCATAGCATGGAAGTCTTTTGTATCCTGGCATGAATGGAAAAGAGAAATGAAAAAGGAATAGTAATTCCCGTTGATAAAAATATATATATATATATATATTTTCGATATTAACAGGACCCATTTAAGGACGGGCGTTACAGAATGACTTGAAAAAGAAGTCTTTCTTTTTTCTTTTCTAAGATCAATAATAATTTAAGTAAAAGATTTTCACAACAATAATTTAAGATCAGCTCAATCATTTGGAATGACTTGAAAAAAAAATCTCTCTTTTCTTTTGTAAGATCAACAATAGTCTGTGGAAATGTTAGTATTCAAAATAAATTATTCAAATGAAAGACGAGTATCAGAAATTTCATTTGGAGATCATATCGTGCAACAAATGATGTAATAAATTCCCCACCTCTTGCGGCACGCTTAGATCATTCAGACAAAAGATATCTTATCCAGTCAAAAAAATGAGTGTCATCATGTTAATTTGTGACTTGGAGAGCAAATTAAAGATTCCCACGTACAATAATAATTTAAGAGCTCAATCATAGAATGACTTATCAAACAGACTTCGTTTTCTTTTCTAAGAAGGCTCCCACTAACACTACTTTTATGGTAAAGAGTTCAAGTAGGCCCAAAGAAACACATAGCACTACTTTTATGGTTTTATCCTTTATGTATCAAATTATCAAGACTAAAAAATATAGCCTTAAATAAAATGTATATCAGTATTAATAAAGTGAAAAGAGAGAGAAAACAAAAACACAAAAACATTGAAAAGGATTTAGGACTGGTTTACTTATACAAAATCATATTATTTCATCTCATCTCATATAATCATTACAATTATCTCAAATTTTTACACAAAATATAATAAATAATTCAAATTTTTTAAATTGCAAAACAAAATTAATATTAAAAAATTATATTATAACAGTATTTTATTCAACGTTTAACAAAATATCTCATCTCATCTCATTTGAACTGTAGAATCAAATGATGAATGGTATTTACAGTTTTAAGATGTGTAAATCTTGCACATTTAAAAAAAAGTTAATAAATTTGATATCTACATAAAAAAATTATTTTTTAATAAAAAACACCAATTATTTTTTTCAAATTGATTATGCGGAACTTATACACCCTCTAACATTAGTCTTCTAATTGAATAAGTGCCAGAAACTTGAGATGTACTGAGGATCATATACAACTGATGCAGATGTCATGAAGTTTCCTAATTTAGTACAAATTAATTGCTTAAATTTGTTTCATCTTTTTGGTATTTGCTAAATGGATATATAGCTAAGGACTTGCAATCCAGAATGATGGGATTGGGGAATCTTTTGCTTATCCAATGTTAGAAACATTATTTTGGTCATTCCTACCTACTTTTCTTTTGAATAAGATATCATATCTTGTTGGACCATTAGCTTTCTTTTTTTTTAGTTTATTTGCTAAGTTTAAAATATTAGCCACATTATTTAAAAAAAAAAAATATTAGCCACATGATTTATAAGCTGCCCCGCAACTTTTCCTTCATTTGCCATAGGTTTCTCGAGAACTTTAAATAATTATATATATATATATATTCCATTTTCGTCTGCCTGGACTTATCCATTTGTCTGCTTCTTTGTTTCCCCCTTTTTAGTGACAGTAAAAAAAAGATGTTTATCTGGAATCGACGTACCATTAATCGATGTGTGAAAGAAAATATATGCGAAAAATATTGTGACATGTACTGTTTTAAAGTTTTGTGATATTGCTATGTTCTACCCATCGCATCGACCATGCTTCCTCCCATTATTTCTGCTCCTCACTCCCCACCATATGTCTTCTTGCTCTCACTACCAATCAGCTGCATGCTAGCTAGCATCTTCCTTCAAATCTCAGTTTCTTTCAATCTTTCTGATTTTTCCAAATCCTTCCAGCTTTTGATCTAAATCGTCTTTTTTGAATTGCTCGATCTCGTGGCCTCCAAAAATCATAATTAAACGTACAATAACAAAAGTAGGATGGAATCTCACAGTCAAAGATCGAATAACAAAAAATCTAATTATTTTCTCTTTCCTAGAAGAAAAAAAATCAGAGTTTAGATATATTATATCATGTATATTATTTTCCATGCAGTACGTAATCTAATTACCTGTATCAGCTGAATGAGTTCAAGGAATTACTTGAAAAAAAAAGCTACGGAATGACGTTTGGTTTAGGATCATTAATTGGTCACATTACTAGAATTATGGTAAAGCGGGGACTCGATTTGGCTTATATCTATTAATGAAAAATCAATAAAAATGTTCCTTTAAGCAACTGAATTGACGAGAAATAGTAGGGTGAATAAGTTGATCTTGACTGTCCGACTATTTATCTACTAATCTTTTAACCATAAGCAAGAATTTATTTCCAAAGCCAAGCTAAGGAAAAGAAAAAAAAAAAAAAAAAAACCCTATAATTTTTAGAACTTGTTGGTAGTGATCTGCCTCGTTTGTGCAAGAAGTTATTCTCAGATATTTTGTTTTCAAACATAGGTAATAAAAAATGTTTTTTTAATTGTTAATTTTTAATTTTTTACCTAATTATTATAAGTTTTTCATAATTTTAAACAAAGTATAAATAAAAATACAAAATTTTAAAATTTTAAAATAAAAATAATACTAAAAGATAAGAATGAAAAGAATAAACAAAACACGAAACTGATAGGAGGGCTAGCCTCCGTCCTCTCGCCTCCCTCCCGTTGCCGACCACTATTTTCGAGCCCATCTCCAAAATTAACCCCATTACCCAACATGCACTTGTTCCTTCTCTCTCTCCCACTCCCTCTACCTTCATCTTCTTTGTTTGATGGTGTGATCTCCGAAACCGAGATACCACACCTATTGGTTGTCCCTTTTGCATTATCAATAAAGAGAAAAGCTCTATCATTTCACAAAGAATAGAAGCAAAGCTTTGTCTGAGCCCCGAAAAAACTTTAATTTACATTTAAGTATTTGCCTTCGCTGGTTTCCTTTCCACTCTCGTTGGTTTCTTTTTTCCTTTTTCCTTGTTTCTAGCTTGCATTTCTACTTCTTTCTATATTTTGCTAACTTTTGTGCTTTCCTTTTCTGTTTGTGCTCCCGTCGCCTCCAACAATTAGCAGCTGGTGCTTCTAGTAATTTTGCACTTAATTTATTCTAAATTATTAAAAGTGATACAGCGTATTCGAAACAGTACTTTGATTTGATTGTCAATAATTTTGTACGACACACCTTTTTTTGTTTAAAAAAAAAATCAATCACAGCGGTTGAAATTAAAGGAGCACAATTTGTCAGATTTTTATAATTAAAGGATAAATTGTTTTAGTTTATTTTTTATTTTTAACACTTTACTTCATTCATAAAACTTGAAGTTACATCCATGAATGATTCTCACAAATACAATAATTTAAGCAGAGCTCAATCATGGAATGACTCGTAACAGAAGTCTCTTTCTTTTTCTTTTTTTCTATTTTTTTTTTTTATCTTCTCTATTTTTAAAAAAGTTATAAGTCAGCTCCGACTAGCATGATTATGGTTTTTAAGATTTCTAAAATTTTTATTGAAATTTTAAGAGTTCAAGTAGGACATATACCAATGATCCAACTGGAAAAGAACGATAAAATCTTTATCGTCAATGGCTAAAAATCTCCCTTCCTGCATGTCCCATGTTGAGTAGGAAGAGATAGAGCTATCCTAGCTTGTTGGACTAACAATATTAATTAAGGAAGCGACTGGGCATTCAAAATTACATAAAAGACTTGTTTTTTTTACCATCTCATTTTCTCTCGAGCGTTTCACTCGATCCGAAGCCAAAACATACCCAAAAAAATCTTACCTTCTTCATCTAGAGTGGGGTGAAGCTTCGGTTCCTCCCTCCCTCCCTCCTCTTATCTGGCTAGTCTAGAATCTATGCAGCCCCTTTTTCTATTTTTTTTTTCCATCCATAGTAAGGAGAAACGCCGATATGCCACTTTCCCGAGCCTAGTGGCAGCCACGTGCTTTACCGCAAGATTCCCCAGCTGCCAATCTTTTAGACAGCTAAAGAATATTGTTAAATGGGCCACACGCGTTGATTAAAGCGCGCGTGAGATCCACGCGCCACAGCACTAAGAAACTCTTGTTGTTGCCGTGCGCGACATTTTTGGGGCTAGCGACCTTGGATTCTTCAAATCCGACCGACCTCCATACTCCTAGCGTGGCACAAGTCTCACACGCGTCGCCACAGTCCATAACTGTCATCCTCTGGCGATTTGACGGTTCTCCTGTTTGCTATCTACCTATATTCTCGCTTCTCATAACTAATGATCCTTTATAAAGAAAACAAGGTAAAAGTTACATCTCAAATGTTTTATATTTACATATCAAAGTATAAAAACTAAAACAATTTACACTTTAATTATAAAAATTTGACAAAGTGTGCTCATTCAATTTCAACCATTAAGATTGATAAAATAAAATAAAAAATTAAAAAAAAAAGTGAGTCGTTGTATATCATGGACAATATTGACAATCAGATCTTCACAAAATATTTAAATTGTAAGTTTTTTATAGTTTCGATACAATGTATCACTTCTAATAATTTAGAGGACAAATTAAAGTGTAACATCATTACTTGAAGCACCTGCTGCTAAACCATGCATGTTGGAGCTAGGCGACTGGATCAGAGAACAAAAAAGAGGTTTAGAAAAGTTGGAAGGTTTCGGAAAGATTAGAAAGATAGAAAGAAGAAGAAATTTCAGCGAAACCATTTAGAAAAAGGAAAAAAGAAAAAGCAAAATATGATCTCTTATTCAAAAGAAAAGTAGGAAGGACCAAAGCAATGTTTTTAACTTTAAATATGCAAAAGATTCCCCAATCCCATCATTGTGGACTACTACAATTAAAGTAGCTATCCATGCAGCAAATACCAAAAACGACGGAATTACCAATATTAATTTAAACAATTAATTTGTAGTAAGTTGGGAAACTTCATGCATGAGATCGAGCGTCCACTTTATATATTAGATGATCCTGATCGACCGTCCTCGGCTGCCTCGCCCTTCATTCCCCCTTCATTCCCACAGGTCTGCAAACGTACATAGCTAAACAAAAAACAAAAATTCAAGCAATTGATCAGATAAAAGATATCTTATCCAAAGATAAAGTAGTCAAAAAAAAAAAAAAATTAGGCCACTATGTTAATTTATAACTGGCAAAGCAAATTAAAGATTCCTACGCACAACAATAATTTAAGACCTATCTCAATCATGAAAGGACCGTAGAAGAAGTCTTTCTTTTCTTTTCTAAGAAGTCTCCCACTAGCACTACTTTAATGGTTGTTAAAGAGTTCAAGTAGGCCCAAAGATACATGTAATCACCGATCCAACGGAAAAAAATGATAAAATCTCTATCAATTGCTAAGAATCTCTCTTCCAGCCCCATGCTGGGAAGGATGAACTATGTTGGGAATAGACCGAATAAACAATGACTAAGTTGAAGCAAATAATAGCGGAAGCAACAAAAGAAACAACAAGCACACAAAGAACACCAAGATTAAAGTGGTTCAGCTCAATGTGAGCCTACGTCCACTGTCGGGGTCGGTTTCAAAACTTCACTATGAACAAAGATGGAGTACAAGAGTATTGATCACAAAATCCTTAATCCCAAAGCCCCAATACACTCCATGGACTCTTAGGATTGTATACAAAAGGATTCTAAAACTCTCTCAAAATGTGGCTGCCTCTCTCTCTCAAAACTGAAGAGAAAATGATGTATTTATAGTACACGGCACTATTCCTGAACATTCGCTCGAGCGGACGTCGAGCGAAGTGTCGAACGCACGTTAGGGTTACATTCTCGCTCGAGCGGACAGTCGAGCGAGGGTCGAGCGTTACACTCTGGATGAATTCGCTCGAGCGGATAGTCGAGCGGAAGTCGAGCGGAACTCTCGGGAAGAGTTCGCTCGAGCGGACTGTCGAGCGGAGTCGAGCCAAACCTCAAACAATACATCTTCACAAGGAAATCAAGCCAAACTCAACAAATCTCCACCTTGGCTTGAAGTCCGTCAAGCCTTAACCAAAAAAACCATTAACCAAGAAATCGAACCCCTCTACCAAATCCCCTAAGGGAATCATGTACCCCGAACACCAATCAAGTCCAAGCAAAGTTTGAACTTGTATACTGGAACTAGGGGTGTACAGAAACCGACACCACCGGCCGCCACCGACGGGAACCGACCGGCCGCGTCAGGAACCGGCCGGAACCGCCGGTGAACCGGTCGGTGTACGGTATAATTTATTCAAAACCGACATAAGTCGGTTCGAAAGCGGTTTGACCCTGGTTCAAACCGCTGAACCGGCCGACTAAATGTATTATATATTTTTGATTTATAACATACTTAAACGACGCCGTTTCACTTAAGTGAAACGGCGTCGTTTAATATCTGAAGTTAAAAAAAAAAAGTAAATAAAACGGCACCGTTTCAGTCTAGGGTTTGAAGTCCCCCTCTTCTTCCTCGATTCTTCTTCTCCTCTTCTTCATTTCATCAGACGCCGCCCCCTCTCTCTCTCTCTCTCTCTCTCTCTCTCACGGCGCACGCAACCATGGCAAGACGGAGGGCCTCTCTCTCTCTCACTCTCAAATCGCACCTCTCGGCGTAGTCTCTCACGCAATCGGCAGTCACTGCGGGCCGTGGCGTCGTCGCCGGAAAATCGCCTCTATTGCCACCGAAGATGCCGACGAACCGACCGGAGTGACGCCGAGACCGATGTAGACGGTTTCTTCCCCTTTAAACGGCCGGTTTCGGTCGAGATTCATCCCATTTTATACATATCGGTTCGGTTTCGGTTTTTGACCAAAACCGAAACCGATTGATCGGTTTTCACCCCTAGTTTCAACTGCAATGAGCGATTCACGGCAGGACATAAATGCCAAAAAACACAATTGTTACTCTTGGAAGGATATGCGGGAGCTGGCAACGTGATACTGGAGGAAATCACTGATCAACAAGCATTGGAGGCTGACCAAGGTGGAGGTGCAGTGGAATAAATTTGGTCCAATTGAAGCATCTTCCGGCAGAGGAGGTGACATGGGAGCCTATGAGTAAGCTGCTGGACATGTTTCCAAGTGTGGACCTTGAGGACAAGGTCCACTTAATGGGGGAAATATTGATAGGTCACGTAAGTCCCTTAAGCCAAAATCTGAAATATTTCAAGCAGTATGCATGCAACGTAAATGGCGGACTAGGTCATTAAGCACGTGAAAAACCAATATACCTGACCATTAGCAAGAGATGTGGAGATGCAGGGAAACTATTGGGTCGTTAGCACGTGAAGGATCATCTCGCATGAATTGACTGGGTCATTAGCAGTTAATGAGAAGATTTCGCATGCGTCGACTAGGTTGCTAGCAGTAGGGAGTTTAACGTTACTTGATGTATATTTTCGGAATGCTTGTTATTTCCGTTAGTCATGTTTTCGGCACGTTATTTTAGTATGCTCTGTTTTTCTGTTGTCACGTGTCTTTGTGTTTGTAATGGGTTTTCAGTTACTAGCAATTAGTGGTTGCAGGTGTCATGTATTTTGGCATCCTTGTACGTGGCTTTGCTTATTTTTGCTTATTTAAGCAGTCAATGTTTTCGATTAAGAGACAAGAAATCATTTGTTATTCAACTTACGGTATTTTCTCACCCAAAGAGAAATTATATATCTAAGTGTGGTACGTTCTCACCCGAAGAGAACACAAACTATTTCTAGCATTTATATACATTGCATTTGGGACCTATCACAGATTCTAAGCGGAAATAAGACAAAAAAATCATAAAAAAATATATACGAATAAAAAGATACAAAATATTGTGTATATATAATAATTTATACAAATCTCAATGTTTCATATAAACTTTGAAGAAAAATAGAATATATTAAAAACTCAAATTTTTATAATTATTTTTAAGCCGAGACTTGTATGTCTTGCAAGCAGTTAACATTACTAATTTACTCGCATATAAAAGCAGATGATCAACGGCAAATCCTAAGCATAACGTTGGTGCATAGGCAGGCAGGCAGCGACAATCATTGATGTTATCAAATTGACCTTGTGAGCAACGACCCTCAGTAGTCGTTGTGTTACGCGGCAGCCACGACCGTACATCACAGACAACCTTAGGTCCTGTATCCTTTACATACTCTCTCTAAAACAAAAAGGGTCCCACGTGGGACCTCAACCCGCTTCCGGAGTCAAACATACATACCAACCGTAATCTCCCTGTTTTTCGTGGAAAGCCAAGAACAAGCGGGTGAAATTGATATGCTATATACTGTACAACTCTCTCTTGCTTTTAGCAATTATGATTTCCCCCGCTAGCTTTCCCACTTGATCTCTCCAAACCGCGTCTTAACTTCTACCCTTTTCTGCTTTTCCTTTGCTCTTTTGCTTCTTTCCGCGACATTCGAATAATTAGATCAGTAGGTAAACGAATTCAGACGGTGCCGCCATGGTAGACTTTTGATCCTCTACTCTGAACTCACTACTCTCGCTCGCTTGCTTCGACCCGGATGAGTGATGACCGCCCTCAAGCAGCAGAACCACAGCGGGAGGATTTCCGGGCTCTTGAGATTCATTCATGGCGTCGATTGGATAGTCGAGCTGCTTGTTCTGATACAGTTGTCACTGCTCGCCGCCGCACAGTACTTAACGCCACCGTAAGGTGGGCCGCAGGACCCACTCGGCGGTCTTAAGTTCGACAAGCGAATGGCACTCATCATGGTGATCCTCGTCGCGGTCTTCTTTGTCCTCGGCTTTCTCTCAGTCTACATGCGCCAGTGCAGAGACTACCGCATCCGCGGCCTCCTAGACCACTCCATCCCTGTCGGTGGAAACGACCGGCGCTCTCGCATGGCGCGTGGCCTCGACTCGAGCACTATCGACAGCTTCCCGACCTTTGTGTATTCCACAGTCAAGGGGCTCAAGATCGGCAAGGGTTCGCTAGAGTGTGCCGTGTGTTTGAACGAGTTTTAAGACGACGAGACGCTGCGTTTACTCCCCAAGTGCAGCCACGTCTTTCACACCGATTGCATCGACGCCTGGTTGGCTTCTCACTCCACGTGCCCCGTTTGTCGGGCCAATCTGATCCCAAAACCCGGCGAAATCCCATCTGTAATGCATATTCCCGATCTCGACAATGATCCGGTCGAACCCGATCGGCTACCCGATACCGACGAGACTCAATCTCGTGTCGCTGATAATCACGTCATAGAGTTAGATGCTTCGAACGTGAATTTAGTAAATCATGCTCAGGGGACGAATCAGAACCGTCCACCCCGTTCTCGGTCATCGGGGTTCCGAATTACCGGGATATTCCCGCGGTCACACTCAACGGGTCACTCGCTGGTTCAACCGGGCGATAACTGCGAGAGGTTCACGCTGAGGTTACCGGAGGACGTAAGGAGTCGACTGATAAACTCGACCTTGAACCGGACGAGCAGCAGCATGGCGTTTCCTCGAGTGAGGAGTTCGAGAAGGGGATACCGGAGTGCCAGTGTGGGGACTGGGGGTGGAAGAAACTATATGTTCCAAGAGAGGGTCAACCGATCGGGCCGGTGGTGATTTCCGCTGACTAGAAGTTTTCTTTCCCGGACGGGTTCAGCACGTTCTCAAAAGGCGGCGATGGACGACGTCGGAGAAAGTTCGTCGGCTCAGCTCCGGCCTGACATTCAAGTTTAGGAGGTTAATAACTTGATGGATTGAGTTTACCGCCGTTTGACCAATTCAGTTTACGTGTACATTGTGTTTTTCTCTTCATTTCTGTCCCTTTCATTATTTACTGAATTCACATTATCACATAGATATTGAAACCACTTTTACGACCACTGAATACGGAAATGTGAGTGTAAAATACATATATTTCACTAGAAATTATAAATTTTTCTTAGACCGTATCTTGTAGAATATAATTTAATTGAGACCCAATTCCCGATTATTTTATAACTAAGAATTAAACTTCAAAGAGAATCTACAATGTCGTTAAGCCTAACGGGAACTTTTGTCTCGTCTCAATGCTCTTTCGTTCATATCATTAACAAATCCTAACGTATGTTATTAAGCCATTGAGACTGGCAGGGTTGGCAGCGGGCTGTTGCAATCCGGCCAGGTTCAAGTGCGGGCTGAATGCTTAAAAACCCATTTGGAGTTTAGACTTAATTAAAATCAATTCAGATCAATCTAATTTTAAATTTAGTCTAACATTCAAATACTCAACTTTTCAAATTATTAAATTCATTTTAACTTAAAATTTCTTTACACTTGAGATTCACAATTTTTTTCAATTTAACATTTTTTTACACACAGGACAATAACATTTTTCAACTTCCTATAAATACATCTAAATTCATTTTAATATTTAAACATATCTAAACTCATCTTAGATGGGCCCCATAAAAGTCAATCCACCACCTCAACTCACTACTATTTATAAAGAACTTAACTTATCTCAATTCAACTTAATATCCAAACAGGGTCTAAAGCAAAAATTGAAATGTAGACCGGGTAGGTGAGGTGCTAACTCTGAAAACCCAACTACTATTTATAAAGAACTTAACTTATCTCAATTCAACTCAATATCCAAACAGGGTCTAAAGCAAAAATTGAAATGTAGACGGGGTAGGTGAGGTGCTAACTCGATTGGGTTTTCACCTGCCTAGCTGTATATATACTTTTTAGAAAATACAACAACAATGAAAGTAAAAAAGAAATGATATTTACCATCATAAAATGCGCAAGCGTTGCGCTTTTTTTTAAATGAGTAAATATAGAATTCACATGAAAATTTTAGTTTTTTAATGGTGGACCCCACTAAGAATGTGGCGCTTGAAAAGTTCATGACTGTATTTAGTATTACTTAATAGAAAAATTCTATATACTATACTACTATCTCATTTGCATCTTATTAAGTAAGATGTGACACATTTATCATAATTGAATGATCATTTATTACATATTTTTTTATCATCAAATGGTGATAAATGCACCATATTATATATAGTAAAATTCAAGTAAGATAGTGGTATAGTGTATAACATTACTCTTGTCATGATTTTCCATTCCTCATATTTTTCTTCTCCTCCTCCTCCTTTTCTTCTCATTTTCTTTCTCTCCTCCTCTTAGTCCTCTTCTCCTCCATTTATACACAAATCTCTGTAGATCGTGCAATTTATGCACATATTGTGTAGATCATGTGATTTATGCATAAATATGAGTTCTTGTGCAATTGACAACTATTTTTATAATATTATTGGTGGACAGGGTGCCCAGACAACAATGTGATTCCATGTATTTTCCCACTCTTTTTAATACTTATTGGATAAAATGATAAAATTATCAATTTTCATCCACTTGAGTACTTAAAATAAGCACCGGTTTGACATATTGCACACGAGATCATATATTTGAAAAAGGAAATTGTCAATGACGGCCAGCAACAAGCCCAAGAGAATGAGCTCAAGCCTAACAGCCTACTTCTTAGCTAATTTTGGAACTCGGTCCGGCTTGTCTCGAGCTAGAATTGTTTTCTCTACTGTCATACATGCGCTTAGAAATGCAAAGAAATTCGGACCCGTCGGTGTATAGATTTTCCTTTGGTATCTGTCATTCGCAGTTGAAATGTCCTGCAACATGACTGAATCAAAGTGCCAAATTCATCATGTGTATGAGAATTAAGTGTATAGATATTTTTTTTTTCATTTTATTCAGAAATTGAACCAACCGAAGTTGAAATTTTAAGAGATAGAAACCGATCGAACCGGCCAATGAGGAGGAGTAATACCGGCCGGACCGGTTCTGGCTGGTTCAAACGGCCGTGTTGATTTGGGCCACTAGACGGAGATTTTGGTTGGTTTTCGGTTGGTTCAAAGGGCTAGTGTCTAGCTAGTTTAAGGCATTTCATAATACACACTATAATAATTAATTATAATTTTTAATAAAGTAATGTTAGGTACAAGTCTAAATATATAAATTTTGTTCAAGTCGGTTTATGATATAAAAAATATAATTATATTTTAAGCATATTGTTATATATATATATATTAAAATTGTTTTGTAAAATTTGTTCCAACTAGGGGTGTACAGAAACCGACACCACCGGCCGCCACCGACGGGAACCGACCGGCCGCGTCAGGAACCGGCCGGAACCGCCGGTGAACCGGTCGGTGTACGGTATAATTTATTCAAAACCGACATAAGTCGGTTCGGAAGCGGTTTGACCCTGGTTCAAACCGCTGAACCGGCCGACTAAATGTATTATATATTTTTGATTTATAACATACTTAAACGACGCCGTTTCACTTAAGTGAAACGGCGTCGTTTAATATCTGAAGTTAAAAAAAAAAAGTAAATAAAACGGCACCGTTTCAGTCTAGGGTTTGAAGTCCCCCTCTTCTTCCTCGATTCTTCTTCTCCTCTTCTTCATTTCATCAGACGCCGCCCCCTCTCTCTCTCTCTCTCTCTCTCTCTCTCACGGCGCACGCAACCATGGCAAGACGGAGGGCCTCTCTCTCTCTCACTCTCAAATCGCACCTCTCGGCGTAGTCTCTCACGCAATCGGTAGTCACTGCGGGCCGTGGCGTCGTCGCCGGAAAATCGCCTCTATTGCCACCGAAGATGCCGACGAACCGACCGGAGTGACGCCGAGACCGATGTAGACGGTTTCTTCCCCTTTAAACGGCCGGTTTCGGTCGAGATTCATCCCATTTTATACATATCGGTTCGGTTTCAGTTTTTGACCAAAATCGAAACCGATTGATCGGTTTTCACCCCTAACTGGAACTGGCTTTGTCATCATATCTGCTGGATTCTCAGTAGTAGCAGTCTTCTGAATTTCTAACACGCCCTCTGTAACAACTTCCCAAAGGAAATGATACCTGACATCAATATGCTTTGTCCTCTCATGATACATTTGATTTTTGGTCAAATGTATTGCACTCTGGCTGTCACAAAACACTGAAATTGAATCTTGCTCTAATCCCAAATCACTAATCAAACCTTTCAACCAAATGGCCTCCTTAACAGCCTCAGCTGCTGCCATGTACTCTGCTTCTGTAGTTGATAAAGCAACAGTAGATTGTAGTGTTGCTTTCCAACTAATAGCAGAGCCATACAAGGTGAAAACATACCCTGTTAGTGATCTTCTCTTATCCAAGTCCCCAGCATAATCAGAATCAACATAATCAACCACCTTTGAATTGTAGTCAGTTTCTCTATCAAATATTAAACCAAGGTTCGAAGTACCTTTCAGATACCTGAGTATCCATTTCACGACCGGCCAATTAGCTCTACCCGGGTTAGCCATGTACCTGCTAACAACACTCACTGCCTGTGAAATATCTGGACGAGTACAAACCATTGCATACATAATACTGCCAACTGCATTGGAATAAGGAACACTAGCCATGAAGCGTTCCTCCTCATCTGTCTGAGGAGATAGGGATGCTGAAAGTTTAAAATGTGTAGCAAGTGGTGTACTTACTGTTTTGGAATCAGACATTCCAAACCTCCGAAGAACTTTCTCAATGTATTTTCCCTGGGACAAATACAACTTTCCAGCTTTCCTATCTCTGAGGATCTCCATCCCCAAAATCTTCTTTGCAGCACCTAAGTCTTTCATTTCAAACTCATTTCTAAGTTGAGTTTTCAACGAACTAATGTCAGATATGCTTTTAGCAGCAATAAGCATATCATCAACATAAAGTAGCAAATAGATGAAAGACCCATCAGATAACTGCCTATAATAAACGCAACAATCATGGCTACTCCTGACATAACCATGATCTATCATAAAAGAGTCAAAGCGTTTATACCATTGCCTCAGAGACTGTTTTAAGCCATACAATGACTTCTTCAATCTGCACACATGATCTTCTTTGCCTTGAACAATGAACCCCTCCGGCTGATGCATGTAAATGGTTTCCTCCAGGTCACCATGCAAGAACGCTATTTTAACATCAAGTTGTTGAAGCTCTAAGTCATGTGCTACCACTATGGCAAGCAACACCCTGATCAAACTGTGTTTCACAACTGGAGAGAAAACTTCGTTGAAATTGATGCCTTCTCTCTGACTATAGCCTTTTGCAACCAAGCGTGCCTTGTACCTTACATCTGCAACATCTTGGATTCCCTCTTTCCTTTTGAAGACCCATTTGCAACCAACAGTCTTCGTCTTCTTAGGCAACTCAACCAAATCCCAAGTTTGGTTCTTGTGAAGAGACTCAATCTCCTCAGTCATTGCTGCGCACCATTGTGCACAATCCTTACTCTTGACAGCTTCTGAATAACTGGAAGGCTCTTGACCATCTATGTCCTCTGCTGTAGTAAGTGCACACATCACCATGTCTGCATGAGCATGTCTTTGAGGCGGCCTGATCTGCCTCCTTTGTCTACCAGTAGCAATACTGTAATCTTGCTCATCCTGTGCGCCATCATCAAAATCAGGATCATGCGCATCTGAAATGACATGATCTTGGGTGTCGTCTGGCACCCCTTTTGAAGCCTCAACCTGTGACTCCACCTTCTTGCCATTACTCTGCTCTTCACCTGTAGACACAGTAAACTCCTTCCTCGGATTAAGCATGGATTATTCATCAAATACAACATCCCTACTAATTACAAACTTAGGTGATTTGGGCTCAGTACACCATAACCTGAATCCTTTCACCCCACTAGCATATCCAATGAAGATGCCCTTCTTTGCCCTTGGCTCAAGTTTTCCATCATTAACATGGAAATATGCAGGACAACCAAAAACTTTCAAATTTGAATAATCAGAGGGAGTACCTGACCATACCTCATTTGGAGTTTTTAAACCAATAGCTGTGGCTGGAGAGCGGTTAACCAAATAGCAAGCTGTGTTGACTGCTTCAGCCCAAAAATCTTTAGACAAGCCGGCGTTCGAAAGCATACTACGGGCTCTCTCCAAGAGAGTCCTATTCATCCTTTCAGCTACTCCATTTTGTTGTGGAGTATGTCTCACTGTGCGGTGCCTCACTATGCCTTCATTTTTGCAGAATTCATCAAAATCACCTCCGCAAAATTCCATACCATTGTCGGTTCGAAGTCGCTTAATCTTCTTGACTGTCTGATTTTCAATCAAAACCTTCTACTGTTTAAAGTGAGCAAATACATCGCTCTTATGTTTCAGAAAATAAGCCCAAACCTTCCGTGAGTAATCGTCAATAAAGATAAGCAGTTACTGGGCTCCACCCTTCGATGGAATTGAAGATGGACCCCAAAGATCAGAATGAATATAGTCCACAGTACTTTTGGTCCTGTGAACCCCTGTAGAAAACTGAACCCTGCACTATTTTCCAAACACACAGTGTTCACAGAATTCAAGTTTTTCTATCTTCTGATTGCATAACAAATCCTGCTTACTCAGGATAGACATTCCCTTTTCACTCATGTGACCCAAACGCATGTGCCATAGACAGGTGTTGTCTGAATCTGGATTCTCTGAAACAGACACTGCAGCTGTACCTGTCAATGTACTTCCCTGAAGGAAATAAAGACCATCTGTCATATCTCCTTTCCTTACAATCATGGAGCCCTTACTGACTTTAATGGCTCCACCTTCACCGGTGTACCGAAAATCCAAAGAATCAAGAGTGCCCAAGGAAATAAGATTTTTCTTCAAATCTGGAATGTGTCGAACATTAGACAATGTCCTGACAATTCCATCAAACATCTTAATCCTAACTGAACCAATCCCAACAATTTTACACGCCATATCATTTCCCATCAAAACGGAGCCACCGTTGACTGACTCATAGGTAGTGAACCAGTCCCTCTTGGGACACATATGAAATGTACAAGCTGAGTCCATGACCCACTTGTCACCATAGCGACTATTTGAGCCACTAATTTCTAGAACAATATCTACGCCGTTAGACTTTTCATCAGCAACGCTAACAGCATTAGAGGAACTAGCGCCTTCCTCTCTGTTTTTCAGTTTAGAACACTCATTTTTGTAATGACCAAATTTATGGCAGTAATGACATTTAACATTTTTCTTGTTAAATTTTGACTGTGAACTGCCCCTGGATTTACCCCTGTTCTTCTCTGAACTTTTCTCATATGATCTACCCCTACTAGATGAACCCTTAACAAACAAACCACTGGCTTGATTATCCGTGCCTTGTACACCCAATTTTGTTCTCAACTCCTTAGAGTTCAAAGCAGATTTTACATCTACCAAAGAGATGGTATCTCTACCATACAACATCGAGTTCACAAAATTTTTAAAAGATACCGGCAACGAACACAACACAATTAATGCTTGATCCTCATCATCAAGCTTAATATCAATATTCCTCAAATCCATAATAGTTTTATTAAATTCATCTAGATGATCGGAAATAGGAGTACCTTCCCTTATCTTGAGAGTGTATAGCCGCTGCTTTAAATACAAACGGTTGGTGAGCGACTTTTTCATGTACAAGCTCTCAAGCTTGAACCAAAGACCGGAAGCGGTCTCCTCATCGGCAACCTCCCTCAAAACTCCATCCGATAGTGACAACAAAATGACACTATGTGCCTTCTCATCTTCTTCTCTTGACGGTGCAGGAGAATCCTCGGATACCTTCCCTTCCAAAACTTTCGACAAGCCTTGTTGTCGTAACAAAGCCTTCATCTTGATGCGCCATAAGCTAAAGCTGTTTTGACCGTCAAATTTCTCCACTTCAAACTTTGCCATAGCCATTTCTCAACACTTTGCAAAGAGTTTGACGCTCTGATACCAGTTTGTTGGGAATAGACCGAATAAACAATGACTAAGTTGAAGCAAATAATAGCGGAAGCAACAAAAGAAACAACAAGCACACAAAGAACACCAAGATTTAAGTGGTTCAGCTCAATGTGAGCCTACGTCCACTGTCGGGGTCGGTTTCAAAACTTCACTATGAACAAAGATGGAGTACAAGAGTATTGATCACAAAATCCTTAATCCTAAAGCCCCAATACACTCAATGGACTCTTAGGATTGTATACAAAAGGATTCTAAAACTCTCTCAAAATGTGGCTGCCTCTCTCTCTCAAAACTGAAGAGAAAATGATGTATTTATAGTACACGGCGCTATTCCTGAACATTCGCTCGAGCGGACGTCGAGCAAAGTGTCGAGCGCACGTTAGGGTTACATTCTCGCTCGAGCGGACAGTCGAGCGAGGGTCGAGCGTTACACTCTGGATGAATTCGCTCGAGCGGACAGTCGAGCGGAAGTCGAGCGGAACACTCGGGCAGAGTTCGCTCGAGCGGACTGTCGAGTGGAGTCGAGCGTTGCTCTCTGGAAGAATTCGCTCGAGCGGACAGTTGAGCGGAAGTCGAGCGGAACTCTCGGGAAGAGTTCGCTCGAGCGGACTGTCGAGCGGAGTCGAGCCAAACCTCAAACAATACATCTTCACAAGGAAATCAAGCCAAACTCAACAAACTATCCAAATTTTCAAGTATTGCAAAACTTGTAAACTATCCAAATTATTAAGTGTTATTTATACTGATTAAGAATATAATATAAATAATTAAGGATGCGCTTGGTAGCTAAGATATATAAAATGAGAATTTCTAAAAATTTATCACAATTTCCTTCTTATACATGAATATTACTTAAGTACAAAATATTTTTTTAATCATTTTTTAAACATCCTTAATTATTAAAAAAAAATTAAAAATATCTATAAATTCATTAATAATCACTTCCTTAAAGACGTTAACCATTTAAAAAAAATTAAAAATATATAAGTAAGTACATTTAATATACATATTTAAAAGTCATATTATTATTTTCTCCGTCAATCGGCTTGCCTCCAAGCCACCAGTAATATTCATTGTCCTCCGTCCACCATCAATCGGGCATTTTTGTTGATCAAGCATCGAATGACGTCCCACTAGTGACATGAGTACCACGCAATGCCCTCAATGAAACCTATTAATCGAGACCGGATAATCAGAAAGATAGAAAAAAGTAGAAATTTGAAGGAAACCATGCATGTGGCAAAAGGCCAAAAAAAAAAAAATAATAATAATAACGCAAACGTACGCAAATATTTAATTATTATTAACTTTAGTCCCACAAAATATATGATCTCTTCTTCAAAAGAAAAGCAATGTTTTTAACTTTGGATAAGCAGAAGATAACCCCAATCCCATCATTGTGGGCTATAATTAAAGTACTAGGTGTCCATGCAGCAAATACCATAAAGGTGGAATTACCAATTTAAGCAATTAATTTGCACTAAATTGGGAAACTTAACGAGAGCATCCACTCTATATGATCCTTACATGATCTTTCTCTTGAGCATTTATTTAATTAGAATATTAGCCACTTATTAGATCCTCAGCTGCCTCGATCGTCGGCCTTCAAATTAACAATTCGTTCTCCTTTAATTTAGAGTACGCTGTAAAATACACCTAGCTTAATTATAAAGGTGCCATTTTTCTTTCTCTCAGCGACTGTAACAGACAAATCATTTCAAAGCCATTACATTTTTTGGGAGAAAACATATTAAAAAGCCTCATTTTTTACATCAAATTATATATAGCAAAACTTTTTTTTTTTAAAGATGAAGCTAGCCGATACATTCATATTATAGATTAATGCTTTATTCTTTATGTATCAAATTAACACAAATAAAAACTATGCGTTTAATTATGAAAAAAGGGGCAAATAATGTACACATCGAATTTCAATTACATGTAGTTAAGATTGTTAAAACTGTGAGTTATACAGTATATAGTAGTACCGGCGGTCAGTTCTAAATGAGATATTAATTTACATTTTATGTTTTTCATATATAGTTTCAAAAACATGAATGTATCAGTATTAATAATTTAGAGTACAAAGTGTAAAACTTCTAGTAATATTTAAAATATACAAAAAAAGATATTTCTCATGTGGAAAAAGAGAAAAAAATGAATGCATCATGTTTATGATTGGTCGAAAAGCGAAAGATCCCCACAATAATAATTTAAGAGCTCAATCATGGAATGACTCGTAAAAGAAGTCTTCATTTTCTTTTCTTTTCTTTTTTAAGAAGTCTCCCACTTGTTATGGTTTTTAAGAAGTCTTTGCTATGCTTTTTAAGATTGTTGGACCAACAGTATTAATTAAGGAATGGTGTCTATTAAAAATAAATAATTAGTCAAGCGAAAAATGAATGAATTTCCTGAGTCTAAATATATATATATATATATAAAATCAAAAGTACGTAAAAGTAAAGATTCTTTGGATTCTTCTTGTTGGCCAAGTCGTTGTTGAAAAATCAGAACTCCATTCAATTTCGATCAACCGTTCAGAAAAGTTGGAAGGATTCGGAAAGATCAAAAAGATAGAAAGAAGTAGAAATTTGAAGGAAACATATGCATGCAAGTGGAAATTAAAGGAAAAAGGAAAAAACGCAAAACGCAAATTATTTTGAGCCCCACTGGTCTATAAAAGCTAATGGTCCAACAAAAGATACCTTATCCAAAAATGAAAGTGGAAAATAATTAATAGCATTGTGTTTACGACTGGGAAAGCAAAAGATTCTCACGTTCAACAATAATTTAAGAGCTCAATCATGGAATGACTGGTTTCTTTTCTTTTATGAGAAGTCCCCCACTAGCAATACCATGGTCTTTAAGATTTCTAAAATTTTTATGATTGAAAAATTACCAAAATACCGTTGTATAGTAATACAAGCATCTACTAATTCACTCAACCAATTGGTTAGTCGATATTCATGTTATTATACTATAAGAGAGCATTTACATAAATAAAACAATTGCATAATACAAAGATTGGGAAAAAAAAGAAACCTTATAAAAAACTGTTTAAAAGTAAAATCTTACATGGTAACCAAACTCAGAAAAGTCAATTTTATTATTTGAAAATCAGTTACAAGCAATTTTCAATTACAAAACTTTTGTCAATTGACACTAGTCTTACTTAACTAGACAAATGACCCATTTGTCTCTACAGCAGTAGTAGCTAAAACATCTGACAATATTCAAATATTGACTTCTCTACTAGAACTTCAATAGCTGAACAAGATGACTCTATCTCAACCTTGGATCACAATCACACTCTTTGAGAGAAACAACATGAAAAATTCTCAAGCCAATTTTCTCACAAAATAAGCACTAGAAAGTACTCTAAAAAACCTCTAGAATTGAATCACTGCATATCCTAATTAATAGGACAGCTTAAATATCTTTTCTAGAAATAGTTTCCAAGTCAATAAAATTTTGTAGACAAATTGAGTCTGTTACTATGGTTTTTGCTAACGGATTGCTCATACCTGGAACTTATTTTCTCAACATGTATTGGTTTCAAATTCAAACTCTTCTCATCGCGGGAAAGTGGAGCTAGGACTGGGCCAGTGTCACGTCCACTCCTCGTCATGACGGAACTGGGTAATGTTTGGGCAATCTTAGGGCTGGACCCGCTCTCCTCAGCAGGGGAGGTGGTCTAACCCGTGGTTAGTTCTGCTCATTGACCCATACAGTGAGGAGGTCTGTTCAGGCAGTCCCTGACTGGACTTGCTCCTGTTAGTCGACCTTCATGACAAGGGTCAATCCATGTATCAGCTATTGAGGATAGGCCGCTCTCTGCCGCGGGACAGATCAAGCAGCCTTTTGGCATTACACTCATCCCTTTGATACTCCACAGGAAGGTAAGTTGAAAAGCCTAAGGCCCCCCACTCTTCGCCATGACGGGAATGGAGTCAATTTCGAGTTGCCTCAAGGCTAAACTAGCGCTCCTTCGCAGGGGAGGTCAGGATGGCCCGGAGCTCGACACATACAAGGAGGGACTCCAGTCGAGTAGTTTGTCTGATTGGACCCGATCCTATCTGTTGACATAGCAGGGAGGGTAAGTTAGGAATAGGCTGGTGCCTCGTCCACTCCTCGTCATGGCAGAACGAGGAAAGTTTGGGTCACCTTAGGGCTGGACCGACTCTCCTCCGCAGGGGAGGTGGTCTAACCCGAGATTAGTTCTGCCTGTTCACCCATACATGTAGGAAGTCTGTTCGACCAGTCCCTAAATTGACCCGCTCCCGTTAGTCAATACCCATAACGAGGGTCGCCTCATGCATTGGTAGTCGAGGAAAAGCTGCTCTCTGTCGTGGGAGGGATCGAGCAGCCCTTTGGCATTACACCCGTCCATTTGGTACCACATGAGGAGGTAAGTCGGGAGGCCTAAGGGCCCCCCACTCTTCACCGTACTGGAATGGGGTCAATTTTGAGCTGCCTCAAGGCCAAACTCACTCTCCATGCTGGAGAGTTAGGGTTGTCTCAAGGCTACCAGCATGCTAACCTGCGCATGAAGGAACTCTATTCGGGCAGTTTGTCTCACTGGACCCGTTCCTATCCGTTGACATTGCAGGAAAGGTAAGTTTGGACCTGGTTGGTGCCGCGTTCACTCCTTGTCATGATGGAACGGGATAATATTCGGGCAACCTCAGGGCTGGACCTGCTCTCCTCCGCAAGGGAGGCGATCTAACCCGTGGTTAGTTCTACTTGTTGAGCCACATGGGAAGGAAGTCTATTCGGGCAGCCCGTGACTGGACCCACTCCCGTTGGTCGACGTTCATGACGAGGGTCAATCCATGAGCACAAACATGGGAATATCATTCTCTGAAGTACAGTTTCGATTTGCCTCGTTGATTTGCTGACGGTGATTCTGGGTAGGGCTATATAGCTAGGATTTTGCATCACAAGTAGCAACTATGTTAGCAAAAATAGAATCCACACAAGTTTTGAGGGAGACAAACTAGAGTATTTTAGCCGTTGTAGTCGACTTTTTTGCTTGACTGAAATTGATCGCTACTGGACGTTACTTCCTCTTCTCCTTGCCTTGCTTTGCTTAACTGTCTATCTTCTCTCCCTAATAGATGCTTGCAAGCCCTCGTGAGCCTTCATGACGAGCCCACTCACGCTACCCTGTGAGCCTTCTTGATGATCCCACTCACACTAGCCGTGAGTCCTCGTGACAATCCTGCTCACACTGCCCACGAGCCTTCGTGAGGATCCCACTCACGTTAGGCAAGCCTTCGCGGGAATCCCACTCATGCTCGATGAGCCTTCATGAGAATCCCACTAGTGCTGCCCGCAAGCCTTCATGATAATAACAGTCACGTTGCCTGGGAGCCTTTGTGAAAATCCCACTTGCACTGCCCGTGAGCCTTCACTCCCAGAAAAAGGGGAAGGGCCCCGGTTATTCTTCCTTCTCAATATGCGCACCTCCTCCCTCCTAGTCAGGATAGCTCGCATTCAGTGGGAACCTATCGTGACTTCATGATTGGCGCATACCCACAAGTCTTCGTGTCATTCCTGTACTACAATTCATGAGTTTGCTGTATTGCCCCCAGGCCTCTACACAACGATCTTTTTTTTTTTTTTGGTGCTACCCGAAAGCTTTCTCGGATGCTTGTTGTGTTGCCTGCTGCTCATCTCCTTCACTAAGGCTATGCATGCAGACTGGATTTTTATCCGGTCCGGTCCGAAAACCAGATATTCGGCAAATCCGGGCAGTTAACTGTCCGGATTATGACTATGCGGTTAACATAAATTTGTAACCGCTCGGATCCAATCACGAAATCGGTTTGGCCATGCGGTTACCCATGACCACACCACATTATTTAAACAAAATTACATTAGGTCAAGCCGAAACACTTTTCGTCCCAACCTCCAGGTGGTATCCTCAATTCCTCGCTCTCTCCCTTGCTCTCTTTGGCCAAAAGGCCCAAAACCCTAAGCAATTTTCTTCCTCCATTTAGTCTCGATCATCTCTCACTCTCTTTAGAGTCATCAGCACAAACCCATCATGGCACGGTGTCCAGGTTTGTCGACGACTAGCTCATAGAGATGAAGCTTGGAGGGGTTCACGACTGTAAGGGTTCCTTGCTCTTAGTTACCCTCTTCTTCTGGTTTGTCTTGCTTTTAAGGATGCACACCCCACACAAAAGGCTCCAGAGAACCAACCGCCACTCTCTATTCTTTTTGAATTCCTTCACTTGGAAAATGATTTATTCTAATTCAATCGCACTCAAAGGACATCATGGGGTTTAAGGTGTAAGTAACTTTATGGTTGAATATATTGATTTTATCTTATGGAATGTTGAGTTTGCAGTCACTTATGCCATCAAAATGTACTAATATTATATGAATTTAGCGGGTATTTCCTCTGTTTCCCACTTTGGCTAGATCTATGGTTGTGTGTTTGTAGATCTGAGTTTATGTGCTTGTAGATCTACGTTTCTATGTTTATAGATCTATTTTTTAGTTTCAGATCTGTTGGTATGGTACATGTATTATTCAATCTCAAATCTGTCGGCTTATCTACACGTATATTTCATGGTAAAGAAGATGAAAGATCGTTTGGGTTTTCTGTTTTTTCCTTCTCTTTTTTACTGTGGGTTTTGAGTTTTATTAGTCTCTCATGGTGGGTTACGTGTTTGGGTTACTTCATAACTAACGTATAGGATGCACCGATTTCTCTCTACTTCTAGTTCTCTATTTTCCTTCTAATCTTCTTGTTTACTCTTTGAGCATGGTAGGATTTTGAAGCTTATATTTCTAGGTCGGCTTCAAAAGAGGATGACTTGTGATACTATATAAGGATAGAAGGAGAGATCAAGACATGCCTAGATTCTTTTGCCTTCATATCCCATATAAGCGTTCATAAGAGGTTAACATTGGTGCTTGCCCATGTTCTAACAAATTTAACAAATCATGATCTATATATTACAATTTACAATTTAGGCATGGCATGCAATTCATATGAAATGTAAACCCAGATAGTCACTTTCACAATTCCTCGTTCGTTATATGACCCATGCATTTATAATCAACAAACTGCGAAGAAAGCACCACATTGCAAATCATGGTATTTATCATTTTGTCTTGCAAATTAGATGGTCTTATGGAATGCTTTTCTTTCTATTATGATAAGCTTATGGAATGCATTTAAATGCTATGGTATGGTTCTATTATAGCTGCTGGAATTAGGAGTGAGTTTGGTCCAGTCCGGGGAGGTTTTACAGACCGGACCGGACCTATAAGGTCCAGGGTTTTCCCACTTTGGACAGGACCGAACTCTCTAAGGATCGGTCCATTCGGTCCACCCTTTGACTTTTTTTTTTAATCCAATGACATTTTGTTTAATACTTATGTAATTATATTGTGATATATTTAATATATATACATATAGTATACTATTATATCTATATTAGTAATACGATACTACTATTAGTCTATTAGTAATAATACTATAACTAATAACTACATGTGATAATAGTAATAGTTATAACTATATATGTAACTATATGTAATAGTAATAGTAATAATAGTAATATATGTAACTATATGTAGTACTAATAACTATACTAGTACTAATACTATAACTAATAACTATATGTAATGATAGTAATACTATATGTAATACTATATTAAATAATAGTAATACTCTTATTACTAATACCCTTATGTAGTTATAAGTGATTTAATACTAACATATTACACATTAAGCGAACTATACTAATACTATTTTAAATTTACAAATATATGATATATTATAATTTATACTATAACTTTTATAATATATTAATACATTAATATATATACTAGTACTATATATATTTTTTTGATCGGTTATACTAATAGTATATATTATAGTTAATAGTTATACATTAAATAATATAGTAATATATTGATACTAATTATATATAGTTATACACTTATAATGATTTAGTTATTATAAATTTATGATTAGTATAACTATATAATTGTATTAGTATTAGACTATTAGTAATTCAATTTGACTATATTATATTAGTAATATTAGTTATGTTCAACTTGAATTAGTTAGTTTGTATAACTATATTCTACATTATTAGTATTAATATAAATATTAGTATTAGTTATAGCTATATAGCCTATATTAAAATTGAGTCTTAGACTATATAATCTAGTGATTTAGTTATTAACTTATTATGATTAGTATAACTATATAAATTATAATAGTATTAGACCATTAATATAGCTATATATTAGTAATATTAGTTGTGATGAATCAGTGCTTTAGTATAACTATATAAGTATTAACTATAATGATTTGTATAACTATATAAATTATAGTATAGTGATAATTATATTAGTTAAATATAAGTATAGTGATAATTAAATTATATTAATTATAGTGATAAAAGATTTGGTGATGTTTACTGTTCAACGGTCACAAAAAATTTTTTAGTGACAGTTGGAAGTCTTCTGTAAGATGCAACGTTCGAACGTGCAATTTTTGTGACAATTGAAATCTATCACAGAAAATAACATTTGAACGTTCAATCTAAAGTTCGGGATATTCGAACGTAAACCCGACCGATTAACATTTGAACTATAGAAGTTGACATGTATTGGTTATGTTTCGAACACTTAATATTTATGTTTTACGTTCGAACTTTAACTGCCTTAAACATTTGAACGTCGTATTCGAATGTTAATAGAAAAGTGTTCAGACATAACATGTATAACATTGGGATGTTGGGTCGTCATTCGAACGTTGATGGTTTAATTATTCGAATGTTTAGTTCTTTTGAGGGTGAGTACGATCGAATGAGGTGTCTTACATTCGAACGCTTTATTATAATTTGGTGTCATTATGTTCGAACATTGGTTTGAATGTGAATCAATACTTGAATGTTTCTAATTTGCATTCAAATATATAGATCAGAAATACTAATTTCATAAAATTAAAAAATATACAAATTATATCATATTACACAATAAATTTAACAACTAATAATGTCTTATAGAGTTGCAAAATTAGATATTAAAAGTCCTACACAATGATAATATTGATAAAACTTATTTTTTCTTCTTTCTTCGTCCATTGCAATCCTACTGCAGTGACATAACATATTCCATCTGGACTACCATCTCCCTCTGTACTTGTTCTTGAACTTCAATGCGTATTCTTTCCTCCTAGTCTCTCTGTCGCTCCTACAAACGCATCTCTAAAACAGATTGTCGCTCCAAGAGAGACTTCAACTTCTATTGCCTTGATCTCATATACTCAATTTCTTTCCGTACTGCATTTACATCTTTGATAAGATTATTAACTTCTAAAATCGAGATCGTAGAGGATGAACCGAGATGCTTGAAAGAACATCCCAAACCTCTTACAAAACTAGAGTTTGTCCCGAACACTTGTGTGAATATGTCCATGTCACTAAGAGAAGCTTCCCCAAAAGCTGACTGCATCTCTATCATTTTTTCCTGCAATTAGAAAGAAAATACACAACAAGTAACATATTAAAAGAAATACAAATCAAAAATAAATTTTTCACGCGTTGCATAATTTATTAAAAAAAATTAATATTGCTTACATAATTAGCTGCTACGATAGGATCCATCGCTTACATTAATGTGAGTAGCAACATAAACATGAATGAGAAAAAAAATTTCAGAATCGTCACGTTTCTAACAAAACCACATTAACAATTTTAAAAAATAATGTTAGTACTTAAATAAAAGAATATGAGAAAAATGAGTGAATTTCTATAAGTTATTAATTACCATTTTATCAACAAGATACTAGAATGACCTTGAACCGAAACAATGGTGGATAGTAAAACCAGTTCTATTCCATGCATTTATAGAACTTAAGTGCTACAAAATTAATTATAATATTAAAAAAACTAGTTCTATTCCATGCATTTATAGAACTTAAGTGCTACAAAATTAATTAAGAATATTAATTATAATATATATATATATATATCATATAGAATGAATATACATGTAAATAATTATAGGATATAAATTTAGAATACCAAATAATCTAGGGGGTTGCGAAAAGATCACAACACTTTTTTCAATCATCTAACTTCATTTTTCTAAAAAGGGGATTGCACATCCTCTTCCAATGTCTCAAATTTCTTGAAGTGTTATGACATCGTCCCTTGTAATGCCGAAATAGTGTAGTCATTAACTCATTCACAGTTTGCACATCTTCACTACGACCAAAATTGAGAACGAATTCATCCTAAGAAACGAATTACGTCAAAAATATGAAATCAAACTTAGGTGAAAGAAATGTACTCTCAACTTAATCTTACCAGTACATGACTTCGAATGTGCTCCTTAATTTTATTCGGAACATCTCGCCATGATTGCATATAAAATGGGGTATAAGCTCGAACTAGTATGCCAACATAGGAGGAAAGCAATGCAGTACTGTCATCCATTCCCCGATTAGAGTTATCATGAATGGTGACCTTGATTTTTTCATGCCTTCTATTTTTCTCAAGAGTGATGCCATGTGTTAAGCACCTCATCCCCGACATGACAATGCATTAACTAATATAAGTAAAATTATTAAATACAATTTTTGAGAGTATTAAAATATAATTAATTATCAATGACATTTCCTTACTGGTAGATGTCAACTGGCTGTCTATCTCTTACGTATCAAATTGTTCAGGAGCAGATTTCTCAACTGGGGAGTCCTCAACGAGTTTGGGACTTGGCGGAGGAGGCACGTTTCTTCATTGTCGTTTTGGTGGCATCCTTGAAAATCATTAATATGATAAAGGAAATTAATTAGAACAAATTATGAAAAGTCTAATATTGTATAGTCACCTATACGAATAAAATATTTAGTGCTTTTATTCTTTATCTTCAGTTGTATTTTCTATTGAACACTCACCAAACGGATCATGATCTTAACAATATTATCTAGGCTTGTGTAATCGCATATCTCATACTTATCCTATGTAAGCTCTTGTAACAAACCTTTTATATATAAATAATATATGGCATCCACTCTACATATTGTAGAAGTGATTTTACCATATTTTAATTCTTTATGGTATCAGAGAATTTTCTCTGACTCGCAACTTCTTCAATCCTTTAGGCACTGAATCAAACACTTCAGCCATGTCAACCACTGTTCCCATCACACCCTCTCCTCCACCAACTGTCAGTCTGCATCATGTTGTCACCATTAACCTTACCAAAGATAACTATCTCCTCTAGAAATCTCAGACGGTTCCCTATTTTCGTAGCCAAAAAGTTTTTGGCCCTGCGCAATGCTTGCCTTCTACTACACCCAAACCCGCACTCAATTCCACCTATACTCAATGGGTGGATCAAAACCAAGTCATTCACAGCTTCTTACAAGTGTTGGGATTCTTTGCAAAATGGCGACAACTGATCTCAAATTGCATTACTACACCTTATTTCTCCATCTTCATGAATGGCACCAGTAAAGTTATTTTCCGTCTTCACAGGGGTTGAGACAAGGGGATTCTTTGTCCCCTTATTTATTTATCATTGTTGAAGAAGTTTTGAGTCATTTGCTTAATAAGAGTGCCGTAGATGGTACAATGCTTGATTACAAAACTCACAAAGACTGTCCTCGAATTTCTCATCTTCTCTATGCTGATGATCTCATGATATTTTTGAATGATTCCAAAAAATATTTAAAGGGGTGTATGGATACCTTATAGCTATATGAGAATATTTCTGGTTAAAAGGTAAATCATACCAAATCTGCTATGTATTTTGCCAAACAAGCTTCCTTTTCTCGTAAGACGATTGGTCTTCACACTAGTAGCTTTCATGAGGGTTCCTTTCTCTGTTTATACTTGGGCACCCCAATTTGTACAAGTAGTACATAAGCATTTTATGTTGAGTCATTAATTCAAAAAGTGCAAAAGAAATTAGCATCCTGGAATGGAGCCTTACTCTCCAAGGGGGATAGACTTGTATTATTGAAGCATGTGTTGTCCAGTATGTCTATTCATCTCTTAGTAGTGCTGAATATGCCTCGCAGTGTTATTGTTAAATCAGATCTTTGTTGATTTCTTATATGGCAGCAAGGATGGTAAGAAGAAAAAGAAATAGGTGGCATGGGATAAAGTTTGTAGACCTACGGAATAAGGTGGGCTTGGTATTCAAAAAACAGACCTTCATATGAAATTTATTTGGCAATTTTTGTATGGGGATTCTCTTTGGGCAATATTTTTCCAAGCCAAATATAAAGTTCAACATCATCCTTCCTCCTACATCCTTGCTCTTATGAATCACATTTCTAGAAAGCTTTAAAGCCATTGGTGAGGTTGGTTCTTAGAGGTGCTAGTTGGATCATCAATGAAGGCATGCCTTTTTGGTTTGAGCAATGGGTCTTCTTTGGGAATTCTGGGTGAACTTTCGAACATTACAAATCCCTCTTTAAATATGGCTGATCTATACTCAGATATGTTGATTTCATCTAGGTTATGTAATCCCTAACCACGGCCTTCTTCAACTAGTTTACGCATGTGATGCCAAGCCACCCATTTTTTCTTGCCTTTACCATTAGCCTCTCCTCAAAAGAAGGTACTTATAAGACGGTAAAACTCTTTGATGATTGATTGAGGTACCTGCAAAATAGCAAACAAATGCAATGCCATACTAGATAGCACATGCCTAAGCAAAATAAGACGGCCTCTCGATGAAAGAGTCTTCATCTTCCAACCTTCGATTTTATTCCTGACTTTGTTAATCATCTCTTCCAGGTGCACATGTTTGAGTTTTCCCAGAAAGATGGGCACCCCTAAATATTTGAAGGGAAAGAAACCTTACAAGAACCCCGTCATATGCTTGAGATCTCTTACGACCCAAAGAGAAATTCTGAGGAAAAAACATTGCCCTTTTTTCTTTATTAATTCTCTGGCTTGACCGCTTTTCATACTTATCAAAAATAGTTAACAGCTCTTGAATGGATCTCGTACTACCATTAGTAAAAATCACAACATTATCAACATACATAAGATGACAAATATGATCAATACCTTGGGCTTGGGAAAATTGGCCAAACCTATTCTCTACAACACTATGTTTAATAAGTCTAGAAAGAATCTCTTGAAGAATGATAAACATATAGGGAGATAGGGGATCCCCTTGACACAAACCACGGCTTCCTTGGAAAAAACCTTTAGAGGTCCCATTCATCATAACCAATACCAAGGAGAGGAAATACAAACTTGAAATAAATCACATACCTAGGAGAGAAACTGAAACAACAAAGGACCTCCAATAGAAATTGCCAATCCACCTGATCATATGCTTTTGCCATGTCCACTTTGGGAATGATATTTCCACCATAAGCCTTTTTGTTAATAGAATGGACTATTTCCTACATGAGAGAAGTATTTTCAAATATGCTGCACTCAGGAATAAAAGCACGTTACTCCAAAGACATCATTCTAGGAAGGAGACCCGTTAACCGATTAACAATTATTTTGGAACATATCTTGTAGAACACCGAGCAAAGACTAATAGAACTTGTCAAAACCCATAGGCACATCTACCTTCAGAATTAAGACAATGAAAGAGGCCAAGTAGAAACGAGGCAATTGCTTTGAGATAACAAATTCTGACAATCTCCCAGATGTCGATTTTCACAATCTCCCAACAGCTCTTAAAAGAACCTGCACCAAAACTATCAGGCCCTGGAGAGCTATTTGTTGGAATAGAAGAAACAGCCTAAAAAACTTCATCCATAGTAGGAACAACAAATACAGGCATGCTCCTCATTAGAGATCATGGGCGAGATTAAATAAGAAAGATCTGGAAGGTCCCTAGAAAGGTTTACTTGAAGAAAATCAGAAAAATAATCCATAGCACTTTGGTGAATGGCTTTCGGTGAATAAAAAACAACACCATCTGCAGCTCTCATATCCTAAATGTATTTCCTTCTCTTGTTCGCTAGACAAGCATGAAAAAAAGTGGAATTACGGTCACCCTCCACCTTCCATTTTAGCTTTGCCATCTGCGTCAATCTAGTATCCTCTCTATGTCTCTACAAAGCCAGTTCCATAGGAGCCCAATTTAACCCCCTATCAGCATCTTCATCCCAACTATACATTAGTCTATTTTTGAGTCTCTCTATTTGCTCCTCAATCTAATCAATCCTGGCCATTGTCAGACCAAAGATCAACTTGTTCCACTCACGAAGAGCCACCCGGACTTTTTTTTTTTTTAATTTGTTGGCTAGTTTCCACAATTTCATACCTGTAACGGGACCCATCCAAGCTCTCTGAACACAAGCCATAAAATCTAAATGATCAACCCATATTTGCAAGAACCAAAACGAGGAAGGGCCATAAGAAAAAGGATCTATGCTGAGACAATATGCATTGGGCAATGATCTGATGACAATCTCAGTAAATAGGAACAAACAACATTAGCAAACCTAGATACTAGAGTGGTATCAATAAAAACTTGATCGAGCTTTGCCCAACTTATTGTGAGATTCCTTTGACCGTTACACCCAGTAAATCTTCTACCCTTAGTTTTCATTTTAATCAAGCCCCCTTGGTGAATCCAACTGTTCAAATCTTCCATTGAAGCCTGAAGCCTTGGTTGACCACCCCTTCTTTATGAGTCACTGCGAATAACATTAAAATCTCCTACAAATAAACAATTCTCAACCCCAAGGTGGTGTGAACTAAGATCAGCCCATAGCTCCTGTCTCTCCATACGACTACACTTTGCATATATAAAATTACATAAAAGCTAATGAGGACTCGCCCCAAAACAAATTGAAATAAATTGAGAATTCATGAAAACAACTTGCACCATCACTGAATTAGTCTAGAAAATCCAAACTTTCCCTCCAACGTCTTCATTAGAAATACCATTTTCTAATCACAAGCATCTCATCAAAACTTGAGCTTTATCAAACTTTTGGAGCGGCTCAAAAAGAACTACAATCTCTGGCTTAAGGGTGTCCATTAACTTCTTTAATCGACCTTTAGAGGTACCGAGCCCTCTAATATTCCATACAAATATGGATCTAATCATAGAGAAAATTTAGTGGTACGGGTAAGGACCTGAGAGGAGCTCCTGACTTTAGCAAACTGTTTTTTTTTTTTTTTTTTTTTAATTTTTTCCTAGAAACATGACCCTCAGCTCGAGTTAGGTAATCTTTCTCCTAAGGAAAGATCTCCAAAGGAAGCTTAGGTTTTGGATTCGACATAGACATTTCTTCCATCAAAGCTCCTCTACAATCAGATGATCTTCTTCAGCATACACCCCATTTTCCACCTATAATTCCCCTACATCCTCTTCCAGGATCTTTGTTACCTTTTAGACTGACCATGGAATATTTTGAGAGTCTGTAACCAGACCATTAGAACCCGTTATAGCTAATTGAGGTTGTTGCACTAGAATCGGCTCCTTATCTTGAGCATCTCCATTGCCAAAATCATCTACCAACTTTTCTTCCAGATCACTCACCGACGAGGCCCCTGCATCTACCTCCTTCTTAGTTTCATTCTACTCCACTACAAGTTGCTCCACATCCAAAACTGGCTTCGGCTGGTCCTTTTATTCCTCTCCAGACACATAAGCCCTTTTTCAAAACTTGGATTTATCTCCAGTCACTAACTTACAAGCACGACATTTCTGAGAATTGTGCCCCTGCACCATGCACCTACAGCAGAATGTAGGGAGTTTTTCATACACTATTTCCTGTTGCGGCTCAATGCTAACCTAGGGACCCCAATCCAAAAGAAGGGGAGAGGCTCTTTAGCAGCATCATAACCACATATAATCTAGCACCATCCATTCTAGTGACACACCCAGTGGGATTATCACACTGAATGAATTTTCCTATTGGTGCCGTGAGAATTCACAATAAAGATTCATGGTAGAAATTAGGTGGCAAACTTGGCAACACAATCCATATCACGATCGAAGATGGTCCTCCCTCTTCACTAAACTCAGGCATCCATTGAAATGCATGATATACAACACCATCAACGTCACAGACTTCACGAGATAATGCCTTTAAAAAATTAGCTTCTGAAGACATGCAGATGAACACATTGCACGGACGCCTTATAGCAGAAGCCACTGAAGTTACCTCCAGTCCCCACCGGCTACTTATGAAGGCCCAAATGGCATCCAATGAAGGACACTGCCTGAGGAACTTTAGGGTAATAGAGAACTTGAAAGGTTCTGCCGATCTGGAGATCTCTTCCTTTGAAAACTAAAAATAAAGCTCACCATCAATGGTTTTTAGCGCACAGGGAGGAACAGAAAAATCAGGCAATGGTTGAGGCACTGCCGAGATGAGGTCCACATACAGACGATGACCTTTGTTGGCATCAATGGCTGCCATACAGCCCTACATGGGAACCCAAAAGTGGCAAAAACTAAAGTAAACCCTAGTAGAGCGAAAAAGGAGAAAAGGGTATTTTTGGCAAAAACTGCATGTGTGACACCTCCCGATCCCCACGTCCGGAAACTCGGGAATCGAGACATCTGGGATGATGACAAATTGGGTCACATATCCCATCGCCACGTGTTAAGTGTGTGTACATGCAACACGTGTAAAACAAAGAACACAACGGAATAATAAGGTCGGTCAAATAAGTACCAAAATTTTGTTTAAATACAAATTTCCAAATAAAAGGCCTTTAAAAGTTATATAGATATCCAATGAAAACAATATTAAACCAAAATATAATAACCAAAGCAAGACACACAAATCCCATCCTCCAAGAAAGTGATCCCTGATCACTTCTCCGGGGGAGCCGCATCCTCATCTGCAACAAAATATGTGGCACCAAGAAATGGTACCACAGGTAAGTAATAAACCAAACAAACCATAAGATAAAAATACATTAACGCATCAACCATATGCATGAACGCGATGCCATATGCATGAAACCCAAAAATCACTATTTTTCAAAATAACCAATTTTCCACGCACGCACAAATCTCATTTTGCCCCAAAAATCCAATCCATTAAAACAACCACTATTTTTTCTAGAAAATGGCTCAACATCAAATCTCACCATTTTTTCAGAAAATGGCCCAATAATCAACCATCAGAGTACTGTAGGCGGTAATCACAGACTTAACTCTACCATCATCCCTACTTACCACCATCCCTACACGTGCACCGTAGGTGGGAATCACAGGCGGGAATCTACCACCATCCCTATGCATGCACTATAGGCGGGAATCACAAGCAGGACTCTACCACCGTCCTTACTTACCACCATCCTTACAGTGACTCTGACTCAAACCGTTCAATCCGTTTATTACAAACACATCCAAAATCCTTTCTCGTATAAAAAATCAGTTTCCAAATATGCACATGAACATGCATGTAATTACACGAAAACCCAGTTTTCCTTTTCCAACATATGTACATGCATACACCATGCAATGCAAATAACAAGATAAATTATCCAATAAACCCAACATCATCTAAGCATAAATAACTCAATCCTCAAATCCATCCGACCCCCGACTCCTAGGACTCAGTCCGGCACAACCAACCAAATCACAATGTATTGTTAAACCAAAAATATATTTAAATCTTAAAGGAAGTTTGGAAAATACTTACAGTGCTATAAAATAACTTCTGAAAGATCAGTGAGTTGTAAAAGGTGGCGGAAAGGCAACGTCACAATGCAAAATGCATTGTGTCCATAGGTCACAAAATATCCAAATTTGAATGGGGACAAACGAAGACTAGAGAATGTTAGGGTAGGGCCTAGGGGTGCTGGTAAAGCTAATGGAAGTGGGGGTTGACCTTGGGTAGCGGCACAAACAGTGGTTGAAGGCCAAAAGGGACAAATCGGAGAGTGGGTTGGTTAAGCTTCACCGGTGATGGAACGGAATTGGTGATGAAGTGGTGAAGAAATTGTGGCCAACGGTGGAGGCACGTCGGCTCGGGGAGCACAAAACCTTGCGGCTTGGTGGTGCTTGTGGTGGCTAACTGTGGCATTTGGGGGGGGGGGGGGGGGGGGGGGGGGGGGGGGGGGGGGGGGGGGGGGGGGGGGGGGGGGGGGGGCTGAGAATGGAGGGGTGAGGTCTTTGGTGGGTGGGGAAGAGAATGAAAGCAACGGCAATGGCAATGGGTTGCGCATGGCAGAGTTGGAAAAAAAGGAGGCCGCGTCTTCCAGCTATGCGTGGCAGCTAACAGTGGCACAGTTGGGGCTGAAAATGGAGGGGGATGTTCATCGGCCAGAAGGGAAAAGAATGGAAGGGGCGGTGAGGCACACAGCGGCGTGATGGGGCGCCAGGGGCTGACGAAGGAAACGGGAAGATAGAGAGGGAGGGGGATGTCGCGCGTGGGAATGAAGCAGGGGAGAAAGAAAAAGAAAGAAGAAAAAGAGAAAAGAAAAAGAGGAGGAAAAGGAAAAAAAAAAAAAGAAGAAGAGAAATAAATGAGATCCAACACTCACAATTTGAGTCACTAAACTGATCCAACAAAAATTATTTTCAAAACAGTAAATAAAATAAAATAATTCAAACGATGTGATTAAATAAAATAAAATAATAAAATCTAAAAACATAATAATTTTAAAGCCAAAAAATAAACTAATTTAAATTTAAAAACAATTTAAATACAAAACAATAGTAAATAATAAGAAAGCATATTAAAATATATAATTTCACAACTTAAAATTCATAAAAATAATATGGCAAAATTTACCTTTAATTTAAAACAAGAAAATTACTAATTATAATAATTTTAAAAATCATTAAATAAAAATCCATATAAAAATAGGATATCACATCAGGAATACAACTTATTTCCTAATGTAAACAGGGCCTTCTACCGTACAGTTCCGCACATAAAAATACAAATTGTTGTCTCTTAATTTCGTTTTCACTAGTTATTATTTAGCATAGAATCAAAGCCACTGATTTCTTAACTGTCACCACACAATATTGCGTCTCTTTTATCCTTTTGAAAAGACAAAATAAATTGCAAGAAATAAAGAAAAAAGAAAAGGAATGTGCATGTCCTTGGACGATACGTTTTGCTTTTAAACACGTCTTTAGATAAAAGTGTCTCCCTCAATCAAATAATTAAAAGTTTGATAAAATATTATTAAAATATTATTATTTTAATATTTAAAAAAATTGAATTGTTTATTATTTTCTTATAAAAATTTTAAAAAAATTATAATGATAAAATGAGATTCACTACAATAAATCAGGGTTATGGCGGCGATTTCATAATCGCTGCTTTATTTTTCGTTGGCAAATGTATACTTTTAGCAGCGATTACATAATCGCCGTTCATTTTAAAACGAATCCGTGATTCTAATACAATCAGGCTATTGGCAACGAGGGTTAGTCGCTGCTATATCTAGGTTTTTAATTCACTTCGTTGCCATTGCATGGGGCGCGAAAACACTGAATGCCATCATCGAGTTTTTAATTCCCCTCCCCCTTCCCTCCTCCCCCCACCAAAGACATTTCCCCCCAAATCTAACTGCACCCGACGGAGAACCAAAACACAGTGTATACGTTGTTCGAATCCAAGCGTTTGCGCACGGCTTCACCAAAACCCACCCAAAAACCAACCTACACAGCTGTCCTCCTCCACCGAAAACCACCACTAACAGTGAAGCATCCACCCATTTTGCGGAAAGAAAGGTGAAATGTGATTTTTGAAAGGTGAAATGTGATTTTTTTTTCTGTGTATTTCCCACTCCACCCGATTTCCATTCCCAAAATCGCCCCTTTTTACCTTTCCCAACCCGCTATTCGTGGGCTCAAGCAGTGACCCTTAAGCCATTTAAGGGTTTTCCAACTCGCCTCCTCCGACGGCTTCATGAATCAGTGGTCTCCGATTTTCTTCCCCTGGTACGTTGCTCTGTTTTTTGTTTCTCCTTGTATGAAAGTGTTCTGGTGAAGTGGAAATTAGTCCGAATACACCTCCCATTGGATGCCCTGTAAAACCCACTTTGATGAATCCTACATATGATGTTTGTTTTACTTGCATCTTTGGCTAATTATTGGTTTTTACTCTGTTAGTTTCAACTGTTGGAAATTCCGTGTATTGATTTAGGTCTTTGATGTGATTTCCAAATTTTCATTTCATTAAATCAAAGATGAAATACATGGAGGAGCCTCCTCCGTAGTAACAATGAAATTAGAAATGGAAAGCTTTTTTTGCTAACACATGTGTGATATGTTATTACCATTTCTCCTAACATGAGAAATGGCAACACTTAGCAAAACATCTTAATAATACTCTAGCCTCACTCGCATTCATGCTTACACTGGACCAAGCCTCTACCACGGCCTTAAAATGATTTATAACTTGCATTGAGTCCCCTTCGAAGACCACCTGTCCAAGGCCTAAATCAAGACTAAATTTAACTGCCTACAATGCACCAAAAGACTCAGATAGCAAAGGATTAGGAAATTGCTGTTTATTAAGTCTTAAAGTTGCAACAATCAGATGCTTACAGTCCCTCACACATATGCCAATGCCAACCAGCATTTATTGTTTATCAATAGCTCCATCCCAGTTGATTTTGTACCAGTTCACAGGAGGAGTTGACCAACCCTCTATTGATGACCACACTAGAATGATTCTGCTGCCAATTCTCTGCTCCTCCTCTCTAACCAATTCTAAGGACGTGCTTTACCTCTTTAACCAAAGAATTAGGATGATTAAATTCTTTGTTAAATACAAAACCATTTCTTCTCCACCAGATTCTTTTAGTGACTACCACAAACTCTTGTAACAAACATTGACAAGATAGAGATTGTGATGGCTTCTACAAGTTGCAGCATTGATAGTTGAGGCAGATAACATTTTTGAAAACCTTTTTTTTAACACTAACTCCACGCATTCCTTGCAACTCCACATCTCCAAATAACATGAACCACAGATTCCTCTTCCAAGTTGCAAATAGGGCATAAAGGATGATCAACTATCTTTTTCTTGAACAAATTTAATTGAGTGGGAAGTGCTTCAAGACAAGCCCTCCACATGAAGACCTTTTCACCTGGGGGCACATTTGAATGCCAAATCTATTTAACATAACCTCTTGAGCTGGTCACTATTTGATGATTGACCCTGATCTATAGTTCTTTCTCCTTCACCATGTGATAAGCTATTTTCTTAGAAAAACGATCATTATTAGTGCCTTTCCAAATCAATCCATCCTTACTGTTCAAAGAGCTAATTGGGGTCTTTAGAATAGCTTTTGCCTCACCACTATAAAAAATCTAATGCTAACGGTGTCTCTTCCAAACTTTAGAAACAGGTTCAATTAATTATGGTACTATGGCTTTGCTATCCAGAACTTTGATAGAACTAAGTACCTTCTTATGATGTGAAGCATGCAACCATTTATCTTGCCAAATATGGATGAGTTGCCGTTTATGATTGGTGAGGGCCAAGGGTTTTGAGACTACACTAAAAACCCTGGATCATATGTTTCCTATGCATTTTCGCTTTACAGTAATGAGATATCATTACTGGCTATCTTTTAGGCATAAGATTAGTCTGAATTGTAATTTTTTTCCAGTACTGCACTTGCACTTCAATCCAAAATTTAAATTACAAGTGTGTCATAGTTCACTTTATTGTTTGTAGTTGGAAATTGCATAGACGAGTAATTTCATTTACTCGTAATTAACAATCACAAGGAGAAACATATGGGAGGGGGTTGGAAGATTGTATACTTGATTGGGGCATTGGTAAAATTCTTACCAATCATGGTAGACAATGCTACCTCTAATTACTCCGCCATTGATTGGTTGGAAAAAAGGGAAGTATGAAGTGTGGATTGTGTTAAAGATCATGAGTTCATACACATGAGGTGAAGTCCACAAATTGTATACCTTATTGTTACTAAGAGGCCGTTAAAAGAGGTACAATATTATATTATTATATATATATATTACTTCTTATTTGGTACAGTATTATATTATTATGCCTTTCCTTTTGTAAGATAATCTAGACATGTCTCTTAAAATTACGTTAGTTTTGAGGTTCTTTTTGTTGGAGCTAATTTTGCTTGTAGTCTTAACACTTATCACTCCTTTTACAACATGAATTTGGAATTGTCTCATGATGATCGTTTGAATTAATGGAATGATTCAAACTAGTTCCCATGATCAGATTATCCAGCGATTGCCATTGCCTTAATATAGATCAAATTTGAAATAATATATACATGTCTATCAATCTATGACACATAGTCACCCTTTTATTTTTTCCTACTTATTAATATGTTTAGGTCTAGTTTGGATAGTGATGACTATATTTATAGTTTGTGAATAGTAGTGATCAGATATTTGAGTTGAGATGAAATATATTTGCTAGAAATGGTTTGAGTTAAAATATTTTATGGGGTTTTGGGATAAATGAGATCAAAAATTTCCACCATTGGAAATGGTATTTGTATTAATAGGATAAGCATCTAATTTCATTTCATTATTTAAAAACTAATATTTGAAAAGTTGAATTGTTTCTTGGGTTTTGTTTGAAAGTTTGGAAAAATAGTAATAATCTTGGCCTAATAATTATTTAGATGAGTAAATTGAAAAATTGGTCTCTTGAAAAATGTTTGTATTTGTAGTCTTTAGGATATTGAGAGATAAGATCATGAGATAAGATGGAAGCATGTCTTTATCAAAACCAAGCCCTAGTTTATTTGTTGGATTCTATTTATGACTATTAAAGCACTACTCCCATCAACATTATTTGCTGCTTGAGTCAATAATTGCTTCGTCGTGCCTTTTCCAATCTGGTATGAAAGCCATCCAGCATTAATCACCCTTGTGACGCCCCCAAATTCCCACGTACGGACACGGGGAAAATCGAGACGTCCGGATGGTGACAACATGGGTCACCACCCAATCGACGAGTGCTAAGTGTGTGTAAGCGACAAATGTGCACGAAGAAACACGCAGCGGATAGCAAAGACATATAACTAAGTACCAAAATTTTTGTCTTAATTTAATACAAACTAGTTCAAAACATACATAATAAAATATTACAAATACAAATATCGATTCAAAGCCAAGTACAAAGCATATACTCCAACTCAGTACTCCGGCGGAGCCACATCCTCGGGCTCAGCCTCCTCCTCTCCTTGATCTCTGCATCAAAATCTACAGTACCAAAAATGGTGCCGCAGGTAAGTAAAATCTAAATACCACTAGACAAAAACATATTATAACTCAAACAATATGCATGAAAGAATGCAACGCACATGTCCCATAAAAACCACATTTTTCCACGCACGCCAAAAATCCCATTTGGTCCAAAAATATTTCCCTTTAAAACCAGTCCTCGCCATTATCCCAGATAATGGCCCAAATCAATTAACCACCATTTTCCCAGAAAATGGATCACAAAGTCTCAACACATCCTCGCCATTTTCCCAAAAAATGGCCTGTATCCGAAAACCATAAAACCAATCCAATTATGCATGCACCATGATCTCCCCTAGGGATCATCCGCACACTCTGGCTCTGTGCCACACCGCAGGTAACGACTACGCGTGTGACACCTACACGAGTGATGCCCAGACTCGTGCCCAGCGTGTACCTGGCCAGGCCATCCTCTAGTCCCCGCCACTCTAGGGATCACAGAATCGACACGACAGCGTTACCGTATCGTGCGATCCGGTCGTCGCCCAGCGACAACCCAGGGGATGTCACTCAGTTTTATCCACTCCTGAGTGACCAGAGGAGCTCCACCGAGATAATAACCCATCCCGGCTTGGGCTCGTGAGACACACGCACCCGAAAATCTATTTACGCCAATAAAACAGGATTTTTCAATAAAATGCACATGCATGCACCATGTAAATGCAAATCTCAATGCACAACACAACCAACCATCCATAAATCAACAAACCAAGCAACTCCGTCCTCAATTCATCCTACCCCCAAACTCCTCAGACTCAGTCCGGAATCAACCAATCAACCAGATAAATTATTGTAAGAGCAAAATATATTTAAATCTAAAAGTAGAGTTTGGAAAATACTTACAGCGTTATACGAGATTTTTTGAAAGGTCGCTTCGTTGCAAACGGCGAAGGAAAAGCAACGTAACAGTGTAATTTACACTGTGGCCGTGGGTAATAAATTACCCACTTTCAAACGGGGACAAACCAAGGCACGAATTTGATAGGGAATGGCCTTGAGATATTTATGAAGTTAAAGGAAGTGAGTTTTGGTCGTGGGTGGTGGTGGAAACGGCGGTGGAAGCGAAAAAAGCCCAAATCGGAGTTGAGCTCGTGGGAGCTGCTCCGGCAACAAATCGGGGCAGAAATTAGGTGGGTTAGGACGGCAAGAGGTAGGGGAAGAAGTGGTGAAGAGATGGTGGTTGGAGGTGGTGCGACGGCGCCAGAATCGGTGAAAAACCGTGTGGCTTGGAGGAGCTCGTGGTGGCTAACGGTGGCTCGGATGGAGGTGAAACTTGGTGGGAATGTTCACTGGTGAGAGGGGAAGAAAACTGGGTGGGTAGTGTAGGCCACGCCACCGGCGAGCGGTGGTTCTGGGCGGAGGAAGAAACTGGCGACAGGGGTGAAAAACAGGGCTGGGGCAGCAACTTTAGGCCGTGCGTGGCGGCTAACGGCTGGTCCGATGGCTCTGAAAATTGGTGGGGATGAACTCTGGTGGGAGGGGAAGAAAATGGCAGGGGTGGTGTACGACACCTCCGCCGGACGGCGGAGAAACGGCCGGCCGAAGGAGCAGCGCTGGTAAGGAAAAAAAAAAAGAAAAGCACCGCGCGGGAGAGAAGGAAACGGGGGAGAAAGAAGAAAGAAAAGAAAGAAAAGAAGAAAAAGAAGAAAAAGAAAAGGAAAAGGGAAAAAGAAAAAGAGAAAGGAAAAGAAATCAGGTCCAATCCTCACTTCCGAGATCCAAAAACTGTTCCGCCGAAAACAATATTAAAAACATTAAACGACTAAAATAAATTAAACACAACATCAAATAAATTAAAAACCAATTAAAATACATTAATTTAAAATAAATAAACCAATATAGTAATTAAATTAAAAACACTCATTCAGTGAAAATACACGTAAAAGCGGGTCATCATAACCCCGGCCAGCTATATATGTGCATATATATATATGTATTTATATTTATATACATTTGGGTTTTTTGGATTATCTTTATCATGTTATTGGGGTTTTTGAGGGGGTGAAGATAATGAGAAAGTCATGATTTTCTAGGGGAGATCATAAGGGTTGTTTTGGGGGGCTATATAAATATATAATATCCTAGATGGGGATATTTGCAGGGAGCGACCGACCACTAGTTTCATACATTGTTTCAGAAAGCCTAGCTTTCTGGTCGGCTAGGTATATGTTGTTTTTCGGATCATCATCTTATATATGGACTAATTGATGTTCATGATTTAACTCTCCTTAGCATCATATGTTCTTTGCGTGTATTAATGTTGTTTTATATTGGATGAATGAATAATGTAAGAAAAAACAGATTTATTAACTCCTGAAATAACTGAAGTGACTTGAAGACTCTAATTCTTTTATCATCCAGTACTCTTGATGATGAGCTATCATGCACGTCCCATCTACATTACAGATGATGGACATATTGAATTAGAGCGGAAAGCATTCCCTCTAATTAACTTTGTAACCTAGCTTAGTTCCACAATCTTTGTGCAGATCTCTTAATTAGCTCCACAACTCTTTGTTGATTCTGATGGTAATTTACCATCACCTTTCTCAATGGGTTTGTCAATGGGATTTCAAGTCCTTGATCATGATATTAATTTCTCATTTTCTTTGTTTCCCTCTTTATTCTGATCTGGTTTTGAGGCTATAATACGGCCTGCATGCATGTTTGTGCACCTTCTTTGCACAAATACCACACACACACACCTGCACACACATATATGTTAGCTTTTATTTTGCTAAAGCTGTATGCACATGAAATTAGCTCCTGCGATTTGTTAAACCCGTTTCAATATTTCATATTGAGAACAACGCTATGAAAGCAATCAAGAAGAAATTTACTGTCTACGTACGCTAGCTAGCTAGTTTTGCCTCATCAGCTTCTTTTCCCATAATTTTGGCTTCTAATTTGGCTAACATCTTCAATTATTCTTTTGTGATTATCTATGATCTATTACTTTATATTTTTTCAAAGTTGCATGGTATATCCACCTTAGGTTCAACATTTATCGCCCTAACTAGCTAGTTGATATTTGTGACGAAATATCAATATCGCTGCTATATTTTTTTTGAGACGTGACATCTATGTCCACTTAGCGGCTGCCCTTTTTGTGAATGGCCATATTCCTATCACTTTAAACTTATTTAGTCCAGGAGCAATGATCGCTACACCTACGATATTTCATTTTTACAAGTGATTTTTTTTTTCTGAATCGAGGACATTTATGAAAAAAATTGGAACACTAATAAAATTTTATGAAAAAAATTGGAACACTAATAAAATAAAATGGCTAGTTTTTTGGTTGCACTATCACATTGATTGCTTGTAAAATAAATGTAAAATAGTTATACGAGAAACTACTCTTAATGATCTAATTAAGTATAATTAATGGATTTGAAGTGAAAGTTAATTATGAATAATAAAAAACACAAAGAAGTCGTTCATGTAGTTATAATGATGGTCATAAACAAGTGGACAATTGAGGTTAAATACAAAAATTAACCTCAATTTATTCATATCATATATTTATTAAAACTAGTTAATTAATATATTCACCAGATTCTGAAACCATATAGCCAGTATCTAATTATATTCTCTTAATCAATCTAATAATCTTGTACGTAGTACATACTTGGTGATGTATTAATATGGTGCAAGGTATCCCACTTGGTATTGTCTTTCTTGTGGATATGATACTGGAGATGATAGTGTGCCACCAACATGGGTATCTCTATAGGACCTATTCTGTTGGAGTGAACCTTTCACTGTTTCATAAACCCTGAGTAAGATTCCCTACCAGCCATGGCTATTCCTTCCATTATCCTATAAACCCCAAACTATGTGTTTTGCTCTGTTTCTACTCTTAATCGCCTTGTACCACAGGTTCATCTCTTGAGTGCCTCTTTGGTCATTTGTTGGTCTTTCTTTACCTACGACGCATACTTATCTCTAACATATTGTTAGAGATAAGTATAACATCAATATTAAGCTCAACCCAAATCTGATATGATTTTTACCAAGATATTTGAATTTTATAATTATCTAGAGATTATCTTATCTATCTCTATGTAAATTTTCTATAAATCGGTACGTATGCCTTATTGAAGTCCAAGAATTGGACAGATTTGAGGATGTTGGGTGTGACATGCATGAAGAATGGCTTGTTTGATGGATTCAGGTTGGGCTCAAGTGATAAACTCGAAGTGTGTATATTAGTTTTTGTGGTAGTATTTGGACAGATTTTTGTATAAATATGTTGGTTACGATAAATTATGTTGAATTGGAGACCTACGTTTAATGGCAGTTGCAAGTTCATTTGGAATTGTGAGTAGTTTTAAGTTGGTACTTTCATGATCCATTTGTGTGCTTGCTGAAATATAATGACGTGTATTGTTGGGTGGCTTACAAAGTACTTGCACTACTTTGGTTTGGTTGATCTTAGTCTCTTCTAATGGCTTAAAAATAAGAAGGGGGAATAGAAAGGAAATTTGTTGTACAGATATAGGTATAGACACATAGTGACAACAGCAAGATCTAAAACATGATCTGCATCTACTTCCCATCTAGTCTTGCATGTAATTGCATTCCTTCCTAGATGAACGCAAGTGGCTAATTATTTTTTAGACTTGAGTGTTTGGGTTACAATTAATTGAGTTCCTTTAAGATGAAGTGTCAAAATCTACTTCGATCTAGTCAAAGGAAGGTGAATGTCTGAAATTTAGGATGCAGATTTGTCATCCATACATGATCACACATCTGTTAAATTTATAGAATTTAACAGTTTGGGTTTCAGTTCAAGCCAACAAAGCTAATTAAGTCAAACTCCAGCAATAATAATATTACAATTTCCCCTTCAAAATTAACTCCACAAATAATATCATAGTTAAATCATACGAATTTGATTTAAATGTTTTACCAAACTTCATGACTTCAAACCTATTTTTTAGCTTGTTCTATGACCCACCAACCAAAATGGCCATGAAAGGTTGACAAATCTCACAGACTTGATATGTACTCATAATTTAAAATAGTCGGATGAGTTGGATCGTCTTTGTTTTTTTCTTTTTTCTTGGCAGTTGGGTAAATCCTACATCACCTGAAGCAATGCATCTGTTTAAGCAACATCTAGTATCTTGGAATGAAATTAGATTACAAAAAGGAATGGTACAGCCCCAATTTATAGAATAGTACATTGATCGTATATAAATTTCAGATGTGGTAAAGCGTGTAAAACACTAGTGATCCACGGGACCCCCTTGGTAGTGATCCACCCTGAAGGATGGCTCCCCTTGTGTATATTTAAGTTTTTATTTTGTTTAGTTTTTGAAATATTATTGGAAATTATTGGATTTCTTCTAGCTATTTGATTATTAATAGAAGACCTCACTCACATGCATGAATGTACTGAGAGAGGTATATGAGCTAGTTTTACTTAAGTTGATCAGCAGATCATGAACATCATATTTGGTTTTTGTTGTTGTTTGTAAGTGATATATATATATATATATATTTTCTTGTCATGAAGTTATGGGCATGAGCATCTTTTTTTAATTAATCTAAAATATAATTTATCCCAGGCTCCTTGTTAGAGAATTTCATACTCTTTTGTAAACTCAACACCTGTTAGTTCAGATTGTAAAACTCATTTTATAATAAAATCAATCTAACGTCTTAGATTGAGTCACATCAATTATAAGGCTGCTTTTATATATAAGATCATTTTATAGATATATTACTTCTCAAAGTACTATATACACACATAACCGTACATGCAGGACATGAAAATCCACACAAAAACTCATTGACATATAATGTAAGCAAAACTAGCTCTTTCAAGCCTCAGAAAACGGCCAATAACCTCTTTAGGAACTTGTTTTTACATCCACTACGAGTACAGAAGAAGTACCTCTAGTTGCCAGCTGAAAATCAGCAAATTGGTTGGCTTCTCTACACACATGTCGAAACTGTTCATTAAGCATTACAGCTTTAATCTCCAGCCAAACATCCAACTCCCAATACTCATCACCCAACCCATTCACTTAACCAAGGGGTAACAGTTTCACTACTGAATCAATTGAATTCCCTCTCCACATTCCCAAGATTCTTTGAGATGCACAATCCCAAACCATCTAATATAACTCTCATTTGTGCCTAATTTTATTACCAAGTTCAAGTCAGAAATATTCTTCAAAGTTAAACACCGGCCGTAAGACCATACATACATACATACATACCTACATACATATACATATATTTACCTGTATGATGTTATCATTTCCCTAGCTGGTCCATAAATCATAAAACTAGCAGATCATAGCATGAATGCACCATCTCATATATGTGATAATTAATGGGATTGGACCACTTCCTTAAGTTAATGAATACATCGACAGTCACTCCATCATACCCAGAAATGAAAAACGTGCATGAAAGAAAACTGGCACTTGTCGCATAGATGGCAGTGTCAATGATATCTGTATGTGATATATATGCATTATTGTATATGTAATTATTAACACCAAATTCATGTACCTGTTATGTCCAAAAACTCATACGCCCCATTTGTCGAGGAAGAAGGTCCACCCCAAAAATTAGGCCTCAATCAAAATTGCTTTTTTGGGCCTGCGCTTTACTGACACCATCATCATTGCTTACCCACCGTGATCCTTTGCATTATAAGTGAAACGTCGATTGTGGTTAAGAACCTCAACCCCCTAAAAATTTTTCACCAGGAGGACTAGTAAAAAAAAAATGAATAAGAGAGTAGACGAAATGCATGGCTTTTTGAGCATCCCAAGTGAGCAAAACACCCCAAAATTTTTTCCTTTTAGAGGAAAATAAATGTCCATGCCATATAAATATATATGTATATGCAATACACTCACTACAATAAATCGTACTTTTACCGGCAATTTTATATTCGCTTCCATATAAAACGCTGCAATATATATACATTTGCTAGCGATTACAATTGCTTAAATTTTTTTTTGATTCCGTGCGCCATTACTCCTATTTATTTTCGCATACATTTTTCCTTGAAGTGATTTTGTTTGTGTTATATTCTGGTATTGATTTGAAACTGAAAATTCTTGGATTTTCCAATGCAGAGTAATAGGATGGACATCGAGTGCTGGGCAATCTAAATATGCGTTGACTGAGGTTGAGATAACTGTTTAGGGGCGTCATTTCAGCCAGGGGTGATCCGAACCTTTCTTTGTTGGGTATTGAAGGTAACGAAAGCAATCATTGTTTTCAAATCCTGTTTGTATTTCGTTTCAATAATTCTCTGAACATAATGGTTCGACTTTATGCCTTTGTTTAATAAATAGAACGTTGAAATGAATTGTAGACCTTTTATTGGATATCTACATTGTTTGCTCATCGAGTTAATCAAATCCTACTTTGACTATACCTCAATGTATGATTTAATTATTGTTCTAGCTTTTCTTTCACTTTGATAGTTTCACATGACTACTTCTTACTTATGATAGTTTATAATCTTTCCAGGGCATGTATGCCTATATATATATAGACATGTATGCCTAAATATATATATAGGCATGTGAAAAAATATATATATATACATACATATATACATATATGTTTATATGAGAGTGTGGGTGGCTGACATGTTGTTGCTTAAGATAGTTAATACTATCACTTTCCAACATTATTTTCCCAATAATGGCTCGAGGTGAATTAGCTTAATTCATGACCTGATGGGAATTCTCATTTGTGAATTCTTTAATTTGTTATCTATTACTAATTACAGTGTGTAGACATGATAGCTTTGGCCTTTGCAAGATGTATAGACCAGCAGCATTATACTATATAGGGGTTTGTATCCATTACCCCTAAATTAATATATAGACAACTAGAGACTACGTAGCTAGCATCATTTCCGAGTTTGTCATCAACTTAATGTAGATGACCACAACATCCAATATCAATTTTGAAAATTTTTCTTTCACATAATGTCATAAACAATGACCCAATTATCTTTTTATCTGCCCAATTCCCTGATGATGATCATCTGGTACATATACATTTACACAACCAATTATCCTTGATCCATACATGACCAGAAACTTCTGAAGATAGTTTGCCAAGAAAATGAATGTTCTTCATTTTAAACATTCATTCTCCTGTCTCAACTAACGTAAGTGTTAGTTTACGTGTCTAATTGATAATGATTCAGTTTGTTCACTCAATCAATCTTGGAATACCATCGGGTTTGAGGCTTGTCCAATACTCGATGCTTAACGTACAACTGTGCAACATCACTCAGTCCACTAACTCATAGTGGAATCATGAAAATAAATTTGTAACATGCCCACCTTTCTCGTATGACCTGAACTTATATATGATACACTTGCTTGTTCGATAAGGATGAATTATACACTTTATATCAACAACGTTGTGACGAGACCATTCTTTGACTTCTCCATTAAACAAAATATATTCATACTTCATTTTGCCCTCGCCATACTATCCATCGACCATATATTAGTATTCCACATTTTTGCCCATGCTAAAGGCAAATGTCACTTCATCACCGAGGTTAGGGCAAAACGGTCTCTGTTGATTTAACTCTATTTCACTTCATATCTTCTTTTTAGATAGACAAAAGTTGGATGAACGAGGCCGATAGACTTTTATCACCTGTATATGCTGAAGGGGTTAAAAATTTCCTCACACAAGCACGAAGCCATGCTTCTGGACGGGATCGCATTCGGTGTCCATGTCGTACATGCCTTAACAATCTGTGGCTACCAATATTTGAGGTGGAATCCCATTTGTTTATCAAAGGGATCAACCCAAATTACACCCAGTGGACATTTCGTGGGGAGGAGGAGACAACATTGAACATCAGTGACGATGATGCTGGTGACGAGGTTTTACCAGAAGATGATTACATCGATGACATGCAGCATATGTTGGATGACATCCGATCAGGCACCTTTGTTGATGTGCCCGAGGACAACACTATGGCGCCAAATTGGCCACCAATACCATCAGATTCACCATCAACTACTTTTGAGAAGCTACTGGAGGATGCCTGACGTCCTCTTTTCGACGGGTGTACTAAATTTACAAAGTTGTCATTCATTGTCAAGTTATTACATATCAAGTCAGTTGGTGGATGGTCAATTAAGTCATTTGACATGCTCCTTGATCTGTTGCGGTCTTCCTTTCCTGATGCGCTTTTTCCACAATCATACTAGGAATCAAAGTCTTTGAAGCTTGGGTTAGGATTCAATTACCACAAAATTCATGCATGGCCCAACGACTGCATCTTATTCCGAAAGGAAAATGCCGATCTTAATGAATGCCCTATATGTAAGGCTTCGAGGTGGATTCCAAATACACATGGATCACGCGTTATACCTCAAAAAGTGTTGCGCCATTTTCTGTTGAAACCGAGATTGCAGCGTCTCTTTATGTCTGCGAAGGTAGCATGTGAAATGAGATGGCATAAAGACCAACGGTCGATTGAAGATACCAGTAAAATGAGACATCTGGCTGACTCTGAGTGTTGGCAGAAATTTGATGAACATCATAGTTGGTTCGCTGCGGATCCTCGCAATGTTAACCTTGGACTAGCAAGTGATGGCTTCACTCCTTTCAACAACTTGGCTAAACCTCATAGCATTTGGCCTGTGATCCTTGTCCCATATAACTTGCCGATATGGTCATGCATGAAAGGCCAATTCTTTATAACATCTTTGATTATTCCAGGCCCAAGGTCACCGAGAAATGAGATCGATGTTTACTTGCAGCCTTTGCTCGATGAATTGCTTGAATTTTGGGAATATGGGGTACCTACATATGATGCCTCAACTAAGGAGACGTTTAGGTTGCATGCTGCATTGTTGTGGACAATCAATGATTTCCCTGCATACGGTAATCTCTCTGGCTGGTCAACAAAAGGAAAATTAGCTTGTCCATCTTGTAATGCCGACACATACTCCAATTGGTTGAGGTATGGCCAAAACCATTATTATATGGGACACCGACGTTTCTTATCGCCGGATCACATGTGGAGAAGGAGAAAAGGGTTGTTCAATGGTAAAGAAGATCATCGCATGCCACCAAGGGATATAGGAGGATACGATATTCTAACTCAATTACAGATGATTGGGGATGTGATGTTTGGCAAATCTAATAGGAAGAGAAAACGTACTGCTGAAGAGCTGAACTGGACAAAGTGTAACATATTCTTCACGTTACCTTATTGGTCAACACTTCGACTTCGGCATAATTTAGATGTTATGCATATTGAGAAGAATATTTTTGAAAACATCTTATTCACTTTAATGAACATTTCAGGAAAAACTAAGGATAATATCAATTCAAGGTGTGACCTGGAGATATTGGGCTATAGAAAAGAATTGCATTTGAGGCATGAAGGTGATCATGTAACAATGCCAAATGCATTGTACACATTTCATGGAGATGAAAGGAAAACATTTTGTGAGTGGCTAGCCGATATCAAATTTCCAGATGGGTTCTCTTCCAATATCTCGAGCTGTGTTTCTCTGCGTGATTGCAAAATCACTAGGTTGAAATCCCACGACTGTCATGTTTTCCTTCAAAGACTACTCCCAATCGCTGCTGGGGGTTTTTTAAGAAGTGACATTGCCTTGGCTTTGACTGAACTTAGCACTTTCTTCAAAGAGTTGTGTGCTCGAACACTGGATGTGAATCGCCTATCTCAGCTCCAAACTGATATTGTCACCATTCTATGCAAACTGGAGATGATACTCCCTCCCTCATTTTTTGATATCATGATCCATCTAGCTGTCCATTTGCCTCGTGAGGCCATACTTAGGGGACCAGTACAATATCTGTACCCATTTGAGAGATATCTCGAAAAATTCAAGCAGTATGTTAAGAATAAAGCCCGCCCAGAAGGTTCAATAGCTGAGGCCTACATTCACATTGAATGCCTGACATTTTGCTCCATATACCTCCAAGATGTTGAGACGAAGTTCAATCGAGCGGACCGCAATATTGATACTAATGAAGAGGAAACTATAGATGGATTCAGAATTTTTAACCAGAAAGTTCGTCCTTTGGGTATAGCTTCCAATGTGCAATTAGAAGATAAACTCTTTAAGGCAGGCTGCTGGTATGTGCTCAACAATTGTTTGGAGATTGGACACTATATACAGTAAGCATCAACGAGTTTACTGCAAAATCTACTTACATTCAAATTTAACAAGTTTGATTATATATGTAACAATAACGTCTTGCCATTGTTTGTTTGCGATTCGGTGCGCCATATGTAGGGAACACTACGACAAATTTAAGGTGCAACACCCAAATTGCATCGATCGCACGCGTCAAACTGACTTTCCAACTTGGTTCAAGCACCGTGTAAGTTCTTCTCCATCCTTATCTACGTTGAAACATTATAGATTTGTTGACATGCTTTGGAATGATGAATTTTATACTCTGTAACTTTTCAACAATTTTTTATGCATAGATCCAGGAACATCATACCATGAATCCACTTGATGTATCTGCTAATCTGTATGCGTTGGCTTGCGGGCCTGACCGTTTGGTTGCATCATATGATGCTTGCATAATAAATGGGAAAAGATTTCATACGAAGCATCGTGAACTACACCGCCGTACATAAAATTTTGGGGTGTTGGTAACCGGGGATGAGGCCACAAATAACGCAGACTTTTATGGATGTCTTAAAAATATCATCGAGTTACGCTACATGGAGTGGCGTTTGGGTGTACCTATTTGAATGTGATTGGTTTGACATTGGTGATCGAAAACGAGGGGTACGGGTGGATGACCATATGATTAGTGTCAACATGAGCAGGACTTGATATAAGGATGAACCATTCGTGTTGGTGAGTCAGGCTGATCAATGTTTCTACATAGGAGATTTAAGGGCGAAAGGGAATTGGGGTGTTGTGCAAAACTATACAAATAGGAATGTATACAACATTCCGTCCGTGTCGAGGGTTCTGGAAGATATTAATGATGGCGAGCCAAGTCCTAATGAGGCCGATCAAGAAAATGAGTCATCATATTATTATGAACCAGTTCAGTGGGATAATGCAGATCTAGTGTCAAGTCCACTAGTTAGGCTTGACATACCACCTAGTTATATTGATGCACAAGAAGTCATGTATGTGGATGGTCAACGCATAGATGCATCTGGGTTTATTATTGATGACATGATTACTTCTGGTTCTGAAGATGCGTATAGTGAGATAGAATATTCAGATGAGGAGGACCTATCCACAGACGAAGAGGATGAGTCAGATATATAAGTACAAGCCAGAAACAAAAATTCATTAAGGTTAGTACAACATATTAAAACCAATACGTATGAAATACATTTTTTGCATTATTTATTAAAACCATTACGTATAACTTTTTGAATAATAGGACTGAACTATGTTGTGAGTAATATAACATATATGTTTTCATATATTTATTTCCTCTAAATTTGTTTGACTTCTAATGTGTTTCATACTATTCTTGCTCAGGTGAAGGGAAAACATTACTACGTAGCATTAAGGCTAGAAATTTAGAGTTTGGGTTATATTTGCTTTCTCATATCTTGACCAATTTATCATGCAATCCCATCTTCAAGCTGGAGGCATGAGGAGCACTCTAAATTATCAAGGTATATAATTTAGATCGTTATGTTATTCCTTTCCAAATACACATGCTCATAACATATGCTCTAGGCTACGCATGAAGTAATTGAAAATGTTAGATAATTGATCTTATTTCTATTGAATTTGAGTTGAGTATCATTTATTTTGTGGAATGGAGCTGACGTTTATTATTTTCTATATTAACTCATACACACACAGGTGACCGAGCAGGATCTAGTTCTAGAGGTGGAGGGAGACTCTGGGGTATTCATACTAGGCGACATGTACCGTACTCGGCTCGCCACAACCGACCACGGGGAGCCAAAATCTCCTCAGTGTACAACCCTAAGGAGTGTAATCAATCCTCCTCGGATGACTCGACACGGCCCCCAAGTCCCCCACCACCAACCAACCCAATTTCCACACCTGCGCCTATTCGAGAACCCTCACCAGTGCGGGAACAATCGCCACCTAGAGAAGAGGCAATATTGGAAGACTGCAGTATACCATGAACTGGTGTGTTTTTCCAATATGAATGCGTTGACCTATTTATATGTGTGTGTAAGTGTAAAGATACTTTATAATTACATACACTAACATCGTGAATATTTTTATATATAGTTGCAGACGCCCCCACGGAGCCCGAAGTAATGCAGCAACAGAGAAAATGAAGTCGTGGGCCCACTAGATGCATAGAGTTTGAGAAGGTGAGGAAGTACGAGAAAGTGCTTCTAAAGATAAACGATGGTGAGACAACCCCGTGTTGTGAACACGCTTCAATGTTCACGACACGAGTATCATGGATTGTAAAACAATATTGTGACATGAGTTATGCGCGATGGATTGATGTCCCACAAGCCATGAAAAAGGAGCTCATTGACTGCGTTCGGGTAAGTTATGGGGTTGAATAATATACAAATATGAGTTGGAAGTGGTTTATGTAGTATAACCGTTACATTAATACTAGTTCACTCTGTCATTGTAGTCTGACTTCGTGTTTGACTGGGAACGCGAAAACCATCGATTGACGGTGAAAAAGGCACTTCGTAAGCGCTTCAACAGCTTCCATCACGATTTGCACAAGATTTACGAAGCCTTTGGAAGCCATGAAGAAGCATTAGCTCATGGGACAAGCTTAGTGGACCCCCTTGTATGGGTCAAGTTGTGTGGTAGGTGGGGCAGCGATGCATTTAAGGTATATATGCTCTTTCTCAAATTAAACCCTAAAATCTTCCATTTGATATGTCTATTAATTGTCGTGGGAAATCCAGATAGTTATTATAGCTAACATGACTTATGTGCATGGCAGAAAATTTTATCTCAAAACCGGGAGAACCGAAAGAAGCAGGCAATTAATCACACATCAGGATGTAAATCATTCGTTCGAATACTTGAGCAAAAGGTACAAGGAATCAAGTCCAATGATTATCTTAAACCACATATTCATACTGTCCTCTACATGTGAAATTAATTTCCATGTGTTTGTGATATGATTATCTTACTGTTGGGCAGTGGTTAATTTGAATGATGTTGAGCTTAAAATGCACATATGGTTGCCAATACTTTTCAAACCAGCATTCAATGTGACTTCTTCTACTTAATGCTCACAAATGTAGCGCGCGGAGCATGGAAATTTGGTTGACTTCTATAAGGAGACACGCTGGTCAAAGAAGAAGAATAAATTTGTGACCGATGCTACGGAAGATGCTTACGTGAGTAGTACACTTACAGTCCTTGCGATCTATGTTTCTTTCCAATAATAATAATTGCGTACATAGCACATGCCTAGATTGTGACAAAATATTATTTTGCCTTTGTGTAGAAGGAGATGCAAGGTAGATTGGATGGCCTAGAACCAGAGCAACGTTGTGATGAGGCAACAGCGACTGTCTTTAGGGAGGTCCTTGGCCATCAACCTGGATATGCGCGAGGACTGGGGGAGATGGTCATCCCTGAGTCCTCACGACAACGTGACCAAGTTAAAATGCAATGCTACCTATCTGAGATTGAAAGACACAAGAAATATGCTGAACAACATAAGAAAGATGCTGATGACTATAAGAGTCAGTTGGATGACATGAGATCAGAGATGCGGGCTCTTAGGGAGCATCAGCTATCAACTAACAGAATGCTAAGGGAATTTTTTAAGGATCATCCGTCATTCACTGAGTCATATCGACAGACTCAGTGTAACGAGACCCTTGACCCCTAGGTGGGGCCCTACGTTTTTTGGCAATTTGGGTGGTTTTTTGGAAGTCGCCATGACAGCTGGGGAATATATATATATATTAGTATATATATATATATAGAAAATGTTCTATGTCAACACCGGGGAGATAACCAAGACTCGAACTGATGTCCTCGGTTTTGAGGAGTTTTTGAGCATTTCTTAGTTGTCAGAATTTCTCACAAGTTAATACGAGGGTTCCGCTGCCTCTTTGCCATGCCAAACTCGAAAGACTTCAAAACCAAGAGGTAAGCACTCTGTAAATACAAATCTTCAAATGGCCAAATTGACCACAACAACCTGACTTCAACAGCTTAACCAGAATTTGCTTACCATATATATTTGTAGAATGGAAAGAAATAGATTAAGACTTGTTAAATGAGATGGCAAAAAAATAGATTAAGACAATTATATAGATAAGAAACTGGTTTAATAGGCGTTTGTTACTGTTGCATCTCTTCATAATCCTAAAGCTTATGGTCACGTCCATTAATAGGCATAGGCCAAGTATGCAACAATATTCAAAAGTTTTGAGACTTATTTATATAAAGAAAGAACCTTCTTTAGAGATGGCAGGGGTTTTATTTAGGTGTGTGGTTGTAGTTAGAGGAATTTCCAATTAGATTACATTATTTTTTGTGAGATCCATCGTAATGTAATCGCCTATTTACAGCCATTACCACTGAATAGGTATATTCAGATTGTATCATATAATTGTGTTCCACTCTATGTATAACGTAGTGGTATAGGTTTGGACTTGATCAAAAATGTTTGGATTTTAATACTATCACATTTTTACATGTCTATAAATAAAAGTTACAGAGTTATTCATTGATCACCAGCACTTTATGGATTGTGATCATAGTGACAACCTGCACTTGTATTGTTCTTGAATGCTTTTATCAAAGGAACTATTTGCTTCTGATAATACTAATTCGAATCCCACATTCAGTCATGACACGTTTTGGAAAATTAACAGATATCTTCATATTTTTTCCCTAGGTTCTCCACAGACAAAGTCAAGTTGCTACCTTAAAGGATGAAGTTATCAAACTCGTACTTCCAAAAAATCTGTCCATTAAAATTTTTTCCAAAACACTAATATATTTTTTGGCTATCTACAAAGTGTAGCTCAAATCATACCATGCATATGTATGAAGCATGCAACATTCTTTGATTAAACACAGTACAGATATGATGTCCGACTTCATAACTTTGTATTCCATTTTCTTGCATTTCAGGGAACCAATTGTGGAATTAATGTACTACATGTGGAGAGATTGGTGGGAGTTTCCTAGAAGGGGTTCTATTTGAAAGGTAAGATCTATTCGGGCATTCTCTAATAGAATATGAGCTGTGGATTTATGGGTTGGCAGTAATAAGTGCAATGCAGCTTTACATATGACGATTTCCAAAACTAAAATGCTCCTTAAATGTAGGAACTTCATGCATTGTATTAGCATGAGAGTCTGAAATGACAGATCAATACCATGGGTAGATCTAATTTTAGAGGGATCCATATGAAATGCTTATGTGCATTTCGATTCATGTCATTGGATTTGCAATAATTCCGGTTCTTCTGTCCTGAAATGATTGAGAAAATGAAACATCAATACCTGTAGTAGACTTGCAGTTCACTCTTTTTTTATTAGCAAAAGGAATCTGAATTAATGGTTATGATGTCTGAAACACAAACAAGTAAGATAAAGCCCATGGGTCCTTATATTGGCACCGATATCACCGTTGCCATGCAGAGAATCATCGATACAAATTAAACAGATAACAGGACAAAGAGCTATAGGTAAAGAAAATGAGTTGTTTAAGAAACCTGCAATACGTCATATTAAATTTTGCGATTAAGAAAAAATATGACGTATAAATAAGGACAACAACCCTTTTTGTATACACATTAGATTTACCATATGAGGTTTTAATGGTGGAACCAGCACATGTTTGATGAGGAAACATCTGAGGCTTTTCCTTTGTTGTTAGTTTATTTATTAATGGTAATTCTGTTCATGAATTTTCTTGGGTGCTCGATAGTATAAGGCTGTCCTAGACCCCTTGTTAAAAGGATCCTGTAAGCACTCATGGCATAAGATGGTAAAAGCTCCAACGATGTATTTTTTCAGATTCTACTATGAGTCTAGGACTATAAATTGTCTTAAAGAAAGAAACAAAAACCATAGATCTAAAAAAAATTGATAGAAAAGAGAAGGGGGGGGGGGGGGGGGGG
>QGSO01000190.1:189882-376203 GCA_011037825.1 Carya cathayensis
AAGACTAATACACATGCAAGTTTGAAAGTATTTAATGAAAGAACTGAGGTGCCAAGTTGTCAAGGTGTTTGGCAATACAATTATCACGTCAGATTATAGCTGCCAAAAGGGGGTTTAAAATCTCTACATTAGGTTATAGGATGGGATCCTGCTAATTTTCAGTTTAGTGGAGGAAACACTCTTCACACTTGAAAACATGGTAGGAACATAAGTCCACAAATTTAAATGCCCACATGTTCTTAACATGGATGATGTGTCCTCCATGCAAGATCATAAATAGGATTTTAGCTTTAATCCAATGGAAAGTATGCCCTAGGAACTTACTGCTACCCCTTGCTCGCTTAGACTTGGCTTAATTAGATATGTGCTGAACTTTGTGAAGTAAAATCGCAGCGGACCGGAACTGCAATTTACTACATATGTTAGCTTTTAAGCTAGTTGTCTGTTCGTCCGCCCCCCCCTCCTTTTTCTTCCCTCTTTGAAACTGTATAGAATCAGAGAAACACATTCATTTTTTAACCACGTACACTACCCTTTTTAAAGTCCTCACACATGTTTTAATAATACCGTTTAATTATTAACCTTCCAAAAAACCAGGTCTTACTCAAGTGTGAAACCATTTTATATGAGCCATCCTTATTCTTTATTTTCAGCTAACCTTCATTTTTGTATTAACATATTTAAGAAAAATGGTTCACATATGACGATTAAGGCAGGTTTTTGAGTATCATTACCAACATCAATTGTCTCATGTTATTCATATAGAATGTGTCAAGTTAGTGTACGTGCCTTTTACATCATATTTCTAATAAATTTCCATTTGTGGATGACAAGATATTTCACTTAAAATATTGGGGTTGCGGATGGGGATTTGCATTCTATTTTAGTCACTATGGTGATGAATGTGTTGAGAACATTCCACAGAGTTCAGTACCATGCAAGTAGCCTATTCAAGATGATGCATTTGAGATAAAGGGGTACATAAAGGTATGTCTCTTTCCATGGCAGATTTTTTGGATTCAATATACAATGCATATAATCTACATTATAGATAGATTATAATTTACATTATAAAGCTATTTAGGATATGATGCAAAATATAAGTTTGTAGTCCTCTACCACAAAGTTGACAATTAGTGGTTTAACGTTCATACACTACATGGAAATTCTTTATGACAAGACATGTTAGAGAAAAAGAGAAGTAAACTTTTAGGCCAGAACTTTGAACTAAGTTCAGGGACATGCTATGGGGTTTGAAGGGGATTGGTTTTCTAATTTAGTGATGAACGGAACTTCTACAATATAGGGGTTTTTATATGGGCCAGCATTCCATTATCCTAGGATAATCAGTATAATGCTTCAGGGGAGCATTAAAAATATAGTGTGTGTATATATTGTTAATATTTGACACTATATATATAGAGATTTATGGTTGCTACCATCAATCAATTGAGGCGGTATATGGATGAACTAAAAGCAAAGAAAAATGGAGGCAGGATACTTTAGTTTTCAAAGTTTATAATGTTAATGAATTTTATGATACATATTATATAAATAGTATAAGATTTATATAATATGTATATCTCTTTAAAATTATACCATCAATGTTAAAAAGAAAAAAAAAACAAAAACCTTCATTCCCCATCAACAACATCAAATCTTTGTATTTGATAAGATGTCACTCATATCTTCTACTTTATTGGCTAGCTTTTGGAAAAGTAAGGGAAACTATGTATTTCTTTGGTTCCTTAGTATCTATAGTTTGAAGAAACGAGAATATATGGCAATATAGGATTATATTTTTATATATGCCAGAATTCTCTTTCCTAGGACTAAACTTGAGGGGTTTTCTTTTGTAAACACAAGAGGACAAATTGTGCTGTGTATCAAGCATTGCTTCTAATAACTTGTTACTTATCCAATTAAAAAACGAAACCACTTACAAAAAACACACATAAACTTGAATTGAGTAATATTAATTGATTTGGAAGCTTCCCGACATAACTCATTTTAAAGCATGTTGTTGACAGCACAGGTTACTGAAAAAGAACCTGATTGGATATGCTATATGCATGCATATAACAGGCACAGTATTGATCCAATTAATTCCCAATAACTTCTTCCAAAGATGGCTAGAAGTGCCTTGGGACGATTTGCTGATTACACTAGTTTGGGCGACTTGAAAGCCTATATGGCCGAGTTCATCTCAACCTTGGTGTTTGTTTTTGCTTGTGTCGGTTCTGCTATAGCTTTACAATCAGTACTATTCTCTCTCCCACCCAGTACTGACCAGTAGGGAGATTAATTTTCCACTTTTGCCTTAATCTGTTCAATTTATATCATCATACATAGCTTGGGTTCACTAGATTGGTGTCATACATGGCAACTGTTTTTAGAATGTCTTGGCTCTTGCATCTGAAATAATATGATGGAGTTATTGCCGGCGATTTTTAATCGCTAGGAAAAGTCAAATCTGTTGTAGAGGTTCCAGATGACAGACATACACGACACATATACCTACACATATATATATAGTACAATTAATCCTGAAAAGATGAGAAAGCCAGGACAACACACGCTAGTAAAAGACAGCGTGAAGATGTATATATATTCTTTTTAGATCATATTTTAATGCGTCCAAGACTCAAAAAGGAAATAGTGTGAGCCTGCAAAAAAATTAAGATGGTAGACAACATAGAAATTCCTCCGAAAATAGGTAGAGAGGAGAGAAAAAACAGCGGCGTTAGGAGAAGAAAAACCAACTCCACTTTTGCAAAAGTCACCTGACTTTTTCTAAAAGCCAGAAGATTGATAAATACATGATAGGCTAAATGGAAGGTGCATGATGATCGACTGCTTTTGTTTTTTCTTCTATCTTTTACATGTGCGGTTGCGCTTGATCACATGCCTCGTAGGAGAAAAGTTAAACACTCTTAAGTCATATAACACATGACAGACAGCAAAAGTGCAGAGAGAGAGAGAGAGAGAGAGAGATCAGAACCTGGGTAAGTCGCATTCCTTCGGCTGCCATCTATATTTGAGGTAGAGTTTATCCGGCCGACCAAACTTCTGGCAGTCAAACTCCTTGCGGATGTGAAGGCAAGTTTGCGAATCGTAGAGAGGGTAACAATCGTCGATCACCCAAGTTCCTTCATACAAGTTACAGCTGATCATCCTTTGCTGCTTTCTCCACTTCACATTCATGTCTCTATTGTTTGGAGAGTTTGCTAGACAAAGGCATACGTAAATGACAAAGAAGGTAACAAGGAATATGGAACAAGAATATCTCTGTACAGTCCCAGAACCCTGCTGCATCTTTGTTTCTTTTGGTGAAGAAGCGATGAGAGGGCGAGAGAGAGATTGGGAATCATCATATATACCTATAGAAGAGAGAGAGAGAGAGAGAGAGAGAGAGAGAGAGATGTACGTAATTACATCTCTGAATCTTCTTAGCTATACGATAGATACAATTTCCCTTTTTTATGGTAATTCTCAATTCTTTTTTTATGGTCATTGATCTGATAATTACTACTAGTCTGTAAGATTTCAAAAAATCCACTATAAAAATCACGGTTCAATTAATAACTTAGACACACACACACATATAGGTAAGATTTGAACATGAACATGTCTTTGGCAAATCTTAAATGGATATATGCATTTTGTAATTTATGAATGAAGAACGAAATTAATGATACCTTCCAGTAATGGGGGATCATGATTTGCCATATGTTGAAGTTTAATATTGTTGAATATCCGGGCCGGAAGGGGTCCAGAGCAGATATGATATGATATCCCTGCTCACCAGCTCCTTGATTTGAAAAGGCTGTTGACATGATAAAATTTGCCCAAAAAAAAAAAGATGGGAGTTGAGTAATATTAGGTACATTACTTTTTGCATACTTTATTGCTTTTCAGAATTGCCTGGTCATTTAACTGTCTACAAATTAGGAAAATATATTTATATTTCCATCATATTCAGGGTGCAATTGTCTCTTGGGATACAGGTGGCGGTGCACAGAGAATTGTCTCATTATGTTTTTATTAGAGATATGCATCCAGAAAGGGATATGATTGCTTCGAATACTCTTTAAAGGGATTTCAAGAGTATATATGCAACATGGGGGTGGATATTCCTACTGCATAAAAAAAATTGAGTAAAATATTTTATTCGACCATGGAGCAATCATGGGGCCGGGATGCACTTAATACAAAAAAAAGAGGTAATGATTTTCTTCCTTTATTCTTGTTAGTTTTGAGGAATATCAAGTATAGCCAGTTCTAATATATTGATGTACTGACTTAATGCAGCAGATTAGGGGAGTTAATGAATACCGGGGTGATATGGAAAAATCAAGCTTGGGCAATCAAGCTCATAACGTCTGCTATATTTTTCAGTGTTCGCCACCTTTGTTTTCCAAATGCAAATGCCCAAAGAAAAAAACTGTGGGTGCCAATGTCGATGAAAAGTCTTACTTAAAAGTTGCAATGTGGAACTTAGTAATAGTAGAGTCTTCAAATCAATTATATAATAGTGATGACTAGATATTATGTAATTAATAGCTCAGCTTGTACAAATATCGCATCAGTATAATGCACCAACCAGTGATTGTTGATATATGAGTTTGGTTTGCTCTTCAAGAAGCGATTATTGAATTTGGTAGAATGGTCTTTATTTTATTTTTGATGTTTAAAGTCTTAAATATGAAATGTCAATCAGGTACAATAGGATGAATGAGACCCATTATTCTTACTGGGTCTAACGAGACCCAGTAAGAATAATGGGTTATTAAAATTCAATTTTTAGGTTTTGGCAGCGATTGACAAATCCCCGTCAAAAAGTTTAAAAAACCAAGAAACGAATATGAATGGGGCGCAATATTCATTTGGCAGCGATTTTTTAATCGCTGCTAAAAGAAATTCATAACCAAAGGTCATATGGAAGCGGTTACTACATCGCTGCAATACCTTATCCCAACGATTTTTTCCTCGCTGGGATAGAAATTTTAAAACACTAATTCTTTTACCAGCGATTAATAAATCGCTGGTTATATAAACTGGCAGCGATACTAAAAACGCTACCATAGTAATTACAAAACGAGCATCTATTGGCAGCATTTTAATAATCGCTGCCAATATATATTCCAGCGACTTTGTAGTCGCTGGAAAAATAATTTAACAACCACAGACCTTCTCCCAGCGATTACAAAATCGTTGTTATATCAACAAGCAGCGATTTTTTAAACGTTGCTATACTAATAACAGAACCATATGCGTTTCCCAGCGTGCCTAAAATCCCTGCTATATATTTGTCCCAGCGAGTACGTAATCGCTGGGAAAAAATTTCTGAAAGAAAATCTTTTCGCAGCGCTAAAAATATCGCTGCCATTCTATATACCCGCGATTTTTTAATCGCCAGGAAAGAAATATAAAAAGGAAAAAACTATTTCCAACGTTAAAAATACCGCTGCCATATTCTATACCAGCAATTTTATAATCCCTGGGAAAGAAATTTGAAAAAGGAAAAACTATTCCCAGCATTAAAAATACCGCTGCCATATCATATACCAGCGATTTTAGAATCACTGGGAAAGAAATTTGAAAAGGAAAAACTTTTCCCAGCGTTAAAAATACCGTTGCCATATTATATACCAGCGATTAAAAAATCTCTGGGACAGAAAATAGCAGCGAGTGAATTGTTGTTGCCAAATGAGATTCTGTTTTTGAATTTATTTTCTAGCGATTCATAAATCGCTGCGATAGGGCCCATTTTTGGCGGCGATTTTTTTTTCCGCCGTAGTATATAGGAACTGGCTGAATAGTACTGGCGATATAGTAATCGCCAGGATATGTGTATGGCGGGGATTTTTCTGCTTTTCCCAGCGATTTATCATCGCCGAGAAAAATGCAATCTGTTGTAGTGATTAGATGATATAGTTTCTCAATCTAAATTATCCTTAAAACAATAAACAATCATCGATCTCCAACTGTCTTACTGGCCGACTCTTCCGTCTTCACTCTTTCCATATGCCCACCTAGCTACCTGATCATACATCACTCTTTCTATATCACTCTTTACCTCTAAACGTACGTCATTTTTTTTTCAACCTTTTCTCTAAACCAGGCTGAAGAGTCCCACTTTTTGCATCGATCTTTAATCGCTCACTGTTGTAGGTTTTTAGAACTTTTGTCTGTGGATTGAGCTTATGAACTAGACTAGTTTAGGTCTTCTTTTGACTTATAATTCCCTAGGATGTGATCAATCTGCTCAAAGATTTATCTAGAGCTTGGACCTACTAGTCCTAATCATAGCTATAAGGAGGGAAGGGATTTTCATTGAAAGTGTTTAAATTAGAGTTCTAAGCTTCTTTGTGATCGAGCTAAGTTTTCATCAAAGCTGGAGCCTGGTGTTTTAATTTGTCGGCCCTCATGGAGGATTATAAGGCTATATGCATGCATGGGAGCTAGTTTTTATAGGCATTAATTTAAACTTGATATCTATAGGATCTGTTTGAGATTCATTATATATTTGCGTTTGTTTTGGAAAAACTCACTTTGGCATGAAAACACCATATCAACTTGGAGCAGTACTATGCCAATCTATCAAGTAGTACATAGAGTGAAAGCACAAGCTATCAGTACAACAATTCAAATTTTTATTTTTTAGGGGAATAGTATCCTAATTTTATTAATAATTTGCACTTTTAGCAGAGGAATACCATGGCCAAAGCAAGAACTAACTTGGGATTACAAAAATTTCAAATCAAGTCCTAAAGAAACTAAAACTATATTAACTGTCAATACAAATTAAAATGTAAACTACAATAACCAATTTATCAAAATAGTCACAAGAAAATCTATCTTAACATGACACTAAAATGTAAAGTTCTGAAGTAAACACCATCTAAAAATAAAGTACAAGGAAATTACTAGTAACTACAATCTGTCTAAAATTTGACAAACTAGTTAGACCCAATTTCAATTCACCCCATATTACGACGTACATATAAATTATAGATGCTGTGGGAAAGAGTGAAAATATAGAAAAGAAAATTAAATGAAAAGAAAAAAGGGGGAAAACAAGCAATTAACAACAGCGGACTCCCCAACCACATCATTAGATAAAAAATACAAAAAAAGACACAAAGAGCCGGATATGTCTGTTGTGCCTCTAACTTGTCCAAAATCACACAAGATGATATTTAAGTGGTTCGGCAAATTGCCTACGTTCACTGGAGCCTTTTTTCTGAGTTTGTATAAAGTTACAACACTCTACAAAACTCTCTCACGTCCTCCCTCTTTCTCTAATTTTTCCCCACACAGATTTACACAAACTGAGCTCTCCTTTATAGGAGAGAGCACCTACAATTGCTGACTGAAGGGAATTCGGTGCAGCAATTTATGACCATAAATTGCTGTAGAGGTTGTTGGATTTCCTAATACAACAAACTAACAAACGGTGCTGTGAATTGGTTTCACACTTAGGGTGGTTTTCAACAATCACCCCCTCCACCCAAGTGTGCCATACCAGACTGCTCATAAACTGATTAATTCTTCAAATGAATGCACCTCATTCTTTGACATGAGAGACTTTCGCTGTCGAATGCGCTCCAATGCACCCGAGGGTGTTCAGCAGTGTATAATATTGACCAAGTCCAAACAGTGTTGGAACTTGATCCCGGTGACGACTTTCATCAACATATTGCTAAATTATCTTCAGTGCCAATCTTCTGAAGTTTGATGTCCTCTTCTTCTAATATTTCACGTACAAAGTGAAATCGGACATCTATGTGTTTTGTCCGAAAGTGATATACTTGATTCTTGGCCAAATGAATTGCACTTTGACTGTCACAATAAACGGTAACCTCATGCTGCTTAAAGCCCATATATGTTACCAATCCTTGTAACCAAATGGCTTCTTTCATAGCTTCTGTTACAGCCATGTATTCAGCATCAGTGGATGATAGTCCAATTGTTGACTGCAAAGTTGATCGCCAACTAACTGGTCCTCCTGCCATAGTGAACACATATCCAGTTGTCGATCGGCTTTTGTCAAGATCACCTGCATAGTCTGAGTCAACATATCCAGTTACTAGACTATCTTCACTTTTCTCGAACTTCAAACCAGTATCTACGATCCCTAAAATATACCGTCGAATCCACTTAGCCGCATGCCAATGAGCCTTTCCAGGATTATGCATATAGCGACTAACTAAGCTAACGGCCTGGGAGATATCAGGTCGTGTACACACCATGACATACATTAAGCTTCCAACAATACTTGCATATGGGACATTCCTCATGTAGTCCCGCTCCTCATCATCTTTAGGAGACTGTACTGCACTGAGCTTGAAATGTGGGGCCATAGGAGTACTCACCGGCTTCGTCTTCGAGTCGATGTTGAAGCGTTGCAGTATTCTCTTCAGATACAGCTTCTGAGTAAGGTGAACTGTACCTTTCACCCTATCTCTGCTGATCTCCATCCCCAATATTCTCCATACTTCCCCCAGATCTTTCATTTCAAACTCATGACTTAACTGAGTTTTTAAATGATTTATCTCTGCCTTGCTTTTACATGCTATTAACATATCATCTACATATAAAAGCATATAAATGAAAAATCCATTTGTAAGTTTTCTAAAATATACACAGTGATCGTATTGGCAACGAGTGTATTTCAGATCCATCATAAAGCGGTCAAACCGCTTATACCATTGCCGAGGTGACTGCTTCAAGCCATAGAGTGACTTCTTCAGACTGCATAACCAATTTTATTTTCCAGCTTCTTTAAAACCTTCTGGTTGAGACAGATAAATCTCCTCTTCTAGATCACCATGTAAGAAAGCTGTCTTTACATCAAGCTGTGCTAATTCAAGATCATATTGTGCAACCAAAACTAGCAATATCCGAATGGATGAATGCTTCACAACAGGAGAGAATACTTCACTGTAGTCAATTCCCTCTGTCTGAGCGTAGCCCTTGGCTACCAACCTAACTTTGTATCGCACTCCATTTTTAGCACCTTGATCATCTTTCTTATTGAAGATCCACTTACAGTCAATTGTCTTCTTTCCTTGTGGAAATGGCACAAGCTCCCATGTCTTGTTCTGGTGAAGAGACTGCATCTCTTCATTCATAGCCTTTGTCCATTCAACTTGTTCACTGGACTGTATGACTTCTCTGTAAGTGGTTGGGATCTCACCCCTTCAACTGGTAATGCATATGTCACATAGTCTGCAAAACGTGTCGGTACACGTTTCTCTCATCTCAGTCTGTTGGTTGCTATTGATTCGGGTTGATATGGAGGTACTGTGACTGGACTATCAACCTTATCTTGTCCATGCTTTCCCAAATTCTTTGAAGTAATAAACTTCACATTCTGCGAATCATCTGATGTTTCACCATCATTGCTGCCTTCATTAGAATCTTTATGCTTATGTGACTTAAGCATCTCAGATTCGTTGAATATAACATCTCTACTATTGATTACCTTTTTAGACTCTATGCACCAGAGTCTATACCCTTTTACACCAGTACTAAAGCCTGAGAATTTTGCTTTCTTAGCTCTAGGATTAAGCTTACTTGTTTTAGCATGATAGTAAGTAGGACATCCGAAAACGTGTAAAGAATCATAATCAGTAGCATGTGTACCTCTCCACATTTCAGTGGGTGTCTTCCCATCATTGGCTGCTGCGGGTAGTCGGTTGATGAGGTGGCAGGCATATGTCACAGCTTCAGCCCAAAATTGTTTACTGAATCCAGCATCCAGCAACATACATCGCACTTTCTTTAATAAAGTATGATTCATCCATTCTGCCACACCGTTCTGCTGCGGTGTACATCGTACTGTGAAGTGTCTGACAATTCCCTCTCTCCAGCATACTTCCATAAAGGGCTCTGATCCCAATTGTTGCGCCTCTAACCTGTCCAAAATCACACAAGATGATATTTAAGTGGTTCGGCAAATTGCCTACGTCCACTGGAGCCTCTTTTACTAAGTTTGTACAAAGTTACAACACTCTACAAAACTCTCTCACGTCCTCCCTCTTTCTCTGATTTTTCCCCACACAGATTTACACAAACTGAGCTATCCTTTTATAGGAGAGAGCACTTACAATTGCTAACTGAAGGGAATTCGGTGCAGCAATTTATGGTCAAAAATTGCTGCAGAGGTTGTTGGATTTCCTAATACAACAAAATAACAAATGATGCTGTGAATTGGTTTCACACTTAGGGTGGTTTTCAACAATGTCTCACCAATTAATTAACCAAATAGGTTCAACCTCTTCCGAATTTGCTTCCAATATTATCTCATCATGTATTAATGCTCATATATTTCTTTTGAGAATTAGTTATTGTGGGCGTCTAGCTTTCATACCATAATTCTTTATGTTTGAAAGAATATTAGTCGTCGACATTGATTTGGATCACGGATTGTTGTGGAGTCTTGCATAATCTGTATCTGGAAATTAATTAACTCCACCCTATGTAATAAAATACGTGGATTAGTCATGTAGGGATATATCGATCACTTCTGAACTTTCAAAACAGCAATGGCAACTCATGACGTAGAAAACGCAAATTACTTTGAATGAGCAAAACATTCCCCATCATACATAGTTATGCATTGAAAAAGAATTGCACTAAAATGGTAAATTTCATGCGTATGAGAGGAAGATCGATCGTGACAGCTTCCTTCAGAGCTTATAGGTGTATGGAATGGACTATGATCCTCACCTAGCTAATTTCATCCTTGAGCAACTTCTTGGAATATTAATTAGCCACTTCCTTCAACTCTTGAATAATCTCTTGTTTATATTCTAAAGAATCCATCAATAGATATTATGGTTTAAATTTCTTAAAATCATTAAAAACACCAATATCAATTTCATTCATTCGCCAGCCTAGCTCCTATAATTAATCTTTGGTATTAGCTTCGATGCTATATGATATTAACAACACTTTATTAATGTGGTTGGATTATAAATTATTGGTATCTTAAACTTTTGCTTAGATTAGAAAATATGTGTTGGGTTGCATGTGGAGCTTGGTTCGTGAGCAAAAAAGGCATAACTCGCAAGGTCGGTTGACTATCGCTCAATATAGCGCTCAATTGAAGCTCAACCCATGATTTTGCTCGAGTCTCAAGTGACAACATGCTCGAACGAGACACAGAACCCTAATGTTCACTCAAGCTATGCTCGACACACCACTCAAGCCAATGTTCATTGGTTGTTCGCTCAAGGCGCACTCAACACGCCACTGGAGTGAATGATGTATTTCTTCCAATTAGGGTTTCCAATGCCATTTTCTATAAATATGTAATATTTTGACATCTTGGATACGAAATTCAACAGTTTAAGAGCGAACAAAGAGAGCAAAGAGTGAGTGCATATTGTGAGAGAGAAAAGGCCCTAGAGTGAGTGAGTTGAGATTGTAACCTCCTCTTAATTAATAAAACTTTTGTAGATTTGTTGACATAGGCACATTGCCGAACCATGTAAATTATGTGTCGTGTGATTATTGCTTTTATTTGTTTGCCATTGTTGGGGTATGTTTTTCACAACAACTGGTATTAGAGCCAGGTTCGGGTCTGAAGGAGAACGATGGCTTGAGACAAATTAAAAGCACCCAAGATCGAGAAGTTAGTCAACACCAACTTTGGGTATTGGAGGATGCAAATTGAGAATTAGCTCAATGGGAAGATGCTTCATCTTCCACTGTTGGGAAAAAAGCCAAAGAGCATGGACGATGTTGAGTGGAATCTGTTAGATCGACAGGTTATTGGACTTGTCAATTCGGCTGACTCTGTCCAAAATAACGGCACACAACATTATTAAGGAGAGAACCACTCAGATTTCATGGCAGTTTTGTTAGTTATGTATGAAAAGTTGTCAACAAATAATAAAGTGCACCTAATGAAGAAGTTGTTCAATCTGAAGATGTCAGAAGCTATGTCTATGACCCAACACTTGAATGACTTTAATACGATCACAAATCAATTGTCTTATATAGAAATTGGGTTTGATGATGAGATCAGAGCATTGATTCTATTGGCATCACTGTCAAATAGTTGGGAGGCAATGAGGATGGCGGTGAGTAGTTAAGCTGGCAAGATGAAGCTGAACTACGACAAGTTGACATGATCCTTGCTGAAGAGGTAAGTTAAAGAGACTCTGGTAAGTTCTTGAGTTCGGGATTGGCCCAGAACATTAACATTGGGGATAGAAGGCATGATAAGTCAAGCTCCAAGAGCAAAGGTAAGAGCAAGACGAGATCTAGATAGCAGATCACGTGCTGCAGTCGTGGCAAGCAAAGCCACATCAAGAGAGACTGCTGGAATCATGAAAGTATTGAGAATGACGCTTTGAATGTAGTGGCTAAAGAAATACAGGATGCTCTAATCCTTTAAGTGAACAGTCCGATTGATGATTGCGTGGTGGATTCAGGAGCTTCATTTCATAGTATCCTGTATCTCCTTTGTCCTTTAGAAAATTAAGAAAAAAATTTTAAAAATTCCTCACTCTATCTAAAATTAAAAACAATGTTACTTGTGATATCCCTTATTTTCTTGTGTTTTTAAAGGTTATTTTACTAATTATTCTTATTGGTTCTCTTAATTTTAAATTGATCATTATTTTATTGTTATTACTGCCTAAGTTGTATAATTTATCATATTGTGCTTTTTCTTGTTATTAATTATTTTCTATTATTTATTGGCTCTTTATTTCAAATTATTTTACTGTTGGGTTTTACTGTTTCACTCTATTATTACTAAATTGTGTTTTCAATTATCTTCTTATTTATCTATTCTTTTTAAGTCAGTTAAACTAGTGTTTTAAATCCTCACCGTTAGATCAGTTTGAAGACCCTAAGATGAAAATGAGAAAATGATCCCCAATCACTTCACCAGCAAAGATGCATCCTCATCTGCATCAAAATCTATGGTACCAAGAAATGGTACCGCAGGTAAGTAATAATCCAAACAGCTTATAAGATAAAAATACATTCATACAATAACAATAAGCATGCATATGATGACAAATGCATGAGATCCAAAAAAATTTTTTTATATATAACAGGGAGGCTAAGCCTCCATATATATATTGAAACTCACTTTTGGCTGAGAAACCATATGACAAGTGGCATTACAACACAGATTTGAAAGCAGAAAAGGAAATATGACCTCCAGCTAAGGATTATCATACGCTGGCCACCAAGGTGTTTGATTGCCTTTTTCCTATCACTCATATATAAGATTACATTTTTCTCCTCATTTTTCTTCTTTTTTCTAAAATTTGAAAGTTTCAATCTATTTCCTTTCGATCAATACATGCCATCAGATCCACACTTTCGCCACATTTGTCGATAGCGGATAGAGGCACGTGCTTGGTCAAATATATAGTACTAAAGTAACTTTTTCTATTCTTTTTCAGATCCCGCTATTAACAAAGTTGTTCACTTCTTAAAATATTTTATATAAGAAAAACTCTACATACAGTCACTTGAGGTAAGCACCACGTAAAAGGTTGCTGATGTGGCAAAATACCCGCAACGCACCATTTTGAAGATGATAGCCCTCCCTCCCCAGTTTCTATTCTCCCATTTTCATCTTTCATTTCAGAGCTCCATTCCCTTTCATTCCAAAGCTCTGTTCCCCTTCGTCTTCCTCAAATAGGATTTCCTCCCATTCTCACGAAAGCCCCACTCGATATTGAACGACTTTGAGACGACCCACGAAGCCGAAATCTGCAATATCTGCTCCCCTTCGAAACCAAAATCTTCCCACTTCCTTCGAAGCCAGCATCTCGCTTAAAAAGGTTGGACTCCCTATCCATCTCCCTCTCCCTCTCTATTTGGCCATTTCGTTACCCCTAGGCTCAGAGGATGATTCTGGGATAAAGTTGGGAGAAATAGTTGAAATGGGTTTGGTGAGAAATCTATTAATCATGAAATCTAATAAATGGGTTTGTCTTTCTAGGAACTTCGCTTCCCCCATTTCAGAACCATTCTTTCTTCTTTTCCACAAGCACATTCACCCCATTTCTTCGAGTTACTCCAGAAATCTATAGCAGTTCAACTTTGTCTTCGAAAGTGTTGCTGCGAACAACCCCCCCCCCTCTCCTTCCCACATCCATAAACGCTAGCCATTTCACAGCTCAAAATTTTTTTTTATGCTCTGTTTTCGTGGGGCTGGGAAATGGTTCACGGGTATGTGATTTTGTGGGGCTGTTTTCAATGCAGCAATTTTGTGCAGCAGATTAGTACTGTAATTTTATAGAGGAAGGCACATCCATTTTTTTTTTCTTTTTTCCGTGGGCTGTGAAATGGGTTATTTGAGTTTTGAAGGAAAATGAATAGGAGAGATCGAATAATTGAGGAATGAGAGAGAATGGAGGGAAGAGAGGGAATTGAGGGCAGTGAAGGAAGGAGATTGAGCGTGGTTGGGTGAAGAAGATGAAGAGGGAGTGTGCTATAGGGAAGATGAAGGATTAATGGGTCTGAAATGTAGATTCTCGAAAGTCTACTTTTTTGTACTTTTATTTTATTTTTCTTATAAATGTTTTGCCACATCCACGCCGTTTATATGCCACTTATGCTGCAGCATTTGTACATAGCGGAATTTTTTATATAAATAGACGGAAAGAAGGGAAGCCGTTAGATTTATCGACCTGAATGACCTATATTCCTTTAAGTGCTATCAAAGATCACGACTTTCCAATCTACATGCCTTATCAAAGAAATGGTGAATAGGGCTGCGTACAACCTCTTTGGAATATTGAGTTGGAGTGCACCCGATTCACTATAACAGTTTTAGGCTACAAGCTGTAGAACATGCAATATCTCATGTGGTTCAATGGATATGATTGTAACATTGACATTATCAGTCTTAGATATTAGATCAAAGCCATCACAAGTGATTTTAAAGCTCTGATTATCATCACCATCTAAGAAGTAGTCTTTACTCAACTCAACTTGTAATACCACATATGATAAGGATAACGGTAGATAGTATACAGTATCCCATGTTATTTCGGAATGATAAGTTTTTACTCTTTATAATGTTTCAATGAGACTCCAATTGTATCATGCATTGACTAGTTCTTTTGGAGCATGGGTAACAGCCAGTTAGAAATTCAACAGTGAAATTTCTATAGACTTTAGAAATCTCGTGAATACCCCATAAGTTTTTACGAATCGATCAATTGCACAGATTTTAGTCTGTCAACATAGTCAGTGTTATCACTCACTATAGTGCCAGAAATGCGATTTTAATTGTTTGAGATAGTTAGAAGTGTTAGAATACGTTATAGTCTACACCACTAGGCTCAATTGAATATTTAGGATTTTATAGCGCAATAACCTATTTTCATAATTTCGAACGAAACGGCTATTCGAAACTGTAAATTTATTTATAGGGCCACTTCGGGATTGAGTTTTTACTGTAGGTTAGTATGAATATTTAGAATTCTTTAGTATTAAGTTTATTACTTTTTTTTTGAATGAATAGTAACTAAATGCAGTGTTTTCAAAATCACAGTGTAGAATGTCCATATTAGGTTAGAGAAGTTTTATTTGAACACTTGGCAAGATCTTGGTCACACATAGTGAGTAGTATTAGATACTTGGCATAAAGAGGAAGCATTAGATGGATTTGTGAAGGAAATCAAGGTGTAAGATCATGCCACCTAAACAAAACCTTTTTCATCTGATCAACCAAATTGAGCCAGATCAAAGAGGGTTTCAACCCTAGTGAAACCCTAAATGGTTGAAATCCAATTGAAATCTCAAAAACTTGGTTGAAACCGAAACCCTAAACGGTTTCCCCAAACTCTAAAGTTGGCCTTTAAACCCTTTATAATCTAATTTCTAGCATTGTGTTTAATCACTTGATTAAATCACTTCCACATGCTATTAATTTCTCAAATTCTTGTTATGACATCTTTATCAAACCATGTAAACCTTGAAAATTTTATTGGTCCAAGAAAAATTGGATTTGGGCTTGATAGCATCTCAAACCCTAACCAAACCTCATTTAAACCCTAAATTGAAGCCCACTTGGTTGGGGCCCACCAAGGCCCACGAATTTGGCCACCTTGGCAAGGCTTCTTGGAGAAGTTTCCTCTCCCACATGGCAGACCATTCATTTCCCTTAGCTGTACCCAATAGTGCCTTGATGAGATTGAGAAACCCACCCCATCAACCTCCATAACTCACAGCTTCTGCAGGCAGTCCTTTTCCCTCTCTATTCTCCACTTTATGTCACATATTTACATCCAATCAATGGTCATTCAGGTCCATATCTTCCCCTTACAGAATTCTTGAATCGTGCAAGACACACTTACTTCCCTTTTATCACTTCTTCACCCCGTTCTTAGAAAGAAACCCAAAAGAACTCTCTCTGGCAGATTTATGAGTCTTTTTGCGTGGAGCTTTTTGACCCTTTGTAAGTATTTTCACATGATGACTCCTTCATAAAAGTTGTTCCTATTTGAGTATAGTTTTCGTAGATATATTATTTGTATCATTTTATGGTCATTTGGTCGGTCAAAAGTATTTTTTTTAACAATGGAAATGTCATTTTGGGCGTGAATCTGGAGAGTTGTTATGTTTTGGAGTTTTTGACCAAGCTAATGGACATATCTTGGTCCGAAAATTTATTGGAGTGTTCTTAGCATGTGTTAAAGAGTGTTCATTGAGGTTTTGTTGCATGAATAAAGCTTTTGATGATAGATTTTCTTAGATCTAGAAACTTGAAAACTGGAAGTGGCAAAATAGTTTTTATTTAGAGAAAGTTTGAATATTTCGAGATTTGATCTTACTCTAAAGGCATTGATATTTTTATATGATGATCCTAAGTCTCTTTTTTTCATGTTAGGATGTTATTTTGAAGATATTTAGTATTAGTTTCAAAGATATGATGTTTCTATGCAAGAGGATTCCGGTTAGGCCTAAGATTTGATGTGTTTGGGTTAGATCTATGTTTTATTGATTTTTAGCCATGTGATTTTAATTTTGATGGTTGGATATTCTTTAAGACACATTCTTAAACCATTTGATGCTTTATTTCAAAGATCTCACCTTCTTAAGCCATTGATCAAGAGATTTATCAAAACTAGTTGAGGAAAAAGTTTATGTTTTTGGACTAAGTGTAAAAACAAAAACTCCAAGTGTTATTTTGTGATTTTGGTGACTTTAGCTTGATGATTTAAAGCATGGTTGATGTTAGGTTGATGTTATGAATATGTTAGAAGTAAGATTTGATTTTTGAAATTCTTGGAGATGTTTTGATTTAGGGTCAAAGCTTGTGATTAAGTGTTTGGATCTTTTTACAAAAAGTTTGGTGTTGATTATTAGCTTTTTTTAAATGGATGTTTTAAGTATGACTGTAAACTTAGAATAGGAAGATCTTTGTTGTAAAATTTTTGTTTAAGCATGAGTTTTGAAGTTGGAAGGAATTGCAACAAAAATCAAGAGAAATAGCCTATGGATGTTTCGGCCATAGTGTGTTTTTCATAGTTGTGATTTGTTTTAAATCTTTCTAAGTTAATATATGAGTTTAGGACAAAATTTACATGAGGAATGTAAATTTTGAAAATTTTTGAAGTTAGGATATGAAATCCTTAACTTAGGGGTAAAATGGTCATTTTTCCACATGTAGAGGGTAAAATGATAATTTTACGCTAAGTTAGCTTGTTTTCATGTTTCTAAATGTTAGTAATTAAATTTATAACTTTTAGAATGACCTCTTACAGTTCCTCGTATTTCGCACTTTATTCTCGTAGAACGCGACGATCGAGGTAAATTAGCTTCTAACTTACTATCAATTTATTGTGTATGTATGATGGGTAAGGAAACTACGATTTATGTATGTATGTTTTCATATATGCCATGTCATGCCACGTCATTACATGTTTATCTGTTATGCATGATTTATTTTGTCATGAATATTTATCTGTTACACAATTTATTCTATCACGTATTATTATGTGCTATAAATATGCCATGTTTAATATGACTTATGTTACATGTATGTCATATCATGTAATATTCACCATTGCAAGTATGTCATGTTAAGTAAAGAAGTCAGATCACGTTCAAGTTAAGTTATTCATGTCAATCACGACCCTAAGTGCTAGGATGGGGTAATATCCTAGTGGAACTCTTTTGTTCACGCTGGAGTGTCTAAATAGGTGTAAAATTTCCTGGGTTGACGACGTACAGTCAACAGGTTGCGAATGCGGCCTAATTAGCTGGTCACCGGAGCGCGCCAGGCACTAACGCCGATGGTGCCATATTTTATTTTACGTGTATTCATGAGGCCACAACAACTGTGGAGCATATACTACGTGAGACACATCAATTTTGACACGTAGAATACGTGGAGCCACAACAACTGTGGAGTACGTATTAACTCATTCACAGCTGGTGCAGATACCTATGTTGTGATGCGGTAATCGGCAGGGACACACGGCTCTAGGGGACCCGTGTAGCACCCATATGGTCACGTTATTAATTAAGTCTATTGAATAAGATTCCAAGTTCATACCAAGAAGTTAAGAATAAGCAATCATGGGGATCACATGAGATAAGAATAAGTTTCAGATCAAGTCCACGTTAAGTTAAGTTTCAGATTAAGTTCATGTTATGTTATGTTATACTCACGTACAAGTTATGTTCATGTTCACGTTATGTTTCAAGTTCATGTTCATATCATATTATGTTATGTTCATGTTTATGATATGTTCAATCTCACGTTCATATTATGTTATATTCATATTCATGTTATATTTTAAGTTCACGTTTCTATCATGTTATGTTCACGTACATGTTATTTTCTAGTTCACGTTCATGTTATGTTATGTTCAGGTTCACATTATGTCTCAAGTTCACGTTTATGTCATGTTATGCTCAGGTTTATGTTAAGTTCAAGTTCATATTTATGTTATGCATGTTCACGTTCATGCTATATTTCGAGTCCATGTTATGTTTCAAGTTTCACATTCATGTTATGTTACTAGTCCATGTTATGTTTTAATCTCAAGTTCATGTCATGTTAAGTCAAGTTCAGTTCACATTTAAGTTTAGGTTATGTCATGTTATATGTCAAGTTATGCTATGCTTACTTACGACTTTAATTATGCATTCATGCTTTTACTGCCATGCATTCATAATTAACCTGTGTGGGAGTTTCCTGTTAACTTACTAAGATTTGTAATCAAATCTTACCGTGGTAGTCCCAACTACCATTCCCTCCAAATGGTAAGCGATGTGTCAGAATCAGTGCAGGCTGGGAGCGAATATTGATAGACTGAAGGAGGTTGACTAGACACTATAGACACGACACAGAGCTTACAACTTTCATAGTTAGTTTTTGAATAGTTTTCTGGCCTCGTTAGTCGAGTTACACGAGTTACTCGACAAACTTCCTCAATAGTGTATTTTGGTAATGTAAATATGGAGTTTGCTCTCCTATGTTTTTGAGGTTATAGTCTTCCAAGACTCATACTGAAATCGTGGATGTTTATTTTGTTAAGTATGCTTGGATTACGATTTAACTATTTGAGATATTATAAGTTTGGTACATAGTATTGCTCAAGAAAAAAAAATTATCCGCTGCAAATATTGCATAATGCTAGATGCATATTAGGAATATTGCATCTTATATGTCATGAACGGGGGCAGGTAACCATGTGTTGCATGTCCCGATGTTTTAGATGTCCGTTCAATCCCAAGCGAAATTTGAGGGCGTCACAGCATGAGCCATATATATGATTTGGATATTCCATTAGGAAGTTACAAATGGTATCAGATCATATCCCAACTAAAAATATGGAACTTGAGCCGGTTCACCTATAATAGACTGGTCCAATGAAGACGTTGTGAATTTAAAGGGGGAGATTGTGATACCCCAAATGATAAAGCCGATAATTATAGATGACATATAGAATCTTACATTGTTTGGGAAATAGAATTTCTATATCCCCACACTTCTCGCAACCAAACATGGCTTAAGCTGCTGCTACCACTTATGCCGCCACCATCGTAAAGAGTATTAACATTCCAATCAATTCGACTAATTGCAACCGCTTGGAGACTAGGCCCATGGCCAGAACCTATAGATTTTTTCAAGAAGATAATGTTCTCTTCTACTCTCTTCACAAGTGCTTAAAAGTGTCCTAGACAACTCATGGACACAATTCTTTATAATTTCTTTTTTAATCATATATAATTTTGGAAAACAATTATGGCTCTCACCTATCTACATTCAATGATATTACTCATGCATGCGCCCAGCATCGCCCATCTTGGGACTGTTCGCAAATATAATTTGAAAAATGGACAATCTTTTAGGGTTGTGTTTTTAAAAACGAAAACTAATGGAAAAAGTACTTCATGTTATGAGGTTTTTTGTGCTTAATCATGTTTAGATATATATATTTTATATATATAAAGTATAAATTCTCTCGACACCAAACACTAATATTTAAGTTACAATTAATCTATCCATAATTCACAAATAAAAACTTAGAACACACATGATGAAAGGACCCTCAAAGCAGACACCTAATTGTGCAGTACTAGACTTGCTCACTCGTACGTACAAAAGCTCCCAATAATACAAAGCAGACAACTAATTATGCAGTACTAGACATGAGAGAAAACTTTTAACACACAGAAAGATCTATATGAAGAAAACTTGAACATTGCATGCAAAGAGACTGAAATCTACCATCATTCATTGACTTCGAGGAAGATACTAGCTGATTGTGGTTTAATCATGACTAATGGATTATCTGCCATCATCTATTAGTTTTAGTGCTTGATTTCCCATGCTATCAATGGTACTTGTCGAAGAATAACCAATGCCGACATCAACGCTTAAAGAGTGTGTTGATGCACTAAGCGAATACTCACTCTCTTCTGTGTTGAGATTAGCTTCTTTCCTTACTTGCCTTCCCTGAACTCTCAATCCATCTAGCTCCACCGCAACCTCCTTCATAGTAGGCCTATCATCTCCTTTAACGCTTAGGCATCTTTTTGCAACATTAGCAACTTTCTATAGTTCCTCAACATTACTTCCATTGTGAATGTTGTCGTCAAGAACTTCTACTAAGCAATCCTCTTTTACCATAGAAACAAAGTATGTTGCCAAGTTTCTTTCACTTTCAGGCCTATCCAAAGAAATCACTTTCTTACCAGTCAATAACTCTGCTAATACAACACCAAACTATAGACATCACTTCTTTCTGTTAGATGGCTAGTATGAAAGTATTCTGGGTCTAAGTATCCAAATGTCCCTTGCACCAAAGTAGTTATTTGTGTTTGATCCAGAGGAACAAGTCTTGAAGCTCCAAAGTCTGATACTTTTGCTGTGTGGTTTTCATCCAAAAGTATATTTGCAGTTTTTACATCTCGGTGTATAATTGGCATAGAAGCTTCATAATGTAAGTATGCAAGGGCACCTGCAGTTTCTGTTGCTATCTTAAGACGTTTGTCCCATGAGAGTAAGGATGACCGACTTTTATCATGAAGATGATCAGAAACTGTCCCATTTGTGATGAATTCATAGACTAGCATGGGCACTTCTGTTTCCAAACAACAACCTAATAGTTTAACCACATTTCTATGGTTGATTTGAGTAAGCACAATCATCTCGTTTATGAATTGCTCAATCTGGCTTTGTCCCCAATTTTGGACTTTTTAATCGCAACCACTCTATTATCTGACAATATTCCTTTATAAACAACACCGTAGCCTCCTTGGCCAAGGACTCTGCTTTTGTTGTAATTGTCGGTTGCCTTTTCAAGTTCTTCAGTGTTGAAGACTTTTGTTGTCTCCATGGATCCTGTTTGATTTGGAAGTCTTTGCTGTAACATTAGGCCACCATTTTGTTGGAACCACTTTTCTTTGAGTTTAATAAGCTTTCTTTTCTGCAATAACCAATATACGAAAGAACTTCCGACAAGGAGCTAGCACTAAGAGGCCAATGCTAATGCCTGTACATATTAAAACATGCATTTTAACCATTTCGAAAGTTTCCAATTTCTTATTTTATTAATCCAATTGTATGTCTTATTTTTTTCACCAGATACTTTTAAAATCTTGAGAACCACATATGTGACAATATCTTAAGATAACTCAACCATGAATCATGATTTGAATTACAGCCTAGCTAGTGGTTGGGAAACAAAAAAAAAAAAAAAGAATAGAAATGATCAGTTAGTTGCTGCATGTTCTTCCTATACTGTGAGACTGATCTTCATGTACTCCTAGAGACTCATGACGCCGTTCATATATTGTTAGGATATTTAGTACTCTAGCTAGCATTCGCATTAATCTTCTTTTAAGTATAGGTCCTTGTTAGGAACAAACTTATATTCCTAGCAAACTTATGGCTTGAATATTTATTTCTTTTTTAATTTTTTTCGAGGTCAAATAACATTATTTATTTGTCAAGGGAAAAATGTGTTATCTGTTAATTATTATATTCGGGTCTTGATCGATTTGGCTAACAAAGAGAAAAAGGGCGCCCTTGAGTACTAACATTTAATTGGCCAATAATTTTTATTTTTATTTTATTTTATTTTATAGGAAAACCAGTATCATTAATTAATAGAGGGAAACATTACAAGTTTTTGAGGGATAGTGTCCTAATAATTTTATTGATTGCCTTAAGTACTTAATTAATTCCAAGTTCCGATAAAGGAATACTACATATAAAATTAGAAAAACATGGGGGTTTACAGAAGGATTGATTTGGCCAAGGTTTAATCATAATTATAAAAAATAAAATATCAAAACTATTTTATCTTAATTATTTGATGTAGCAGTTTTCAACATCATGAACTGTGTATTTGATGTGCTACTAAGTTATACAAGCTGTTTAAGTTCTTACTCGAAAGTGGTCTCGAATTCCGACTTTTTTCAACCAAATGATCATTATTGGGAAAACAAGTAGTGATGAGCTGGTTGGAAAGCCATATCCTTAAATTTATGTAAGTTGGAAAATTAGATATTAAGCAAAAACTGAACAAAAAGGAGTTTAAAGATTATACTATGCACTATAATTACATTTAATTAATTCTAATACGTACCGAGTGCAATAGGAATAATTATAGATTGGCTTTCTTTAGGTCTGCAACCTATTCCGGGTGGCATCCTCCCATCTCCTTCGAACCCATGTTGACAAGTACATGTGTAATTTCCATCAGTGTTGTTGCATGTTGCATTACCAGCGCAAGCAGCTTTCCTAAGCTTGCACTCGTCAATATCTGAAAAGCATGAGCTAATGCAGACAGCCGCAATCCGTCACAACAATTAATTATATTATATATAGAAATAATATATATATACATATATATATATATATATATGTATTTATACATGAAAAATCAATTATATTGTCTTAGGCTACGTAAGTCAATCTCACGTGCTGAACTCGGAGACCCAAAATTATATATAATATTAATATATATATATATATATATGTATGTATGTATGTATGTATGTATATGCAAATTCCCTATGGGTACTAAATTGATGAGCCAAATTAAGGAAAAAAATAAGGATGAAAAATGATTTACACAACATTATTCACGATACTTTAAACTATATTTTTTAAATGAATGGTATTTTGTAAAACGTAAACTTTATAAAAATAATATTGTTTTATAAAAAAACACATTTTACTTGTAGTTCTACGTGTATTTCTGTTTTACTTACACTTTTACAGCTTACAAGATTCATTTTGTTAATTTTCTTAAATTTAATGATATTGAGCATATCAATAATTGATATATGGAGAAGTAAATTTTTTGTAAGTTTTTCTAGAGTATATTAAGCATTTTCCTTGTCTTATAACATTGTTGTAAACTATATTATAAAAATATATTGTGTGTAGATTATTAGAAATCATAAAAACGTATATCATGATTACCCTGGCAACTCTCAGGTCCACTAGGGTGGTATGGGTTCCCTTGATAACCAGGAGCAATTGCAACGATACCCAGGGCCGTTGCTGGAATTGTAACAATAACTATGCGTTGCCTTACATGCGTAGCTATCCTCATTTTTCTTAGCATCTTCGCATGTCTCATTTCCAACTGCCCAATCAAGCACCAGGGGTATAGTCTTTCTATCCTGTAAATCTTCGAAATCCGATAGTGAAAAGTTGTATGCTTTTTCTTCCACTATAAAGCCGTAAGCACATTCACCGATGCCAATAGTTTTCATGTTGTCGCTCATGCTCCGAACACTTGGATTAAATTCGGTCGCTCCTTTTGGTATAGAAGTCTGACAACAGCCAATACCAGAGCATGACCCATTAACCACATCAGTGGCATTATCGTTACAGAGTGATAAGCATCCAGTAGTGAAGCCCTTCTGTTCCACAGAACCTTGAATATACGAATAAACGCCACAACCCACGGCAGTGATCTTATTCTTCTTATTTGAGATCCGAAAATTTGACAGCTTGAACAAGGCAGAATTGCCACTGTAGTTGACACTTATACTAATAGCCTGGTGCGGATTGGAGTCGCATCTTGAGAAAATCGTCTTTTCAGTGCATTGTTTAATAGAACTTCCACTAGTTTTACTTTTCTGTCTTAAATTTTTGCGTTCGAGGACTTTACAAAGACTGGCTACGGGGTTCGAGACTCGCAGTTCACCATCCCGTACTGATATGTTCTCGACAAACATATTAGGGCCCAGAGATGGTTTTGGACCATATGATGTGTTCACTGTGTTGTGACAAGTGATGAGAAATGTTGGGTCAAGGTAACAGCCCTTGCTTGTTCCAAATGGGTACGGGATTTCAACTTCTCCACACATCCGTTCGCAGATTGAGTTTGAAATAGATGCTACTGTTGCTGCTATAATTATGACCCGAAGTAGCAGTTGTTGATGAAGCTTTCCAAGCAAATCCATGGCTTTCCTTTCCTAGAACAAACATGGAGTGTAACAGCCCGCTAAAATTATCAATTTTGGATTATTTTCCCGACAGCAGTCACATCTCTCTCGTCTTTACCCTCATCTGGAATCACGCGTATAGATTATCTTTTCCGTAAATCACGTAATTTGTTCTTCACCGACAGCTGTAAAATCATGAACAGTTTTATCCTAAGCATTGTACCTCGATGACGTTTTTCCGGATCTTATCCATCGAATTTCAAAGTATTAGATAAGCTTGTTTTTAAAGTAACACAATTATAATAATTTAATGAGCTCTGAAAATATTATAATTGTGGATATTTATTTAGATTAAATATTTTAATTATTTTAAGATATTAAGAGGTTTAATTTTACGTTGAAAATTCTTATTTAAATTTAAGTGTTTTATGCACTTTGATTAATTAATGATACTTTATCATTTTATATAATGATGAAGAAAATATTATTTTATAAACCTTAGTTTATAAAATAATATTCTATCTTAATTCTTCTCAGTGTAGTAATTAAGTGTTTTATTAATTTAAATGATTTTATCATCTTCGATTAATTAACGGTACTTTATCATTTTTATATAATGATGAGGAAATATTATTTTATAAATTTTAGTTTATAAAATAATATTCTACCTTAATTCATCGTAGTGTTTTATTTAAAGTGTTTTATTTAAAATAAAACATTTACGCGTTTTTAATCAGTGTTTTAACTCACTGTTGGTTTATTTGAGGATCCCGAAATGTAGATTTGAAGCGATATACTCTGGCCCTACCTTTTTTCTCTTCACTTTTTCTCTTTTTCTTTTTATTTTTCTTTTTTCTCTCCCTCTCTCTCTCTTTGGCCGACGGATTGAAGAAACACCATGGCCGATCGGTTCAAGGCTCCAGCCGGCGCCACCTCCGGCCGCCGGACCTCACCTCCCACTCCGGCCTCTTCCTCTCCCTCCGGCGAGTCCAACCACGCCGGTGGTGTACTAAACCGACTTCTCACTCTCTCTCTTTCTCCCTTCAAAGATATGGGTCTCTAGGGGTTTTTCTCATTTTTGGACCACCATACACGGCCAAATCAACCACCAAGCACCACCATTGGACTCACCTCATCAAGGGCTTCCTCCCCATGTCTTTCTTTTTCCCAAACTCTCACTTTTCTCATATGGGTTTCTTAAAAACACCCGTTCGGTTTCACCACCGTGCGCCGCCGTACACGGCCACCCGTGGTGTTTCACCACCACCATCTTGTTCCTCTCATCCTCATGAACCTCCCCAAGAAATTTCATGACCAACGGAGCTTCGTAGAGCCCTCACTCTCCTACACTCTCCAAGGCCAAAAATGGTTTCAAACGGCCGATCCGCCGCCGTTAGCCACCGTCCGACCACCACCTCGCTACCACAGCTCCACCACATGTTCATCTACCTATCCCTAGCTTGCCATGAAGTTCTATGAATTTTCGCTACCTCGCGTTTCCGCTCACCGTTCGGATTTACTGTTCACGGCGTGACGCCGCCGTGCTCCGCCACCTTTGACCATCACAAGGCGACCATGAACCTTCCAAGGCCACGCCTAGCCTTTCTCAAGCCCAAACTACCACTTTATGTGGTGGACAGCCACCGTACGCCGCCACGTACGTTCCTCCGACGCATGTTCGTGACGAACAACGAGCGACGCACGGGTTATCCCGTCGATGGTATAACCTTCTATCTCTAGTTATTTTACGTTTAAAATAGTTAGTTGGTTGGTTTGTGGATTGTGTAGTTGTATTTGTGGAATTCGTTGCGTAGTTGTGAAGCGAAGTGTGGTTGTGAAGTGTTGCGTTTGATTGTGTATTTTGTGGACTGTGCTGTGAAGTATAGGCGTGAGATGGATGCCGTAGATGTGATACGGCGGGTTGTGTGAAGAGAATACGCGTGTAGCGTATTCTGTGTAATGCAGCGACGCGCCGCGCGACGTGCACTGTAGTGATGTGTGTCGTAGAAGGAAGGGAGTACGCATGTAGTGTACTCCGTGTTGTATGGCGATGCATCGTGTGATGTGCATCGTGTTGATGAGAGTTGTAGCGAAGGAAGTACGCGTAGCGCGTACTCCGTGTCGCGTAGCGATGCACCGTGAGACGTGTATCGCAGTGATGGGTATTGTAGTGTGGATGGAAGAGAGTTCACGTGAGTGTACTCTGTATTAAGTCGTGATACATCGGATGGCGTGTCACGAAGGGTTGAATGGCGTAGCAGAGAAGTGTGGAGCGTATGGTGTAATGTTGGGAAACTGTATGACAGTGTCCCGAAGCAGTGATGATATGGATTATAGTCCGGGATGACTGGTGTCATCTTGTGGTTGACTATGGCTAAGAGTATATGGATTGAGAAATGAGTTGTTTGTTTGGTTGTTATTGATAATTTTAATGAACTTGTTTTAGTGCAAAGGCTTTCTGAAGTCAATTTATCTCTTCCGAGTATAGTGAAACCTCAAGTTGGCCGTGGTGTTGCAAGTGCTTACAATATGGCAATTGAGTTCAGAAGTGAAAATCTTAAGGACTCGAGTGTTCCTCTTCCAGCTGTTGTGCAGTTCCTCGTGTCTCGCGCTCTATTCTCATAGAACGCGACGATCGAGGTAAGTTAGCCTCTAACTTACTATCAGTTTATTGTGTATGTGTGATGGGTAAGAGAACTACAATTTATGTATGTATGTTATCGTATATGCCATGTCATGCTATGTCATTACATGTTTATCTGTTACGTATGATTTAATCTCTCATGAATAATTATCTGTTAAATAATCTTTTCTGCCATACAATGATGTATGTTATAAGTATGCCATGTTAAGTATGCCATATGATACATGTATGCCATGAAATGTTTATGATTAAATCATATTATGCCATTTACAAGTATACGCCATGTTAGAAAAGTATATGATATTAAATAATATCACATGCATTAAGAAAGATAAGACATGTTATGTTATAATAATGCGTGGGGCCACAACAACTGTGGAGTACGTATTAATGCACGTTATTAATCAAGACAATTGAATAATATTCCAAGTTTATGTTAAGTCCAGTTTCAGATCAAATACATGATAAGTCAAGTTTTAGATCCAGTCCATGTTATGTTATGCTCACGTACATGTTATGTTCATGTCATGTTATGTTCAAGTTTATGTTATTTTCAAGTTCTTATTTATGTTATGCATGTTTACGTTCATGCTATATTTCAAGTCCATGTTATGTTTCACGTTCATGTTATGTTGTTTGTTCATGTTATGTTTGAAGCTTAAGTTTATGCCATGTTAAGTCAAGTTCAGTTCACGTTTAAGTTCTGGTTAAGTCATGCTATATGTCAAGTTATGCTATGCTTATGTATGACTATACTTATGCATTTATGCTTTTACTACCATGCATGCATCTTTAACCTGTGTGTGAGTTTTATGTTAACTTACTGAGATTTGTAATCAAATCTCATAGTGGTAGTCCCAACTACCATTCCCCCAGAATGGTAGATCTTGTTACAGGACCCGAAGAAGAATTGGAATCTGACCAACTGAATACGATTGACTAGGCCACGGTGCGATGTTGATGATGGTATAGTTTTTAACTTAGGTTAATACTTGTACTTTTGGAGTTGTATCTCAAGTATTCTTTTGATCACAACCATTCTGGACTAGTGTGGTGATCACGGCTATTTAGTATGCCTTTATGTATGAAATATGTTTCAAGTATTTGGGATATTTTTAGTTTGGTGCATAGTATTGCTAAAGAAAAAAACTATCCGCTGCGAATATTGCATAATGCTAGATGCATGTTAGGAACATTGCATCTTATATGTCATGAACGGGGGCAGGTAACCTTGTGTTGCATGTCTCGACGCTTCAAATGTCCGTTCAATCCCAAGCGAAATTTGGGGGCGTCACATGGAGCAACATGATTAATTGATAATTGGGAAAGAACAATTGTATGGCGCTGACAAAATGCATGCAGTTCGAGTTGTAGAAGAGGGAAACATATAAAAACAGGCTTTTATAACCGCGCGTAGAATGTACCAACATAAACAACTCACAGGACTTAAGACACGTTAGACACAGAGAAGGGAACCTGTCAAAAACTATTAGGGGAAAATTATCTGAGACGAAGATAAGTTTCTTGATGGTAGGTCTATGATCCTCACCTCTCCCACTTGAGCACAATAGGATTAATAGCCACTTCCTTCAACTGCCCTGCTTTGATCTCTTCATTTGCTCTACCTTTCTTAAGAACTAATTGAAACAATCCGTTCTTCTTTAAAGAAGAAAGAAATACACACACACACAGATATATATAAATATATATATATTTATATATATATATAAACTCGTGTCCTCTATTGAACCAAGTTTTTTCTTTTATTTTCTAGCTTCTTGGTACGTGGTTGTCGACATTCCAAAGCTATACAGAATTTTTTAAAGGAAAAAAAAATATTTATTTTCCGGCACGTTAAATTATTTAATGTTTCACATTTTATGCCATAAAATATAATCAATAATGTGACAAATTATCATATCCTCTAATTATAATAACTAGAAATAAAAAAAACGAAGTGACATTATTAATTTTAGTTTGAACTCATGTTGAATCTAAATGAAGAGTCTACGTACCTAATTTTAATTTATTACTAGTAATCCTATATATAAGAGATGATGTCTAGAAATTTATGTGTGTGCATGTGTGTCATGTGTAACTAGTAGCTGGAAAGTGCCTTCTTTCACTGTGTTCGATCTTATTATAAGGTATACGTACGTACATTTAGGGATGAATCCCGTGACCAAGTAAAGGGGCTCCTGGACGACGTTTCTAATCGGGAACCATGTGGAAAAAGGGGAAAAAAAGAAAAGAAAAAGAAAATGGAAACACAAAACGCAAATTATTTTGACCCCACATGTCTGCAAAATAAACTTAAAAAGAGAAAGCTAATGGTCCGACAAAATATGATCTCTTATTCAAAAGAAAAAGTAGGAAGGACAAAGCAATATTGTTTTTAACTTTGGATAAGCAAAAGATTCCTCAATCCCGTGATTGTGGTGTGTATAATATGTGTATATATATATATATATATAAAGTATATACAGTTACTTTTACATATTTACTATGCATTCATAGATGTGATTAGTTATATCAATTTTTTTAATATACATATAATTATATTAATAAAATATATGAAAGAATACGTAAAAGTGACTGTACATAAAAATTTTATTATTCAATATAAAACCTCACTTAGGTGGAACCACCATTGTGGTATATAAAGTATCATTGTGGTATATAAAGTAGTGCATTGTTGTAAAAGTGGTAAACCCACAAATCGCTACGTCTTTTTGTGATAGAACAAAATTATTTTATAATAAAAATAATTGTATAATTTAACATATTATATATAATTAGGTCATTTTTTAACTTATTTTTATAAAATTTGTTTTTAACTAAAGTATTTTTCTATAAAGTAAAAATCCTATGCACGCAGCAAGCGCGCCAAAAAGGTGGAACCAATTTAAGCCATTAAGGTGAAGCCAGTACATTTATACTCCTTTATGTATCAAATTATTAAAACATAAAAAATAGCCTTTCATTATGAAAAACGGTCATATATATAGTACTCATATTGAATTTGAACCGTTAATATCAATTATAAAATGCGAGTTCATGTACAATGCTGACGGCGGTCAAATCTAATTAAGTGAGATATTTAGATTATACGTTTTTTTATAGTTCCAAAATAAATGTATCAATATTAATAATTTAGAGTACGATCGAACTGTGAAACTTTTAATTAGTACTATTTAAATTATACAAAACAAATATTTCCCGGGTGTGCTAGGAAAAGATTGAAGAAAAAGACGAAAACAGGGAAAAGGAAACACATGCAGGTCTGCAAAAGTAGCACAACAAAAAAGAAAAATTCAAGCAATTGATCTGACAAAGGGTACCTTATCCAAAGAAAAAAGTGGCCAAAATAATGAATGCAAATTTATGATTGGGAAAGCAAAAGATTCCAACGTACAACTATAATGGAGCTCCTCTATTATAGTCTCCCACTAACACTTTTATGGGTTTTCGGAATTCAAGCAGGCCAAAGATACATGTAATCACTAATCCAACTGAAAAAAATTATAATTCTCTCTCGATTGGCCTCCTCTATTTGGAACATGAGACTCATTTATCTTATATTATATCATTTTATTTTATATAATTATTATAATTTTTTTAAATTTTAATATCAAAAATATAATAATAATTTAATTTTTTAAATCTAAAAAAAATAATTTAAAAAAATTATATTTTAATAATATTTTATTCAACTTTTAAATTTTATTTCATTTTATCTGTATAATCAAACGGATATGTTATCTTATCTCAATTTTCAAATTGAATCTCTCTTCTTGCCCCATGCTGAGTAGGATGAAGAGATATAGCTCATGTTGTTGTTGGACTAACAATTTAATTAAGGAAGGGTGTCTATTAAAAATAAATTATTCAAACGAAAAATGAATATGAGTATTCAAAATTATTATGTTGAAATCAATGGTATTCGGAGATGTCTTAGCAGTCGTGCAACGTATCACGTTAATGATGCTAGATACAGTCATGAGTTGTGTAAGCGCCACACACTTATTTTGAAACACAGTGAAGTTCACAATTAAAAATAATAATTTTTTATGCAGGTCTCATAATTACTCATTTTTTTTTTAAAATGAATGCGCGGCGCTTGTACTGGAGGGCCTATTTTGTATTTAAGACCAATAAAAAAGCTCTCTGTGAACCTGCCTAAACGAAAGAGCCCAGGCCCAATAGAGATCTAAATGCTACACGCCGCCTAACTTGCGAAGGAGCGAATTTCATGCACATACATGATTGTTTCGCTTACTTAGAGATGATCTAAGTTGATAAACACTACACAAGATAAACATCATGGGATGGTAATCTCATGTAGTGCTGATCTAATCCAACAGGAAATCTCTATATATACCAAGTATCCCAAAGACAATTTATCTTTGAATTTTGCATTACTTGTGTGATACACTTTATTAACTTAAGCATCAGAATGTTCCTAGGTATATCACATCGGAGTTTCTTTACATTGGGCAGGTGAACAGTTGCATTCTTGGTGGTGAGACACTTCCTTAACAGTAGTGCCATCTGTGAGATTTAAATTTGGTTTCTCATTACAGACCAACGTAGTTCTTATATACTGACTGTAACCCATTCCTTAGAAAATCGAGAGATGGATACATTGACAACAACCATGGAAACACGACTAGCAGCAACTAAAGAAAAGCTAAAGAAGGCGTTGGAGGCTATATATGGAAATCTTGAAGAAAGAAAATGACGATTTGCAGCGAAAGAATGCTAAATCTAACGACACCACCATACCTGGTCACAATGGCACTATACCCAGTCATAGTGAGCAAGGTGAGGAGGAGCTGGAGTGCAATGAAGAGTCAAGCCTAGGAAAGGAGGAGAAGAAAAAGATGCATGACCAATTCAAAGAACTAGCAGGAAAGTATGAGGCGATGGCGAGGAGGATGGGGAGATCTTCCTTGGTGGAATGCTTGCTAAACCGAACTGATTTGCCATATAACGAGCAGATTATGGCCATACCGCTCTAGTCAAAGTTCAATGTACCCCAAATAGACATGTATGATGGTTTCAAAGATCCAGTAGACCGTTTGGAGAACTTCAAGACCCACATCATGCTCCCTGGTTTTCCAAGGGAGATTGCATGTCTAGCTTTTCCTTTGACCTTAAGGGGAATAACAAAAAGGGTGGTTTGGGACCCTCAGGCCAAGGTCAATAAACAGTTTCAAAGAATTGGCTAAACAATTCATAACACAGTTTATGCCCAGCAAGAGGCGTCAATGCCTAACTACCTAGCTGCTAACGGTCAAACAAAAAGACAATAAAAACTTGAAGACCTACCTTACCTGCTTCAACAATGAGAGGTTAACAACAGACAATTAGGATGAAAAGATTACCCTCATCGCCCTCTTGGGCGGGATATGGCCACGAAGTCCCTTTATGACAGAGCTGGCTAAAAAGACTCCTTCCACCCTTAAGGAGTTCATGGATAGGGCGAATGATTTTATTAACACTAAAGACACATTGCAGGCTTTGGTAGATCCTCGAAAGGAGGACAACAATGTCAAACGGAGGAGTGGGTAGGTTGACAGAAAAACTAGTGAGTCGGCAAGAAAGAAGGAAAGAAAGACGGCCAAACCACAATCCCATATTGATGCATAGTAATTTGAGCGTACGGGAAGAAGAGAATGAGAGCAAGGAACGGCATCAACTTAAGACAGGTAATCGTTACTGCAAGTATCACCAGACATGATCACACTAGACTGAGGACTACACGACCTTGTAGAAGAGAGTAACCGAATTGGCGGGAACGGGAGAATTGGAACTAGTGGTTGTAGAAAGCTCAAAACCCAGAAGGCGCAAGGAATTCGAGCATAGTACCAAGAGGAGTTGTAGCCCTGAGCAACAGTGTCAACATCGAGTTGAGGGTTGCCAAAATGATAGGGACAGGGCACCCCCAAAAGGCAATAGGAACAGGGTGCCCATAGGAGAAATTTAGACAATAGCAAAGAGTTTTGTTGGAGGAGGCATGTCCACATCTAAATGGAAGGTGTATGCATGAAGGGCAAGATATGAAGAGGTATATGTGACAAATAGAGTCCCTAAGCACCAAAAGCTTAATAACCAAATGACAATATCTTTTGAAGAGGAGGACCGGGAAGGACTGCTATATCCACACGATGATGCTTTGGTGGTCACCCTTGTGATAGCAAACTACACGACCAAGCTGGTACTATCGACAACAGAAGCTCTGCAGATATACTATTATGGGAAGCAGCACCAAAATGGGTATCAACACCAATAAGCTAAGGCCTTCCCCAACGCCACTAAAAGGTTTCTCTGGAGATACCATACAGCCCGTTAGGGCTATCACCCTCCTAGTAATCGTTGGAACTAGTACTCGAACGGCCACCACCATGACTGACTTCTTAGTGGTAAAAGCTCCATCTTCCTACAATGCAATATTGGGAAGACTAAAGTTCAACCATCTCAGGGTGGTGATGTCCACATACCACCTCAAGATGAAGTTTCTGACTGATAATAGGGTAGGAGAGTGATGAGGTGAACAAGCTCTAGCACGAGAATGTTACGTGCAGGAATTAAGAAGTGGCCGAGGTGAAGTTTGTATCGTAGGAGAGCAAAACAAAGCACTGGCACCGCCCCTTCCACTACCTTTGGCAGTGATTTTAGAAAAGGGCGTGGAAGTCAAGGACGAGCAGAGTCAACAACATGCTGAAGCCAATGAACCATTGAAACTTGTGACGTTATATCTAGACCACCCTGAAACTACCACACTTATCGGGACCCAAGTCCCACTAGAGGACATAGAAGACCTGAAGTAGCTGTTAATATAGCACAGGGATGTGTTTGCAGGGAGTCCCGGCATAAATAACAACATCATTGAACACCGCTTGTGCATAGATCCCGCCCACAAGACAGTGCACTAGAAAAGAAGGTCGTTCAGTGCGGAGAAGTATGCTGCAATTAACGAGAAAGTAAAGAGGCTACTCGCTACTGGGTTCATCAAGGAAGCTCGCTACCCGGAATGGTTATCAAACGCTACCTTAGTAAAAAAGACGAATGGAAAGTGGAGAATGTGCGTATACCTCACCGACTTGAATAAAACTTGCCCAAAGGACAGTTTTCCTTTACCACTCATCTATGTTGTCATGGACGCAACAACCAGATATGAATGCATACAGTAGACGAGGAGAAAACCTCGTTCATAACAAATCGTGGGCTGTATTGCTACCAGGTTATGCCATTCGACTTGAAGAATGTAGGAGCAACCTACCAAAGGCTGGTCAATCGCATGTTCATTGAGCAGATTGGAAAGTCTATGGAGGTGTACGTAGACGACCTGTTTGTAAAAAGTAAGGAACCCGCCAAGCATCTTGACGACCTATGAGTGGCGTTCGGGATCTTAGGCCATCACATAACGAGGTTGAACCATACAAAATGTGATTTTGGGGTTGAGTCAGGAAAGTACTTATGATTTATCGTGTTTGAATAGGAATTGAGGCCACTCCAGAGAAGATAGAGGCCATACTTAACATGAAACCACCAAGAAATATGAATGAAACTCAGCAGTTGGCGGGTAGGGTAGCCGCCCAAATAGATTCATTAACAGGTCGGTAGATAAATGCCTTCCCTTTTCTGAGTACTGCGCAAGATGCACCCTTGGAACAAAGAGTGTGATGAGGCCTTCGCAAAGTTGAAGCAACAACTGGCTTGACCACCACTCCTAAAGCAGCCAGAGAAAGGCGATATACTTTGTGCATACCTAGTAGTTTCCCCATATACGATGTCCGCCATCCTAGTAAAGAAGGATGGGGCCACCCAGTATCTTGTGTATTACATAAGTCAGGCTCTCAGTGGAGCATAAGTGAGGTACCCTCGAGTTGAGATGTTAGCCTTCACCTTGGTAACGATAGCCAGAAGATTTTGCCCATACTTTAAAGCCCACACGATAAGGGTGCTTACGGAGAGCTCGTTAGCAAAAACCCTAAGGGAACTTAACAGCTCAGGAAGGTTGGTAGGATGGTTGATTGAACTAAGTGAGTTCGGTTTAGAATACATGCCAAGGCAGTAAAAGGACAAGCACTAGCAGATTTTGTGGCAGAATTCTCGAGTTTTCCTTAAGAAGACACAGTAGATCCAACGGGAAAACCATGAATACTTTTCATAGATGGCTCATCTAGTTGAGCGAGCAAGGGCTTAGGAATGCTTTCGTTGAGCCCCGACGGTAAAGAGCGACACTACATGGTACTGTTAACATTCAAGGTAACCAACAATGAAGCCGAATATGAAACACTCGTGGCAGGACTTTCTATAGCCGCCAAGATAGGGGCAACCGAGATAGAGGCAAAATCAGACTCACAAGTGGTTGTAAATCAAGTGTTGGGCCTATACGCTACAAAGGGAGAGAAGTTGAAAAAATATCTAGCACGAGTCTGGGAGGCATGCAACCTCTTCTCATATTTCAATATAACTTAGATATCAAGGGTGGATAACGAAGTAGCAGATAAGTTGGCGTGAACAACATCAGGAATAAAGGAGATGCCTCTCCCATGGCAAGTTGAAAGAAGAATCATCGAGGTCCTAACCATTGGGAGCAAAGTGGGCGTCCTAGGTCTAATATCTCAGAATGGGAAAATGGTGTAGTCGAGTACCTAGATGAGGGAAAATTACTAGAGAAAAAATGAGGAGGCAAGGAGGATAAGAAGAAATGCGGCAAGGTTCATGCTCATCGATGGAGTACTTTATAAAAGGGGTTTCTCAACCTTATTACTGGGATGTATTTCCCTGCAAGAGGCGCAGTATGTGTAACAGCCCGCTAGAAATTCAATGGTGGAATTTCTATAGACATTAGAAATCTCGTGAAAACCCCATAAGTTTTTACGAATCGGCTAATCGCATAAGTTCTAGTATGTCAACATAATTAGTTTTATCACTCACTATGGTGCCAGAAATGTGATTTTATTTGTTTGAGGTAGTTAGAAGTGTCAGATTACGTTATAGTTTACGCCACTAGACTCAGTTGAATATTTAGGATTTTTCAGTACTAAGTTTATTATGCACTTTTTCGGAGTGAATAGTAACCTCGATAAGCGTACTAAGTGCAGTGGTTTCAAAATCACAGTGTGAAATGTCCAAATTAGGTTAGAGAAGTTTTATTTGGACACTTGGCAAGATCTTAACCACACATAATGAATAGTATTAGATACTTGGCACAAAGAGAAACCATTAGATGGATTTGTGAAGGAAATCAATGTGTGAGATCATGCCACCTAAGCAAAACAGTTTTTTTTCATCTGATCAACCAAATTGAGTTAGATGAAGAGGGTTTCAACCCTAGTAAAACCCTAAATGGTTGGAATCCTTTTGAAACCCCAAAAACTTGGTTGAAACCGAAACCCTAAACGGTTTCCCCAAACCCTAAAGTTGGCATTCAAACCCTTTTTGATCCAATTTCTAGTATTGTGTTTAATCACTTGATTAAATCACTTTCACATGCTATTAATTTCTCAAATTCCTATTATGACATCTTTATCCAACATTTTAAACCTTAGAAATTTGATTGGGCCAAGAAAAATTGGATTTGGGCTTGATAGCATCTCAAACCCTAACCAAACCCCCTTTAAACCCCAAATTGAAGCCCACTTGGTTGAGGCCCACTAAGGCCCACTAAAGCCCACGAATTTTGGCCACCTTGGCATAGCTTCTTGGAGAAATTTCCTCCCCCACTTGGCAGACCATTCATTGCATCAAGTTGCACTCATTAATATGGAGGAACCCACCCCATCAAGTCCCATGTCTCATAGCCTTTGTAAGTTGTCTTTTGCCCCCCACTATCCTCTACATTATGTCACATGTCTACACCTCCACTCAATGATCATTAAGGTCCAAATATTCTCCCTACAGAAGTCTTGAGTCGTGCAAGACACACTTACTTCACTTTAATCATTTCTTCACCCCGTTCTTAGAGAGAAACCCAAAAGAGCTCTCTCGGGCAGATTTCTGGGTCTTTTTGCGTGGAGTTTTTCGACCCTTTGTAAGTATTTTCACACGATGACTCCTTCATAAAAGTTGTTCCTCTTTGAGTCTAGTTTCCGTAGATGTATTTTTCGTATCATTCCATGGTCATTTGGTCGGTCAAAAGTATTTTTAACCATGGAAAGGTCATTCTGGGCGTGAATCTGGAGAGTGTGTTATGTTTTGGAGTTTTTGACCAAGCTAATGGATATATCTTGGTCCGAAAATTTTATGGAGTGTTCTTAGAATGTGTTTAAGAGTTTTCATTGAGGTTTTGTTGCATGAATAAAGATTTTGATGATAGATTTTATTAGATCTAGAAACATGAAAACTGGAAGTGACAAAACAGTTTTTATTTGGATAAAGTTTGAATATTTTGAGGTTTGATCTTACTCTAAAGGCTTTGATATTTTTATATGATGATCCTAAGTCTCTTATTTTCATGTTAGGATGTTATTTTGGAGATATTTAGTATTAGTTTCAAAGATATGATTTTTCTATGCAAGAGAATTTCGGTTAGGCCTAAGATTTGATGTTTTTAGGTTAGATCCATGTTTTATTGGGTTTTAGCCATGTGATTTTAATTTTGATGGTTGGATATTCTTTAGGACACGTTTTTAAACCATGTGATACTTTATTTCAAAGATCTCACCTTCTTAAGCCATTGATCAAGAGATTTATCAAAGCTAGTTAAGAAAAAGTTTCTGTTTTTGGACTAAGTGTAAAATCAAAAACTCCAAGTGTTATTTTTGTGATTTTGGTGACTTTAGTTTGATGATTTAAAGCATGGTTTATCTGAGGATGATGTTATGAATATGTTAGAAGTAAGATTAGATTTTTTGGAATTCTTGGAGATGTTTTGATTTAAGGACAAAGCTTGTGATTCAAGTGTTTTGATCTTTTTACAAAAAAGTTTGGTGTTGATTATTAGCTTTTTCTAAATGGATGTTTCAAGTATGGTTTTAAACTTAGGATTGGAAGATGTTTGTTGTAAAATTTTGGTTTAAGCATGAGTTTTGAAGTTGGAAGGAATTGTAACAAAAATCAAGAGAAATGGCCTATGGATGTTTCGGCCATAGTGTGTTTTCCATAGTGTTGTTTTGTTTTAAATTTTTTTCTGAGTTGATATTTGAGTTTAGAACAAAATTTACATGAGGAATGTAAATTTTGGAAATTTTTGGAGTTAGGATATGAAATCCTTAAGTTATGGGTAAAATGGTCGTTTTCCCACATGTAGAGGGTAAAATGATAATTTTAGTCTAAGATAACTTGTTTCCATGTTTCTAATTGTTAGTAATTAAATTTCTAACTTTTAGAATGACCTTTTACAGTTTCTCGTATATCGCACTTTATTCTCGTAGAACGTGACAATCGAGGTAAGTTAGCCTCTAACTTACTATCAGTTTATTGTGTATGTGTGATGGGTAAGAGAACTACAATTTATGTATGTATGTTATCGTATATGCCATGTCATGCTATGTCATTACATGTTTATCTGCTACGTATGATTTAATCTCTCATGAATAATTATCTGTTACATAATCTTTTCTATCATACAATGATGTATGTTATAAGTATGCCATGTTAAGTATGCACTAGAAAAGCCCATGGCCAGAACCTATAGATTTTTTCACGGAGATAATGTTCTCTTCTACTCTGTCTTCATAAGTGCTTAAAAGTGTCCTAGACAGCTCATGGACACAATTCTTTATAATTTATTTTTTAATCATATATATTTTTGGAAAATAATTATGGCTCTCACCTGTCTACATTCAATGATAGTCATGCATGCCCCCATGCATCGCCCATCTTGGGGCTGTTAGGAAATATGTTTTGAAAAATGAACAATGTTTTAGAGATGTGTTTTCAAAAATGAAGACTAATGGGAAAAGTACTTCATGTTCTGATGTTTTTGTGCTTAATCATGTTTAGATATAAAAATAAATAAATAAAATAAAATAAAAATTATAGAAAGTATAAATTCTCTCAACACCAAACACTAATATTTAAGTCACAAGTAATCTATCCATAATTCATAAATAAAAACTTAGAACACACATGATGAAAGGACCCTCAAAGCGGACACGTAATTAATTATGCGTATTGGACTTGCTCACTCATACATACAAAAACTCCCAATAATACAAAGCAAACCAAGAGAGAAAACTTTTAACACACAGAAAGATCTATATGGAGAAAACTTGAACGCTGCATGCAAAGAGACTGAAATCTACCATCATTCGTTGACTTGGAGGAAGATGCTGGCTGATTGTGGTTTAATCATGACTAATGGATTATCTGTCATCATCTGTTGGTTTTAGTGCTTGATTTCCCTTGCTATCAATGGTACTTGTGGAAGAATAGCCAACCCCAGAGTGTGCTGATGATCCACTAAGCGAATACTCATTCTCTTTTGTGTTGAGATTAGCTTCCTTGCTTACTTGCTTTCCCTGAACTCTCAAACCATCCAGCTCCACCGCCACCTCCTTCATAGTAGGTCTATCATCTCCTTTAACACTTAGGCATCTTTTTGCAACATTAGCAACTTTTATTAGTTCCTCAACGTTACTTCCATTGTGAATGTTGTCATCAAGAACTTCTACTAAAACAACACCAAAACTATAGACGTCACTTTTGTCTGTCAGATGACTAGTATGGAAGAATTCTGGGTCCAAGTACCCAAACGTTCCTTGCACCAAAGTAGTTAATTGTGTTTGATCAAGAGGAACGATTCTTGAATCTCCAAAGTCTGATACTTTTGCTGTGTGGTTTTCATCCAAAAGTATATTTGCAGTTTTTACATCTCGGTGTATAATTGGCATAGAAGCTTCATAATATAAGTATGCAAGGGCACCTGCAGTTTGTGTTGCTATCTTAAGACGTTTGTCCCATGAGAGTAAGGATGATCGACTTTTATCATGAAGATGATCAGAAAGTGTCCCATTTGTGATGAAATCATAAACTAGCAAGGGCACTTCTGTTTCCAAACAACAACCTAATAGTTTAACAACATTTCTATGGTTGATTTGAGTAAGCAAAGTCACCTCATTTATAAATTGCTCAATCTGGCTTTGATCCCCAATTTTGGACTTTTTAATCGCAACCACTCTATTATCTGACAATATTCCTTTATAAACAACACCGCAGCCTCCTTGGCCAAGGACTCTACTTTTGTTCTAATTGTCGGTTGCCTTTTCAAGTTCTTCAGTGCTGAAGACTTTCGTTGTCTCCATGGATTCTATTTGATTTGGAAGTCTTTGTTGTAACATTAGGCCACCATTTTGTTGGAACCACTTTTCTTTGAGTTTAGTGAGCTTTCTTTTTTGTAGTAACCAATATACCAAAGAACTTCCAACAAGGAGCACCAAGAGGCCAATGCTAATACCTGTACATATTAAAACATGCATTTTGACCATTTCGAAAGTTTCCAATTTCTTGTTTTATCAATCCAATTGTATGTCTTATTTTTTCACCAGATACTTTAGAAGCTTGAGAACCACATATGTAACAATATCTTAAGAGAACTCAACCAAGATTTGAATTATAGCCTAGCTTGTGTTTGGGAAACAAAAAAAGGAATAGAAATGATCGGTTAGTTGCCGTATGTTCTTCCTATATATACTGTGAGACTGATCTTGTACTCCTAGAGACTCATGACGCGGTTCATATATTGTTAGGATGAGTACTCTAGCTAGCAGTATTGCATTAATCTTCTTTTAATTATAGTAATTCCTTGTTAGGAACAAACTTAAAATTTTATATAAAGAAACATATAAGAGAAAAATGTTTTTTCTATTAATATTCGGGTCTTGATCATTGATTTGGCTAACAAAGGGAAAAAGGACCTTGAGTACTAACATTGATTTGGCCAATAATTTTTATTTTCACTGTTTTTTTATAGGAAAACCAATATCATTAATAGAGGGAAACATTACAAGTTTTTGAGGGATAGTGTCCTAGTTTTATTGTTTGCCTTGAGTACTTCCAAAAGAAAAACATGGGGGTTTACCATTTACAAAAGGATTGATTTGGCCAAGGTATAATCATAAAGAGTATGGTGTTGATCCTTACGAGGTTATATATACTATTGTACATTTGGTGTTTAACATACTATTTATTACAAAAAAATAAAATATCAATATATACTATTTTATCTAAGTTGATGTAGCATGAGTTTTCTACATCAACAGTGTATTTTATGTGCTACTAAATTAAGCAGCTTATATATAAATTTATTCCTATATGTAAATCAGCATCCGAAAGGACAATTTGGGTCAAGATGAGTTATACTTCTTACTCGAAAGTGGTCTCGAATTCTGACTATTTTCAACCAAATGATTATTGGGAAAACAAGTAGTGATGAGGTTGGAAAGCCAAATCCTTAAATTTATGTAATTTGAAAATTAGAAATTAAGCAAACAATAAACAAAAAAGAGTTTAAAAGATTATATAGTATGCACTATATATATATATATATATATATATTATATTTAACTAATTCTAATACATACGTACCGAGTGCAATAGGAATAATTGTAGATTGGCTTTCTTTAGCTCTGCAACCTATTCCGGGTGGCATCAATATCCCATCTCCTTCGAACCCATGTCGACAAGTACATGTGTAATTTCCATCAGTGTTGGTGCATGTTGCATTAGAATGGCAAGGTTTCCAAATGCACTCATCAATATCTGAAACGCAGCGTATGGAGACAGCCGCTAGGCGTCACAAGAATTATATTATGGATGCAGCTAGCGGGCGCCCAATCTTTACAGCTGGGCGTAGTACTGCTAGTAAGAAAAGTTTTTTGTGATTTTTTTAAAATATTTTTTTAACATTTTTTATCATAAAAAAAAATACAAAAATATAAAATTTCATTAATAGTCACTTTTTTTTTATCATTAAATATAAAAATAAATTCAAAAAAATTAAAATGCTTAAGCAGGACTAAAATTGAGGCAAACTCATGGAGCCATTTAGCATTTTCTTTATATTATCTATAGAAACAATATATATATTAAAGAAATGATTTATGTTGTTTTAGGCTATGTGAGTCAATCTTGCACGTTCTTTTTTTAAAAAAAAAAAAAGTCAGTAACTAATTTGGGATCCACATAAAAAATCTATTTTTTAATGATGAACCTATTAATTTTTAAAAATTATACACTGGTCTTGCAGATCCTATAACTATATTTAGCATTAATATATATATAATATTATATATCTTCTATATATAAAAAGTGTGTATGAAACGGAAAATCTTGTTTTTAACGGTTTTTCTTATTTTTCCGTTAAAGTTAACAGCGTTTGTTTTAACGGTTTGGCATATAAAATGAAGACATAAATGTTAGAGAAATAGCATTCAATGTTGTTATATGATTTATTAATCACAATAATTATAATACTTAATAGTTTATATAATAATAAGTAATTAAAGATTAGTTATTATATTTGTCTCTTTGTCCTTAATATATACACGTGTATTAGGTGCATAAGACGTGAATCCCTAAGTATAATATATGTGTATTATACGTTTCATTAACTCAGATTATTGAGTATGCCAAATTTAAAAATTTCATATAATATATAATACAAGTGTGTTTAATCAAAGTGTTTTTTTTTTCCTCATGGTAGTAGGACGTAGCTTCCGCTAAGTCATATTCCACACGTGTGCTTGCTATGATGGGCACGTGAAAAAGGCCATGATTCTTGAGTTAATCAAGAAAGAACAAATTCGGCCAACAATTTCAAAATATATTTTAAGATTTATATATATGCTATATATAGAAAATATTATACCACAAATTTTATAAAAATATTATGTTTTAACTTTATATTGTCCCTGATCAACTCAACCAACAGCAAAACAAGAATTTCAATGTCGTCTCTATTGATCGTCTACAGGATGACATAAATTGATGAATTATAATACAAACATCAAACGATACATATTTTGGACTACCGTTTGTGTTAGACTTTTATTAAATTTTTCGTATACATCTTTGCTAAAATTATGGATGTTATAAACATGTATTGGATTATATAATATTTTAAATTAATTTTTTTATTTTCTCTAATATGCCTTAAATTATTAAGTGACATTAATAATTTTTATAAAATATATATTATTTTTTACAAATAATCATTTCATAAAATTAGACAAACGTGCTTTGCACGTTACTCCTACCTAGTATATATATATATATATATGTATATATATGCAAATTACCATCTGCATACTAAATTGATGAGTCAAATTAAGGGGAAAATAAGGCTTAGCAAGATTACCTTGGCAACTGTGAGGTCCACCAGGGAGGTATGGGTTTCCTTCATAACCATCGTAGCAATTGCAACGATACCCAGGGCCGTTGCGAGAATTGTAACAATAACTGTGTGGTGCCTTACATGCGTAGCTATCCTTATTTTTCTCAGCTTCTTTGCATGTCTCATTTCCAACTGCCCAATCAAGCACTAGGGGTACAGTCTTTATGTTCTTTAAATCTTGGAAATCTGAGGATAAAAAGTTGTATGCTTTTTCTTCCACTATAAAGCCGTAAGCACATTCACCGATGCCAGTAGTAGTTGTACTGCTGTCGATCAAGCTCTGAACACTAAGATTAAATTCGGTCGCTCCTTTCGGGATTGAAGTCTGACAACAGCCAATACCAGAGCATGACCCGTTAACCACATCGCTGACATTGTTGTTACGTACAGAGTGATAAGCATCCAGTAGTGAAGCCCTCCTGTTCCACAGAACCTTGAATATATGAATAAACGCCACAACCCACGGCAGTGATCTTGTTCCTCTTATCTGAGATGCGAAAATTTGACAGCTTGAACAAGGCAGATTTGCCACTGTACACAACAGTACCATCGTCGCATCTCTTGTAAACATTCTTTGTAACGCAAGAATTAGCAAAACCACTGCGACGTTTACAAAGACTGGCTATGGGGTTTGAGACTCGCAGTTCACCATCCAGCACTGATATCTTCTCGACAAACATATCAGGGCCCAGAGATGGTTTTGCAGGTTGGGATGTCTTGTTACAAGTGATGAGAAATGTTGAGTCAAGGTAACAGCCCTCGCTTGTTCCAAATGGGTAGGGGATTTCAACACTTCCACATCTATGGTCACATCCTGAATTGGGTTTAGATGCTGCTGATGCTACTAAAATTAATAGTATCAATACCCCTAGTACTAGCAGAGGTTGCAAAAGCTTTCCATTCATGGCCATGGTTTTCCTTCAATTCCTATATTTTATTCAAAATTAATATTTCCTTGTGCCCCAACAGCATCAAATAATTAGAAGGAAAAAAAAAACAGGCGGCCGGTATGGAGTCAAGGGAAGAAAGGAAAAAAAAAAAGGAAGTTCAAAGAGCTTAAAACATATATAGGTATAATTTGTATCTAGCAAGACCATAGTGATCTTGTTCCTTTCTTATTTACTTAATAGTATAATTTGTATCTAGCAAGACCATGGTGATATATCATTTATTCTTATGCATGTGAAGAGACGATCATCATGATCATCACGACCATATATACTTCGACCATATAAGATGTCCTCCTCATCAAAAGGATGGAGAATAGAAAACTTCAAACACAAGGATTTTTAACATGGTTCGAGAGTCTGCCTGTGTCCGTGCATGAGTGCGAGAGAATAAATTCTCACTATATGATGAAAAGTATCGGTTCAACGGACTTTTATTTAAGAACTTCACTGTTAGTAATTTCCATACTCATACAGAATATGAACCTTTGCTCCACTAACAAAAACACCAGAATCCACAAACGAAAATGACCATTTTCTACTAAAAATCACCCCAAGTACTAGCTAGCAGAGGTTGCAAATGCTTTCCAATCAAGACCATGGTTTTCCTTCAATTCATGTGCTTTCTTTAAAATTAATCTTTCCTTGTGCTGCAGACCATGGTTTAGCCACAAAGTATTTTGCAGCAACCACCAACAACCAACAACCTTGCACATTTCAGAAGAATGATACCAAGTTTAACATATTTAAACATTCTCCTAGTGGTATCATTAACTAGCTAGGATGACACAGTTCGGTATTGAAGAATTATAGATATGGTGTTGACAACAAGCAGTGCGAGTTGTAGAAGAGAAACAATGGAAAACAGGGACAGTCGTAGCTACAGACTAACTAGATAAACTTGCAAATATCATAGGACTTATGGTACATCAAACATAGAGAACAGAACCTGGCAAAGATTACAAGTGGCAGTACTGTTCTAAATAGATATTTTAAACTTCAGATTATCTGTCTACTTCATTTTCAGAAAAGTAAGGCGGATTATTTTTCTGAGCACTAAAAGAGATATAATTAATTTCATGAGAAGATAACTCTCCATATATAGCTGCAGGTCTATGATCCTCACCTCTCGCTGTACGTTGAGCACCTCTTTGGAATATCATGAGGTGCCCAAGAGCGAAGATACATAACTAGGCAGATTTCCCCTTAGTGGCCGTAGGGCCGACCACTCCAAAGCTATCAATATCATTTTTTTGAGAAAATTACACTTTTTAACAACCTCGAATTTTCAAGTTGAAAAGTCAGTGTACCGAGCCGAGCTTCATGAATCACCCGTAACAAAATACTTAAAACTACTTCAACTTCATATCAGATTTAAGATTAATTTCCAGCAACAACCTGGTGATCATGATCTAGTCAGCATATTACCCTGTCTCGGAACTTTGACATACGGCTTTAATTAGCATCAATTCACGTGGTCTCTACTCGTTGCATCAGTATGGTGATTATCTCCATTATAAACATGCACATATCATAAACATTTTCTGGAAAAACAAGCAGCTCGAGTTGTAGAAGAGAAAAACAATGAAAAACAGGGGCAGTCTTATATAATAGGACTTGTGATATATACACCAAACACAGAACGAGACCTGGCAAAGATTGCAAGGGACAGTGTTCTTAAATTGATATTTTAAACTTTAGATTATATGTCTGATCCTTCATTTTCAGGAAAGTAAAACGGATTCTTTTCCGGACGAGCACTAAAAGATAATTAATTGCATGAGCTGGTCTATGATCCTCACCTCTCTCGCGTTCTTGAGCACCTAGCTAGCCTCTTTGGAATATATTATCAGCCACTTCCTTCAGCTGCCACGCTTTGTCTTCATCTTTCGCTCTACGTGTCCTTCAAGAACTTTAAACAACCTATTATCTATTTATAAACAAGGCAGACTAGCTTGTGTCCTCTAGCCAATTTTTTTTTTTTTTAGTGGCCGTAGGGCCGACCACTCCAAAGCTATCAATATCATATTTTTGAGAAAAATACACTTTTTAACAACCTCAAATTTTCAAGTCTTTCAAACTATATATTAATACAACAAAATTGACACCAGCTTATATATATGTCGATCTCTAATAAAAAAAAAAAAAAAAAAAAAAACTTCAAAATAGCATACTTGTTCAATTTTGGCTTTCAAGATCAATGAAAAATAAAGAATATGACACAATTCTTGACGGCCGAATTTTTATAAATAGTTTATATTTTTCAGATCATTTTAGGATGCAATATTATAATATTACATGGGATAGGAAAAACCTTCTAGCATGCATTATAAAGTATAAACTGTCATGTATACGTACGTACGTACAGCGCGTACTTCGAGAGTAGGGAAATTAATTCCACCCTATGGGACCGACCTCTTGAAAGCTATAGATTTTTTTATTTTCATTTTTTAAGGGGAAAAGCTAAACTTTTTGCACCTTCAATTATAAAATGTTTCCCATTTTATATGATCATAAACTATATATCAAAATCACACGTTATAAAAAATATGGAAACGCAAATAACATGACCCCATCGTCACTGACTAGAAAATAAGTCTGCATGCTTTAAACGCCAAAGGTGGAACCAATTTAAACAATTAGTTAGAGTAATGAAATAAAAAATTACTTCTTTTCTTCTTTAAAAAAAAAAAAAATTGTTTACTTCTAATCTACTTACGGTGGAAGAAAACTCTATACATCTGAAGATTAATTAATTTACATCTCAAATGTTTTATATTTACACTTTAAGTGTACTGCTCATTGAATTTCAACCATTAAGATTGACAATCAGATCTTCACAAAATGTTTACATTGTAAGTTTTTTATAGTTTCAATACAATGTTTTGCTTTTAATAATTTAGAGTACAAAGTGTAAAATTACTGCTAAACCATGCATGTTGGATGCGACCAATTTATAAAGTATAAACCCTAATTGATAACCCAATTTATAAACCTTAATTAATTTCCCAATTAATTAACTTTTTATTTTTCTTTAGTTTTTAAAATCCTTCTAATTCCAGAATTAAAAGCGATTAGTAGGTTCACATTATGTACCTGATTGAGGATAATCATGTACTAATTAATTGATGTCTATACCTTGCAAGCGAAAAAGGTTAGAAATGTGAACATTTTTCACAATTTCTTATGCGACCATTAGGTAGGAAAAGTTGGCTTCTGTTATTAACAAGGAAAGTTGTGTACTAATCAATGTATTAATATTAATTTATTTATATTTAAAATTTAAATTAGTATTGTTTTTAATAAAATTTAATTTTTAATCAATTATATTATATTAATACATATATTAATACATAATGGTGATTACAATTAAAATTTTTTAAAAAAGTTAATAATTATCTTGCTTTCCAATTAACTTTTCGTGCCCACGTCATTGGTCCTACTTGTCTGATCATCCATGGCCGACATCAGAGTCATTAGTCATTATTATTTTCTGTAAGAAATTAATTAAAGGGAGAAAAATAGAGTTATGATCAGCATTATACCAAATAATGGAACGATCGATAATTATTAATAAAAAAACAAAGTTAAATCTGTAAGTGGCCCATTTTTTAGCGTTTTGATCAATTCATTTTAATTTTCGTCATAAATGATAAATTATATTAATTTTCATATCTAAAAAAGCATAATATAATAATTTAAAGTATCAAATCTAGATATTTTAAAAACGTTCTCCTACACACACACATATACTGCTCTATATGTATGTATGTATGCATGCATGTCATCTCGACATCAATATGATAAGAATATATCCAAAAAAATGTAAAATCACTAGAATAAAAAAGAGGTTTGGGAAAGTTGGAAGGATTTGGAAAGATCAAAAAGATAGAAAGAATAAGAAATTTGAGCGAAACCATTTGGAAAGAGGAAAAAAGAAAAAAATAGAAAATGGAAACACAGAAAACGTCAATTAGTTTGACCCCACAAAATAAGCTAAAAAAGAGATCAAAGGTAATGTCCATAAAATATGATCTCTTTTTTAAAAAAAAAAAAAAAGAGTAGGAATGACGATATTAAAGCAATGCTTTTAACTTTGGATAAGCAAAAGATTCCTCAATCCCATCATTGTGGACTACTAAAAAGCAGCAAATACCGAAAACGATGGAACCAATTAATTTAAACAATTAATTAATTTGTGCTAAGTAGGGAAAATTAATTTATATATATGATCCTGATCACACGATCTCTCTCGAGCACCTATTTCATTAGAGTATTAGCCAGCCACTAATTAGATCCTCAGCTGACTCGCCCTTCATTCCCCCTACATTCCCACAGGTTTGCAAACGTGGCAAAACAAAAAACAAAAATTCAAGAAATTGATCAGACAAAAAATATCTTATCCAAAGATAAAAGTAGTAAAAAAAAAAAAAAAAGAATTAGGCCATCATGTTAATTTATGACTGACAAAGCAAATTAAAAATTCTTTCGCACAGCAATAATTTAAAAGTTATCTTAATAATGAAATGACTCCCGAAGAAAAGAACTCTTTCTTTTCTTTTAGAAGTCTCCCACCAGCATTATGGTTTTTAAGAGTTCAAGTAGGCCCAAAGATGCATTTTTTTTTTTTTTCGAAATGAAACTATACTTGCATTAACTTATCAAAGGTTTACAGAAGCTAAGTTGGCTGAATAGACTACACTTTCCACTACATCATCTGGACTTAATACTGCTTCTTTAGCAAGATTATGGGCATAAACATTGCCACATCTTTTGACATGTGAGACCCTCCAACTGTTTAAGGATACAAGCCTATGTTTTATATCACTAAGAATCATTCCCACTCTATCCCATCTATCTATTTGTTTTCCTATTCCTTGTACAATGGTTAGAGAGTCTCCTTCTAATATAACTGATCTGTAATCCAATTCATAAGTCATTTCTGCTGCATATAGACCACCTATACTTTCAGCTAGTAGAGGATCTATGAGACATGGTTTTGACAGTTTTTTGGTAGCTAAAATACTGCCTGTATGATCACGAGCCACTAACCCAAAGCCTGCTCTTCCCCTACCTTCATCCAGACTTGCATCCCAATTGATTTTGGTTACCCCTATTGGTGGAGGTTGCCATCTGTTCTGTATCTCTGCATTCCTCCTATGTTGTGTCTTTTGTTTTTGCTGAAGCACTTTATATTCTTCTAATGTCTTCCTTGCTTTCTTGACTAAAGTACTAGGATGAGTAAAGGCATTTTCAAATACAAACTGATTTCTTCTATGCCATATGTTCCTTGCTATTATTACAAACATTTCCAAAGTATCTTGATCATAATTTGACATTAGTGCTTTGACTAACTCTCTAAAGTTTGCATACCTGAATGAACATTTTTGTAGGCCAGATTGAGCTTAACTCCAAACATCCATTGCTGAAGAACAATTTCATAAAGTATGTGCCACATTTTCCTCCTCTGTTTTGCAAATTGGGGCCCAAAGATGCATGTAATCACTGATCCAACCGGAAATAAAAATAATATTAAAATATCTATCAATTACTAAGAATTTTCTCTTCCAGCCCCATGCTGATGCTGATGTTAAGTAGGATGAATTTAGAGTGTCAATATATTATACAATCTGTTAATTCAACACAAATATGACATGATAATAAAATGTTAAAATTTAGTCTTAACAAGTTCAGGTCAAAATGGATTGACTCATTAAAACATGATTACTTAACAGATTGATAACAGGTCAATCCATTATAACCTGTTATGACAAGTTATGAAAGTTAAAAGTACAATTATACCATTATACTAAAAAGTAAAATTGTTAGAATTTTAATTTTAATATTTTTATTGTTTAGATTGTAATTTTAGACTTGTAGTTAGTTTTATAATTTTTATAGATATTGTGATATTAACATTTATATAAAATTATGCTAAGTTTAATTAGGAGACATAGGTTAATTTCGGGCATATTCAATCTATTTACATAAACAATTTGAAATTGATTGTATTGTGTCGTGTTAACCTATTTTGTAATGTTCACTAATGGGTCAAAAACAGATTGACATGACACGACCCGTTATATTAATGGGTTGTGTTAGGATTTGAAATTTTGACACGATAAGTTTAACGGATCGAATTATGATTGACCTATAGAATATTATAAACATGCTTTAACACGATATGAATACGGTCCATTAACACAATTTGACACCCTTAGAATGAATTACCCAGATTTTCAAGTATTGCAAAACTTGTAAACTATCGTGTTATATATAGTGGTTAAGAATATAATATAAATAATTAAATATGCATATGATAAGTGAGATAAAATGAAAATTTTTAAAAAGTTTTCACAATTTTCTTCCTATAAATTACTTAAATACAAAAACTTTTTTTAAAATATTTTTTAAATATCCTTAACTATTAAAAAAATTAAAAATATATATAAATTTATTAATAATCATTTTTTAACCATTAAAAAATTAAAAATATATTTAAAATTCATATTATCATTTCAGTTCTTCTACACTCAGTCGGCAAACGTAAACGGGGTGCAGTCGGCTGACGTGGCGTCAGTCCACGTTAGAAAAAAAAAAACGAAGTAAAATGCGAAAAAACCATGAAAACCTTGTTTCCCGCTTCTGGTGTGCGACTGAGAACGAAGAGAAGACCGGAAGCTCTCATTTACTCGGCCAGTTGTTCAGTCCGTCGTCGTGGGTGCAGATCGTTTCTCGCTGGGTTGGGCATCTGGTTTGGGTGGGTTAGCTTCAGGCCGGTCTGCATTGGGTGGGTTAAGTTCGGGCTGGTCTGCTTTGGGTGGGCTGAGTTTGGGTCAGATCCGTGGGCCATCACCTCGGGTCAGATCAGTGGGCCAGCATTTCGGGTCAGCGACAGTGGGTCAGCGACGTGGGTTGTCATTTCGTGGGTGGGTCTGCGTTTCGTGGGTCGGACTGCCTTTCGTGGGTCATCATCGCACTTCACCGTCGGCACCACCACGGCCAGGTCCTGGTTCCACCATCGATCTATCTAATTTTGGTTCAATAAATGTTTTATTTGCATGAAAAATATGTGCTCGGTTTCGTTGCATTTGCATGAACATGGTAATATTTAGACGTGGCTCTGTTTCGTGGCATTTACATGAACATGGTAAAGTGAGAATGTTGTTTGTTTGAAAATGTATGAAAATGTTGTTTACAGTTGTGGTAGGTTTTTGGTCTGGGTTTATTTCGTGTAAGAAGCCGATGCTAACTAAGGTTATAGAGACTTTGAGAATAAAAGGAAACAAAAACAAAAGCTCACTTGGGAGTGTTTACAAAGATATTAGTAACAGCACAAGTGTTTCTGTGTTACTGCAGGTTGAATGCTATATTATAGCACTGATGGAATGGCAGTGTTATATTAATGTAGTTGATAAAATGAAGTCTGCCCAATAGGCTGGAATGGAGGTACATAATATTGTTCCTGAACAAATACAAATATAATTTTTTTTTTAATTATGATGACTGAATAAAAATAAAACCAATGAAGAGCATCTAAAATTAGAAACTTTTAGAATCATATATATAAGAGTTTGGCATATTATTGGATCTATGTATTGGGAAACCTTTTCCTTGGATTGCCATATGATTGGATCTTTTGCTAAAGAGTTTGAATGGAATGACTGTATTTTCAGAAAATTCATTGTAGTTATATATATGTTTCTCCTTCTCCTTTATCTTGTTGCCATTTCATTGGAGTGAGGGGAGTATATTTTGGTCAGTGAGATGATTGGAAGATTTAATGTTGCTGGTGCAAAAGAGTGTATACTAGTTTAGTATTTATAACCCTAACATAATATATAGTGCTTAAATGGGACGAGATAAATGTACTGAAACAGTTTAAAATCATGCTTATGGTTGATTGGAGTTTAAATTCGTTCCATAAGTCTACTGAAACAGTTGCAAAGAAATATTATTATATAATGACCATGCAAAATGAGTAATATCACGAAAATTGAGTATTTGATGTATTGTTTTTGTTGCTCATATTTATTTCCTTTAAATTGAAAAAGAAAATGACATCAGGGCTTCCAACATTCAGGTTTTAACTCAAAACCAAAGATGTGGAAATTGATGAGTATATAATGTTATCATTTTATTGCACTTCAACTAGTTCACTATGATTTAAGATATAAAATTAACAAATAATAACAAATGAACCAAGCTAGCATACTTTATTTGATGAAATCAGATATTCCTATAAATGGAAACCAGATTTTTTGATCCCTTTATTTTTAGCAATAAAAATAAAAGATTTATTATGCTTGCTTCAGAACATTTTTTGAAAACATGTGTCAATAAAATGGAACAACTTGTACAGGGCATGGGAAAAGCGGATGGGACGTAGAAAATGCATCTACGTATACACCATCTAGGTCAAATCACCCAAAACGCAATACGTTATTTCAAGATTAACTCCAAACCTAATGCAACTCAATTGTTTAGTTCTTGCAGTTTAGTTCTAAATTACTCGTAATAACTTATATTATTTATTTGTTTTGTTTAATAATGTTCAGCATAACGCAAGTTATCCATTTCAACCTGGGATGGGACCACCAATGTCATTTATCACTACTAGCTATGCGACCAGCACAAGATTTGGTGAAGAAGATAGACTCGATTGTTTGGAAACTGAAGCAGCATGTACTGCCGATAGAGTTGATGAAGAATTTCGGTTGGATACAGCAAATGATGTTGTAACTCAACCTGTTTCCCCCAGTACACCACATGTAGTCACATCGGAGGATGGTGGTGATGATATCATTGAGGAGCCAAAGTCAGGGATGGAGTTCAATACGTTTGAAGATCTGTTGAGCTATTATAAGCAGTATGCAAAAAGGTGTGGGTTTGGGGTGATGACACAAAGGAGTGATGATCAAAGTGTTAGATATGTCACCCTTGGTTGTGCACGGGGAGGGAAGGCCCGGATTAAGAGTTCCAATCCGGCAAACCCACGTCCGATGGGAAAGACGGATTGTAAAGCCCGGATTAACGCACTAAGAATTGAGGGAAAGATGCGGTTGACAACAGTAAATAATTCACATAATCATGTAATCAGCCCACAGAAATCCCGCTTCTTTTGATGTAATAGAGAAGTCAGTGAGACCGTTAAAAGAGTTCTAGACACAAATGACTTAGCTGGCATCCGAATGAACAAGAGTTACGGATCTCTTGTGGTTGGCGCAGGTGGCTTTGAGAACCTGCCATTTTTGGAAAAGGATTATCGCAATTACATCGACAAAGCCCGTCATCTGCGACTTGGTGCAGGTGGTGCTAGAGCACTTCGTGATTATTTTTTGAGGATGCAGTACAAGAATAACGGATTTTTTGCGTTAATGGATTTAGACGATGACGGGAGGTTAAAAAATGTTTTTTGGGCAGATCCACGTAGTCGGTCAGCCTATCAATATTTTGGTGATGTCGTCACATTCGACACCACTTACCTAACTAATAGGTATGGGATGCCCTTTGCACCATTTGTTGGTGTAAACCATCACGGGCAGTCGATTCTTTTGGGAGCAGGGCTGATTTCTAGTGAGGACACAGCGACCTTTACATGGTTGTTCCAAACCTGGTTGCAGTGTATGGATGGAGTAGCTCCAAAGGCTATTATTACTGATCAAGACAGAGCTATGAAAAATGCAATTGCTATTGTCTTTCCGGCTACTCGACATAGATTTTGCTTATGGCATATACTTAAAAAAGTCCCCGAGAAGCTTGGATCATATGCTAGTTACAAACATGGCATGAAAACTGACTTGATGAAATGTGTGTACGACACACAAACTATCGATGAGTTTGTGTATAATTGGGCCGGGTTTATTAAGACATACGATTTGGCTGACAATGCGTGGTGGACAAGTTTATACAATGAGCATGAGCATTGGGTACCGGTTTTCCTAAAAGACCACTTCTGGGCTGGAATGAGTACAACCCAGCGATCCGAGAGTATGAATGCTTTTTTTGACGGCTATGTCCATTCGAAGACAAACTTGAAGGAGTTTGTCGACCAGTTTGACAATGCATTGAAGAAGAAAATTGAGAATGAAAATCAGGCCGATTTCCAGTCATTCAGCGGCACCATTCCCTGCGTCTCTAGATCTCCAATTGAAAAGAAATTTCAAGAGTTGTACACCAACGCTAAATTTAAGGAAGTTCAACAGCAAGTAATTGGTGTTCTTGATTTGGAAGTATCGCTACAGACATCAGATGGTAGTATCAGGGGTTATTTGGTAGAAGATGAAGTTCGTATTCAAGAGTTTACAAAACCGGTTACATATTCAGTGGATTTCCATGTGGATGACTGTGATGCAAAGTGCTCATGTGGGTTATTTCAAATGCGAGGGATACTGTGTAGGCATATTTTGGCTGTATTCAAATCTAACGGGATAAAATCATTGCCAGGCCAGTACATTTTAGACCGATGGAGGAAGGACATTAAGAGGAGATATACGAATATCCGTAGTAGCTACGATGCAGGGGATCAGAGGCCAAATGGTAATAGACACACAATTCTTCTGAATATGTGTTATGAGATGATAGATTATGCGGTAGATTGTAATGAGCAATTTGAAGATGCAAAGAAAAGGATAACGGAGATGACTGGATTATATCGTCAGCACCAACGCCCCAAACCGGTGACCGAAATAGGTTTGAAGGATAATATATGTTTCTAGTTACTTTATTAAAATATTACATTGCAAAATATAATACCACTATGTGTTTTTGTATATTGTGTACTAATTAACATATGTTATAATGGAAAAGGTTCGGAACCAGGTTTGACGCCACAGGAAACTGCAGTTGGTAGTCCAAAGGCCGTGAAGAGTCCACTTATTGTCAGAGGGAAAGGAAGACCCCCATCTCTTAGAAGAGCATCTAGGATGGAGATAGACATTCGGAAGCTTAAAGCCAAACAGAAGAAAACAGTAGTTGGAGGAAAACGCAAACAGGTGCGTATAATTGTCATATTGATAGGCAAAGATTAGTCGTAATTAATTTTTCGGTTCATACGTGATTTAGAAATGGCAATTTGGAACTTTTATTCACGTCGATGTCTTTTTGATTAATTCTTAGCGAGATGATAGAGATACAGCAGCCATGCTCACTCGGAGGAATTTATTTGGGCCATCAGAAGTAGACCTCACCCATCCTGTTGAAGTGCAGGTAGTAAAAAAACGTTTTTTTTCTATGACACAAATGGTTTTTAAAAATAGGTATCCTGATTATAAAGTTTATGGTGGAAACAGCAAGTTCTATATGATTCAGTGGATTTTAACAGTAGTGGAACAATGCAATCTCATCCCTTTATTGGTAGTCAAGAAAGTGTAAGATTTCAGGCCTTTTTTATATTTTAATATCACTTGTAATATTTCCATGAGATTTTATTTTGCTAACTTTTTAATCAGATATTTTTTGATTGGATGGCGCACAACCGGAGCTCTTTGGGTGGAGATTGTGGGTCACAAGAGTTTGATTGAACTCCACTATGTGTGGAGATGAGATATTTGTGTCAATCATGTAATTATGTATGTGGATGGAATTTGTTGGATTTTTTGCGCATTTTTGTACATTTGTTGATATTTTGTGTAGATTTCATGTTTACATTGTGTGGCAAGGAGGAGATTTGCCAATCACTTGTATGAAAATTTGCGTTATAGGCATGTGATGGAAAGTTTAGTTCTAAACTTGTATTAATTATGTAAATAGAACAGGTTATCAAGATATTGGTGAATTCCATGAGGAGGTTATGTATTCTTTCTTTTTTTTTTCTAATGAGTTCATATTAATGGACAATACACTTTTTATGAGAAAGTGTAACTGCTTATGGATGGATAAAGAGGTTATTGTATTTGATGGATGAGGGAAATATGCGGATTGGTGCTCCATTTGTATTACTAGTCTCTAAATAGGTTATGGAGGAGTGTCCGGTGCTTTCTACGTACACGGGGGTTCACAAGTACCCAAACCAGTGCAAGAATATATTTGGGTTACTTTTCAGATATTGTAATTGATGTACACAGCGTGAGACCTGGGATGATACATCAAAAGTGTTCATGTACACAGCGTGTTGAGTACATACGCGTTTGAGTTCTTGCGCTGGTAATTTGATCTCTTATTGAATGAAAAGATGTTGTTTACAAATGACTTTACAAACACAAAGTGTTATGAGAATAAACATCTGGATCACCTCCAGTACTCCAATATTGATATTGCAGTTACAACCCATAAGTCACAGCTTCATAAATTCCTCACTACAATAAGGTAGTGAGGCCATAATGACAAACACATTAATACATCAAAATGACCAATATTCCAGAAGTCTGGATGTTCTCCAAACAAATACAACCGGAGCTACATCAGTCGTAGCATTGGCCGACTTTCATACACAGACACTGGATACATCAAAATGACACCACAAACTATTACTAAAAAAAACCATGTCAAGATTAATACATTGAAGACTCCCTTGTACTTCTTCTCCAATGCTCTGAATTTGACTTGTTCGATGCGTAGCCGCTCATTAAGTACCCTGTCGTGCCTCCGTTCAGCTAACTCCAACGTCATCTTACAGCAACTGTTCTGGTCACTTTGAATATCAATCCACTCAAAAAAGTCACACTGTTTTTTCATCTTATAGTTTGGACAATTGAAAAATCTTCTACCAAAAGAGTTTGATTTTCCAGAAATCCTTAACTTCGCTTGGGAGCCACAATAGCAAAGTGGTCTCTCCAAACTTGACCCGGAATAAGAAGCAGAACTCATGAGCTATATGAAGGATATTGTTACAATAACGACCCCACAGATCAGTACGTTATAAGATAATATATCATAAGACAGTATATATACACGGGAGAAGAAAATGACACTGCAGCTATGGCAAATCCAATAAACTGGTTAAGAATTCTCAAATCAAACAGTTTATAAATGCATGGGATAAGAAATATAAACTTCAGCTATATGCCATGAAAACAGTTGCTTTCAAACAGGTTTTTTGAAACCCCAATGAGGTTAAACAAAAGGATCGCAATATGTATAAACAGAGAGATATAAGGGGAAATAGAAATACACAAGTGTTTCACCATTTCTCCAATCCCAATATACATAAACATTGAGTATATAAGGGGAAATACCAAAGGCCAAGTGTTTCACCATTTCTCAAATCCCAATATGCATAAACAGAGAGTATATAAGTTAAGATACCAAAGGCCAAGTGTTTCACCATTTCTCAAATCCCAATATGCATAAACACTGAGTATATAAGGGGAAATACCAAAGGCCAAGTGTTTCACCATTTCTCAAATCCCAATATGCATAAACATTGAGTATATAAGGGAAGATACCAATACACAAGTGTTTCACCATTTCTCAAATCCCAATATGCATAAACATTGACTATATATGTTAAGATACCAATACACAAGTGTTTCACCATTTCTCAAATCCCAATATGCATAAACATTGACTATATATAAGTTAAGATACCAATACACAAGTGTTTCACCATTTCTCAAATCCCAATATGCATAAACATTGAGTATATAAGTTAAGATACCAATACACAAGTGTTTCACCATTTCTCAAATCCCAATATGCATAAACAGAGAGTATATAAGTTAAGATACCAATACACAAGTGTTTCACCATTTCTCAAATCCCAATATGCATAAACATTGAGTATATAAGGGGAAATACCGAAGGCCAAGTGTTTCACCATTTCTCAAATCCCAATATGCATAAACATTGACTATATATAAGTTAAGATACCAATACACAAGTGTTAAATGTTAAATGTTAAATGTTAAATGTCAAATTTATCGGCAAAAAAATAAAACAAAATGACAGATGCAGAATGCAGTTTACATTGGTGACAAAGGTTACCCAAACAGAAACATATGAATTAATAACAATGCCAATAATAACATTGAAATAACAAAGCCAATAATACCAATCGCAGAAACTACAGAAATACCAAAATACATAAATACATAAATACAATATTGCACAAATACAGTAATATAAAATTAGCAACTAACCTGGACAGTTTCTGGATAAAGGTTTAGGGTTAGATCTAGGCTGCTCAGAGTATTTTGGTTTCGGTCTGGGGTGAAGACTTAGGGTAGGGCAAATGGTTAGGGTTAGGGTTAGATCTAGGCTGGTTAGGGTTAGGGTTGGAGGAAATATTAGGGTTAGGGTTGGAGGAAATTTTAGGGTTAGGGTTAGCTATTTCATGGTTAGGGTTTGATCTTTCATGGTTAGGGCTAGGGTTTTCCAAATGGGTATACTCGTGCACGACAAACACGAATCAGTCCGCCGAACTCGAGCTATCCTTCGGCGATCATGCCTTCGGAGATCACGATGGACTCGAGAATCCCAAGGGATTGAATCGACTGTTAAGGGGCGAAACGGAATGAGAGAAGGCGAGAGAGAGAGAGAAGGAGAGGGAAACCAGAGAAGGGAAACGATTCAAGGCAAACGAGAGAAAAAGAGAGAGAGCGAGAGGGAACGGAGAGAAGGGACTGAATCGGGGAGGCAAACTGGAGAAGGAGAGAGAGAGCGAGAGGGAAATGAGAGAAGGGGGGACTGAATCTGGGAGGCAAACTGGAGAAGGAGAGAGAGAGCGAGAGGGAAATGAGAGAAGGGGGGGCTGAATCGAGAGGGAAAACCGTTCGTGGGGTCAAAACGGTGCGGTTTCATTTTAATCCACGTGGCCGAGCCGCTTACGAGCCGTTTACTCAAAACGACTGCATCCAACATTTTCCTTATCATTTTTCAATATTCATTTTAGTCCGTCCCACCATCGATCGGCCTTTCTGTTGATCAAGCATCGAATGACGTCCCACTAGTGACAGGACCAGTCGCAATCATGCCCTCAAGGAAACCTATTCGAGCCCGGATGATAGCCCTAACAAGAGCGTACGTATCTGAGAAAAATAAATTATTAGATCAGCAAATCTAGATCTTCTTCAAACATAGAAGTTCGAAATTAAACTTTCAGTCTGACAAATAACTGATCTCATGCATTCAATTTCAACCGTCCATAAAAATTGGAAGGAATTTGAAAGATAGATCAGAAAGATAGAATTAAAGAAGTAGAAATTTGAAGGAAACATGCACGTGGCAAAAGGTGAAAAAAAAAAGGGGCAAACGTACGCAAATTATTATTAACTTTAGTCCCACAAAATATATGATCTATTCTTCAAAAGAAAAGCAATGTTTTTAAGTACTTTGGGCAAAAGATTCCCAAATCCCATAATTGTGGGCTATAATTGAAGTACTAGGTGTCCATGCAGCAGCAAATACCAAAAAGGTGGAATTACCAATTTAAGCAATTAATTTGCACTAAATTGGGAAACTTGACGAGAGCATCCGCTCCATATTACCCTCACATCTCTCTCTTGAGCATCTATTTAATTAGAACATAGATCCTCAGCTGCCTCGCCGGCCTTCATTCCCTCTACGTACCTACGTTTCACATGCAAGAACTTCAATCAATGATCGATCCGTTCTCCTTTAATTTAGAGTAAGCTGTAAAATATAGCTAGCTCAATTATAAAGTTGTCATTTTTCTTTTTCGATCTCAGTGAATGTAACAGACAAATCATTTCAAAGCCATTACATTTTTTTTTTTTTGTGATAATTAATGTATTTATAAGCCTTATTTTTTACACCCTTTGCATACGTTGATGTAAAATATTAAGTTATAATGGATTCCACTATAAGTGATGTGCTAACAATACAACAAATTATATATAGCAAAACCTTTTTTTAAGATGAAGCTAGCCGATACATTTATACTCCAATTATAGATTAATGCTAATTTATTCTTTATGTATCAAATTATCAAAAATAAAAACTATGGGTTTAATTATAAAAAAAAGGGGGAAAATAATGCTCACGTCGAATTTCAAGTACTACATGTAGTTAAGATTGATAAAAAATGTGAGTTATATAATATATAGTACTGGCGGTCAGAAGATATTTACATTGTACGTTTTTTATAGTTTCAAATACATGAATGTATTGGTATTGATAATTTCAAAGACATCATGGACAATATTATTGACAATCAGATCTGCACAAAATATTTGCATTGTAAGTTGTTTATAGATTCGATACAATGTATCACTTTTAATAATTTAGAGTACAAACTAAAGTGTAAAATCACTAGAAGCACCAGCTGCTAAACCATGAAACCATGCATGCATGTTGGAGGCGACGGGAGAACAAAAAAGAGGTTTAGAAAAAATTAAAATATTTTTAAAATATAATATTTTAATACTATTATTTGTTTTGAAATTAAAAAAAAATTGAATTATTTTTTATTGAGAAAATTAAAAATTTGAAAAAGTTGTAATAATTAATTTGAAAATATTTGTGTTTTAATGTTGTTTAGGAAGCAAATGATAAGATGAGATCATGATACGAGATTAAAAATGTTGACAACATCCCCTGTCCAATTTCCCAATGTTTTGTGAAAGTTATATTATATTAAGGTATCTATCTATATAGCGAGCATTAATTTGCTGTTCCGTCAATGCACGCCAATATTCGATCCATTTCTTCTAAGCATAGTATTCATGCATAAACTTTGTAATAGGGGTTTGTTTTAATGGATATATATTATGTTCCTAAACTGAGACTACTAATTATTTAAGAGATGGTTTGATTTATATACAAGTATTTGGTGTACGAATGATAAATAAAACAATTCAATTAGTTTAATAAGAATGAAATAAAATAACAAATAATTTAAAATATGTAAAGAAAAAGTTAATTCAAAAGAAAAGTAGGAAAGATGAACGCAATATTTTTAACTTTGGATAAGCAAAAGATTCCCCAAATAATTGTGGACTATAAAGTATCCCATGCATGCAGCAAGCACCAAGAAGGTGAACCAATTAATCAAGCAATTAAGTTGAAGCCAATGCATTTATACTCCAATATGGAATGTTTTATTCTTTATGTATCAAATTATCAAAACTAAAAGATGCCTTTAATTGTTAAAAAAAAGGGACACATAAAATTCATATCTAACTTCAGCCGCTAAGATCAATAAAAATGTGAGGTGTACACAACAAAAACTCAGGCAATTGATCTGCAGACAAAAGCTGATATCTTATCAAAAGATTAAATAAGTAGTAAAAAAGGAAATGAAAGCCATCATGTTAATTTATGACTGACAAAGCAAATTAAGATTCTCAAGTACAACAATAATTTAAGAGCTATCTCAATCATGGAATGACACATAAAAGAAGTTTTTTTTTTTTTTTTCTTTAATTTAGGGTTAGCTCCCAATAGCATGACTATGGTTTTTAAGATTTCTAAATTTTTTATCGAAAATTTAAGAGTTCAAGTAGGACATATACCAATGACCCGACTGGAAAAGAACGATAAAATCCTTATCATCAATGGCTAAAAATCTCTCTTCTTGCATGCCCCATGTTCATGTGTAGGAAGAGATACAGCTGTCTTTGTTGGACTAACTATATTAATTATTCAAACGAAAAACATCTGAGTATTCAACATTACGTAAAAGACTGTCGTTTGTTTTTTGCCATCTCGTTTTCTCTCGAGTGCTCCAAAGCCAAAACCCACCCAAAAAAATCCCATCTTCTTCATCTAGAGGGGGATGAAGCTTTAGCTTCTCCCTCCCTCCTCCCATCTGACTAATCTAGTAACTATGCAGTCCCTTTTTTTATAGTTTTTTTTTTTTTTTGCTTTTTTCGTCTATAGCAAGGAGAAATGCCAATCTGCTACTTTTCGGAGCCCATCTACCGCCTTGCGCTCCACTATAGGATTCCCCAGTCGCCGATCCTTTAGACAGCCAAAGAATATTGTCAAACGGAGTGGTGCTAAAGCCACATGCGCAGCATTTCTGGGGCCAACGACCTCGGATGCTTCAGATCCGATTGACATCCATACTCCTAGCATGGTGCATGTATCACACTCACCACCACAGTCCTTAACTGTCTTCGTCCAGAGATTTGACGGTTCTCCTGTTTGTAATCTGCCTATTTTCTTGCTTCTCTTAATCAATGATTGTAGGACAAAGATAACAGAAGTCTCTTGCAGTCAGTCCAAACCAGCAAAATGTAGCACAAATATCTTCATTATGACTTTCAGTTGTAGTATTACAGTTTGTTTATCAGACTATATTAAAAATACTTTAAGCGGCTTCTCCCGATGAGAAATGAGTGGGGGCCAAGTCATCGATTTACTTGTGGTGGAGGAAAACTCTATACATTTAAAGATTAATTAATTTACATGTCATTTATAAAGTAAACAAGGTAAAAGTTACATCTCAAATGTTTTATATGTACATATCAAAGTATTAAAATAAAAACAATTTACACTTTTATTATAGAAATTTGACAAATTGTGCTCATAAATTTCAACCGTTAAGATTGATTTAAAAAAAAAAGGTGAGTCATTGTACATCATGTACAATATTGACAATCGTTGATCTTCACAAAATATTTAAATTGTAAGTTTTTTATAATTTCGATATAATGTACATTAATTTTTCGTATCACTTTTAATAATTTAGAGTAAAAATTAAAGTGTAAAATCACTAGAAGCACGAGTTGCTAAACCATGCATGTTGGAGCTAGGCGACGGGAGATCAAAAAAGAGGTTTAGAAAAGTTTGAAGGTTTTGTAAAGATCATCAAAAAGATAGAAAGAAGAAGAAATTTCAGCGAAACCAATTAGAAAAAGGAAAAAAGAAAAAGCAAATATCATCTCTTATTCAAAAGAAAAGCAGGAAGGACCAAAGCAATGTTTTTAACTTTAGATAAGCAAAAGATTTCCCAATCCCACCATTGTGGACTACTACAATTAAAGTAGCTAGCTATCCATGCAGCAAATACCAAAAACGACGGAATTACCAATATTAATTTAAACAATTAATTTGTACTAAGTTGGGAAGCTTCATGCATGAGATCGAGCGTCCACTTTATATATTAGATGATCCTGATCACACGATCTCTCTCTTGAGCACCTATTTAAAATATTAGACTATTAGCCAGCCACTTAGATCCTCAGCTGACTCGCCCTTCATTCCCCCTTCATTCCCACCGGTCTGCAAACGTAGCAAAAAAAACAAAACAAAAAATCAAGCAATTGATCAGACAAAAGATCATATATTTCTTATCCAAAGATAAAAGTAGTCAAAAAAATGAATTATTCCATCATGTTACTTTATGACTAACAAAGCAAATGAAAGATTATTACGTACAACAATAATTTAAGAGTTATCTCAATCATGGAATGACTCGTAAAAGAAGTCTTTATTTTCTTTTAGAAGTCTCCCACTAGCAATTCTAAGGTTTTTATAAAGGGTTCAAGTAGGCCCAAAGATACATTTAATCACTGATCCAACTGGGAAAAAAAATGATAAAATCTCTATCAATTACTAATTATAAGAATCTCTCTTCCTGCCCCATGCTGAATAGGTTGAAGAGATATAGCTCATGTCGTTGTTGGACTAACAATTTAATTAAGCAATATGTCTAATAAAAATAAATTATTCAAACTAAAACCAATACGAGTATTCAAAATTGCGTTAAAGGCAATGGTATTTGGAGATGTTGTGCAACACATGATGTTAATTAATATATACCTCGTGGCACCTCTTGTGGCACGCTAATTATAGTCATTAGGTCTAACATGAGTAAGCTTTAGAAGCTAAAAAACTAGGGGTTTCTTTGCTTGATTGTAATTTCCAATTAATGCTTGATTATGGTCGAAAAGAAATGAGTAAATGTATTATGTTAAAAAATGACTAGATAAGGTCAACTTATTTATTCACCATATAAAATGTAACATAATAAACATATTTACTGAATTTTTACTAAATATATGCCAAAATAAAAATTATTAATGGTCTCCATCATTTTGTACGTGAAGAAGGTCAATCTGAGGCAAATTAGACCGTACTCAAACCTAGCATTTCCAAAATAAAATTAATTGTGGAGCCCATGTCTGAATTTTTTATTTTAGTGTTTTTCTTTTAATAATGTGAAGCCCAAGATTGATTTGGAAGTGGATTTTCTTTCTTTTTAAGTGTTTATATGTGTGAGGCAGTGTACTCAGCCCGTGTCGAATTCCAGATGACGATGACGAGACCCGCCCCTGACCTTTGGAACAGAGCCATTTTAGCTTAGAAGGCGAGAAAATCTAATCGTCTGTATTTAGAAATGAAATGAGATGAAATAAAATAATTTTATAAAAAAAAATAAAAATTAAATAAAATATTATTATTATTTTTTTAAATTTAAAAAAGTTAAGTTAGAATTTGAAAAAATTGAATTGTTTATTATATTTTATGTAAAAATTTAAAAAAATTATAATGATGAGATGAGATAAATTGAGATAAAGTGAAATTACCTCCAAACTTCTCCCTGAGCGCCGCACCATCCCAACTTGTGACCTTTTCATAGCCCATGCTGCCACCACGCCGGCACCGGATGTCTAAAATGCACAACCTACAGTCCCTATCTAGCCGTTGCTCCATTCTCCCCTAATCTGTGCCTTTCTCTCTCTACCTCCCCTTGAGCTTTTCAACCGTGCGTCTGCTCACCAGTCACTACGCACCACATGTTGTGATTTAGCTTACACATATCTTTCATCCTGTCTGTAATATTTTATTTTTACGTGTATTTTTAATAAATAATTATTTAAATTGTTATAATTAATAATTTTCTTGTTTTAAATTTAATATATTATTAGTTGGATTTATTTTAAAATTTTAAGTTGTATAAATTATTTTATTATCCTTTCTTGTTGTTAATCATTGTTTTGCATTTAAATAAATTACTCTTTAGTTTTAAAAATTCTATTATTGAGCTTTAAATATTTTATTTTATTAATATTTTATTTTAATGTTTTTATTTGACTTTTAATTATTTTTAAGGGGAAAAGCTACACTTTTTGCACCTTCAATTATCAAATGTTTCCCATTTTATATGATCATAAACTACATATCAAAATCACACGTTATATCTTCAAACTATAAAAAATAAAATAAATGACATGCATGACATGACATAATTTTGATGAAAATTGGAATTAGGGACTTTATAATGTTTTTCAATATAAAATTTGAATCCATGGAAACGCAAATAACTTTGACCCCACAAGTCTGCAAAAGTAGCAAAATTAAAACCGAGAAAGCTGATGTATAAATCAAAAGATCTCTAAAGCAAAAGAAAAGTAGAAAGCTGGCCGACTATATATAAAGCTAGACATGCATGTTTATAACTTTGCGTACCCAAAAGATCATGATTCCCCAATCCCATCGTCATTGACTAGAAAATATATAAGTCTGCATGCTGCAAACGCCAAAGGTGGAACCAATTTAAACAATTAGTTAGGGTAATGAAATAAAAAAAAATTACTTCTTTTTTTCTTTAAAAGAAACTTTTGTTTACTTCTGATCTACTTATGGTGGAGGAAATTAACTCTATACATCTGAAGATTAATTAATTTACATGTCATTTATAAAGAAAACAAGGTAAAATTTACATCTCAAATGATTTATATTTACATATCAAAGTATAGAAACTAATTCACTTTGTATAATATGTTATCCTGATCACACGTTATCTCTCTTGAGTACCTATTTAATTAGACTATTAGCCAGCCACTTAGATCCTCGGCTGTCTCGCCCTTCATTCCCCCTTCATTCCCACCGGTCTGCAAACGTAGCAAAACAAAAAAAAAAAATACAAAAATTCAAGCAATTGATCAGACAAAGGATCATATATATCTTATCCGAAGATAAAAGTAGTCAAAAAAATGAATTATGCCATCATGTTACTTTATGACTAACAAAGCAAATGAAAGATTCCTACGTCCAACAATAATTTAAGAGCTATCTCAATCATGGAATGACTTGTAAAAGAAGTCGTTTATTTCTTTTAGAAGTCTCCCACTAGCACTTTTATGGATTTTATAAAGTATTCAAGTAGGCCCAAAGATACATGTAATCACTGATCAAACTGGGAAAAAAGAAAAATGATAAAATCTCTATCAATTACTAATTATAAGAATCTCTCTTCCTGCCCCATGCTGAATAGGATGAAGAGATATAGCTCATGTCGTTGTTGAACTAAAAATTTAATTAAGCAAGGTGTCTAATAAAAATAAATTATTCAAACGAAAACCAATACGAGTATTTAGAATTGCGTTAAAGGTGATGGTATTTGGATATGTCGTGCAACACATGATGTTAATTAATATATACCCCGTGGCACCTCTTGTGGCACGCTAATTATAGTCATTAGGTCTAACATGAGTAAGCTTTAGAAGAAAAAAAAAACTAGGGGTTTCTTAGCATGATTGTAATTTCCAATTAATGCTTGACTATGGTCGGGGAAAAAAGAGAGAGTAAATGTATTAAGTTAAAAAATGAATAGAGAAGGCCAACTTATTTATTCACCATATAAAATGTAACATAATTAACATATTTACTGAATTTTTACTAAATATATGCGAAAATAAAAATTATTAATGGTCTCGATATTTTGTACGTGAAGAAGGTAAATTAGAGGCCAATCAGACCGTACTCGAACCAAGCTTTCCAAAATAAAATTAATCGTGGTAAATATCTGTGGAGCCCATGTCATTTTTTTTCTTTTAGTGTTGTTCTTTTAATAATGTGAAGCCCAAGATTGATTTGGAAGTGGGTTTTTGAAAAAGCAGTGGTTCTACACAACACTTCACCTAGAGGGGGGGTGAATAGGTGTAATCTGATTTTTATGGTCTTTTTAAAAAGATTGTTAAATAACAATTAATCAAAGCAATAAACAACATAAATAATCAACACAAGATTTTGTTCACGGAGTGGAAACTCATTTGAAGAACGTCTTCAAAATCTAAAACCACTCCGGGTGTAAGACACCACCTCAAATCTACTATAGAAAATTTAGTTTGTTACAACCAATTTAGAGACATTCACAAAACCTTTGTAGTAGCTAAACTTGGCTTGCAACACCACGAGCGACCCACTCGATCTCTACACGCATGTAGTGTCGGAACTCCGACCTTTCTATAGCTTCCCACGAGAACCTCTCGATCTCTGCATCACCAGCAGCTCCGGACTCTTCCGGCCAACGAACTTGTCCACTCCAATGGACTCAACTGAAGTTTGATGTTGAATGTAGTGTGGTGGAGATGTGTTTATCCAAGAGAGAATCAATCAAGTGGGGGAGAGATTGCTCTAAATGTTCTTGGAGGCCCTTAGGGTTTTTGCTCTGATTCTCCACACCTAGAACAGCAGAGAAGCTGTTCTATTTATAGTACCACTCAAAAGAGGCGCATGAAAACCCTAGGTTTTAAGTCATCTGGAACATTCGCTCGAGCGCAGTGTCGAGCGAAGGTCGAGCGCCGAAATCTGTCTGAGTTCGCTCGAGCCATGTGTCGAGCGAGGGTCGAGCGGTCCAATCTGCCTGAGTTCGCTCGAGCCAAGTGTCGAGCGAGTGTCGAGCGGCCAACTCTGCCTGAGTTCGCTCGAGCCATCTGTCGAGCGAGGGTCGAGCGGCCAACTCTGCCTGAGTTCGCTCGAGCCATCTGTCGAGCGAGGGTCGAGCGGCCAACTCTGCCTGAGTTCGCTCGAGCGCCTGTCGAGCGAAGAGTCGAGCGGTCAACTCTGTTTGACCAGTTATCAGCGCATTTCAATCCTCTTCGCTTCAATACTTGTTACAACACTTTATTACATAGGTTTTCACAAGAATATGCCAATCAACTCATTTTTGCCTCAACAATCTCCCCCTTTGGCATTTCTGTGACAAAACCTCTAACCTATACATATGACCTAATCCTAGCACACCCATCACTAGATTCATATTCTTGAACAAGATGAAATATTTCTGCACATACTTAGCAAACGGTTAAACATATCGCACAAGGAATTGTTTGCAAATCACAAATCACAATTTATGAATATACATGACAAGTACAGGTTTTAGAAAATATTTCATTAAACAATTAATCAGAAAAAGAGTTCAAGAACAATTAGTCATACAGCAGCAGTAAACAAGAGATATAAAATCAAAAGATAAAAACCAAAAACTAGCTGCTGTTCCCAAAACACAAGTGTTGCTACCAACTAACACTCCCCCTGAGTTAGTATCCCAAAACTCCCCCTCAATCAGTACTCCCTCTTTTTGTCACAGGCTGACAAAGGGTCTCAATCATCTGCAGGACTGCCATCATCTTCATCAAAACGCTCTTCAATGTCATGGAAGCGTTGGGTTACATGTTGGTGCAGGCTCTCAAACCGGGCGTCCAAAGTATCAAACCGTGCACGAACGGTAGCATCAAAAGTATCAAACCGGGTGTCCAGAGTATCAAACCGGGCGTCAAGGCGGGCTAAATACTCAAGAACCTGCTGAATACTGGACTCAGTCGAGCCGGGTGCTGAAGGAGATGGGGCCGAGCCAGACGGCTGAGAAGTAGATGGCCGAGAGCTAGAGGGATGAGAGCTGGATGGATGAGAACTGGAAGGCCGAGAGCTCGAAGGCTGAGAGGAAGGTGCGGGAGGATGCTCAACACGGATAGGCTGCGGGGTGGTGTGAGCACGACTAAGCTGCACCGTCCTACGACCAATGGGAGCCTTAAGTGCTAATCTAGGCTCTTGTGGGAGAAAGGCGACAGACTGAGAGAGGGCGATGCGGGTGATGAGACAAGCAAACGGCAAACCAGTCCGTTTCTTGGTGGACTGAAACGCCTCAATGATTACCCGACACAGAAAACGCCCTAGATCAATGGGGACATCATTGATCAAGGCATGCAGAAGAATGGCGCGGTCAAGACCCACGTCACTCTGATGACCCGTAGGATATATATTTGTAAGAACAATCCTACTCAAAATGAGGTTATCAGGCGTAAAACGACTAGTTTGGAGAGGGCTCTTCCCTTCCCAATGACTGACCTCACCACATAGACAGCTAGCAATAGCTTGTGGTGTAGGAGGAGATGTCCTTGTATAAGGATAGTCTGGATAAGGCACACGAGGGGCATTCAGCAACTGTGCCATCATGCCCGGAGTCACCCGGAAGACAATGTTCCGGAGACTCACGTCAAATGAGTCATCAATGGAAATCCCATGTATGTTCGAGTAGATTTCCCGAACCATCTCCACAGAAGGAGTGGGATGACCAGTGGTCAAGGCCTGCCACTGGCGAGACTCAAAGATATGAGGGATTATGGTCTCAGAAAGCTCACCAAGTAAGACATCACGCTCAACTATGGGTGTACGTTGAGAGAAATTCTGAGTGTACAGCTCCTGAGCTTGTGCACTATGGAAATGAGCGTGAGCGGGTGCAGAGGGGTTGTGGCGAGGACGAACTCGTCGAGACGACATTGCTTTTGGCTGTAGACAGAGTCAGTGACGTTAAACAAGGCTAAAGGTGATGTGACAATTTGATGGATGCATGTCTAATATGTCAAATGCATGATATGATGATCAAACTCAAAACCTTGACCTTCATGCCCAACCATGATAAAACACCAATGCCAATCATGCCAATCCCACCTAGCCATGTGATGAACACATGCTAACACGACAATGCCAATCATGCCGACCATGACAAAACAACAATGCCAACCAACCATGCTCATGATAAAGAGGCAAAAACCATTTTGGTAATCCCAACTAAGTCAAGGTTGAGAATTTTGAAGTCAATACACGACCCATGCCCTTTCTAACCAAAAACACCTTCAAACCTAATGCACTTCCAAGACAAATGACGACCCGACACTAGGATATGCATGAAATAGGTATATGAACAATGCTATGCCAATGCATGACGAAAATGATTAAACAAAACTCATTTAGGCATTTCATCAAACACTTGGAGTGCATCCAAGTGGGAAATTCGGCCAACACCCCATAGGAGGTTCAAAAACCTCCTAAATACAACCAAATAACCACAACAACTCCATAGGAGTTTCAACCAACCCAAAATACAAGAGATTTTTCAAGGGTTTCACTCCAAAGGGAGCAATCCGAAACCCACGTGAATAACAAAGAAAAAAACCACAAAACAAAGCAATAATCCGAAATAAAACTCAAGAGAAATGATTTTACCTTGTTTTGGAATGATTTCGGAAGAGAAATACCGATTGAGAATGAAAAGATTTGAAGAAAAGACGAGAAATCGCACGGGAGGAGTGTTTGGGAGAAAACTGTGCGATTAGCTCGAGCGGCGCTGGCTTTATACCAGTTATTCGCTCGAGCGAACTTAAACCCTCGAGCGAACTGTCGAGCGGAGTCGAGCGGAGTGTCGAGCGAGACCTTCAGATTTTGCAATTTTGCCCAGTTTTGACACACATACCACTCACAAGACTCACATGACTTTGACAAACACTAGGGAAGTCAATTTTCAACCCAAGAATACATATCAAATGCAGAGAAGCATCATATTCTCACAAAACACGCAGGTAAAAACAAAGTATTTCAAGTAATGTAGACATGCGTGTTTAACCAGTCCTTGCTCAATCAAGAAATTTCAACCGATAAGCGTGAGCGGGGTTGGGCTGAACAAGAAATCATAAGTGCTTGGGAAGCTCTTCCAAGACACAAAAAGTCAAACCCAATGCTGCTAGGACCTAAATCCTTCTGTTTAAGTACTTGTTTCAGCATATTCTATTTTTCACCCTTTTTTTTTTTTATATATTAATTTTACCAACATCACTTTTTCTTTTCTTTTTGATGTGCCATATTCTTGCACAAGAGAATCATGATGAGGTCATCTAGCCCGTGGTCAATTCTGTGTGCCGGTAGAGCTTCCTACCATCTTTGATTGCCTCCCCAATACTCACAAGTGGCGAAATGTCAATTAACTGAGCCAGGAGTGAAGTGTGTGATGCTAGTCATAAATTATACAAAATACTCATGTTTCAAACCTTTGTGAACCATAAGTATATGATACAAATCTCAAAAGATGCATGTCCTTAGATTTGAGAATTAACAACCCAACCATTATATAGCACAGTCATGGAGTGCATGTATGGACAGCAAACAACAGCAAGGAAACTAGACAACTAACAAACACAAAATAAACACCAACAACAAAATAAAACAAAAATGCATGTATGTATGTACTGCATGAAATGCATGACTATTAGTCTACAGCACAAAAACCATGTGTGGCTTGCGTCTTCCCCTTTTTGACGATCCACCTTGGTACCCCTTTTCTTGAGTAGGGCTTTTCAACTCTCTTAATTTGCCTCCTTAGCTCAAAACAATTTGGTCGGATGTGACCAATCTTACCACAATGGTGACACACGGGGCTTGCTTTGTGAACTCTCCGTCTCAAGAAAGTTGAGACATTCATAGAGCCATTAATGAGATTCTTATCCCTTCTAGAAGGATAAGCAGCTCTACTATTAACAAAAGTAGGAGCATGCACAAAGTGTCTCATTAATTTAAAGCAGTTTGGTCTAATATGGCCAATCTGTCCGCAATGATGACATATGGGGCTCGCATTGCAAGCTTTTTGTCTTTTGGGAGGTGGAGCAGATTTTTGCATATTCACAGGCTTCTTACCCTTTCCAACTGGATGAGTCTTCCTATTCTCAGTCATTGCAGGAACAAACACTGTTTTTCTTGCATTTTTATGGGAGACTTTCGAGGTTGAAGGAGCATCAGGATTCTCTTCACAGTAGCCTAGACCACTCTTATCACAGGGGGACTTTCCTAAACTTAGGAGTTTGTCAAGCTGATTTGTCCCGATGGAGAATTTCTGCAACTTAGTATTCAACAAAGTCAGCTCACTTTCATGAGTTGTCACTTTATCTTCCAAAGTCACATTCCTCTTTTGTAACTCATCCGTTAGACCAACGGCTTCTCCTAGTTTGACTTGGAGTTCTTCATTTTCTCTTTTGCATGAATCTATTTCCTCAATCTGTGCTTTATTGAGTTTCCTCAATTTCACACATTCCTTATACAATTTCTCATAGATTTCCTGCAACTCATCTTCATTTACAGAGTCATTTTCAGAAACGCTCTCAATTTCAAATCTAGATTCATTACTATGACTTTTGCCTACAACAGAGGAAGTGAAAGCCATGTAATTGAGATTTTTCTTCATGGAAGAATTCTCTTGTGAGTCACTTGACTCAGACTCACTTTCAGTCAAGGAAGCAACCTTAGCTTGCTCTTTTGCTTTCTTGTAATTTGCACACTCAAATCGAATGTGACCAAAACCGTGACATTCATGGCACTGAATACTGTCCTTGTCAGCTCCAGTATCTCGCTTATTTCTCTTTTCTCGGTTTTCAGAACTTGAACCCCTGTTAAACCCTTTGAACCTTCTCCTCTCCTGTCCCGGGTTTTTCTTAATAAACATCTTCCTGAATTTTTTAGCATAAAAAGCTATTTCCTTGTCACTCATGGCAAGTTCATCGGAAGATTCATCAAACTCCTCTCTCAAAGCTTTTAGGGCTATGGACTTGTTTTTCTTATCCAAGGGAAGGGTATGTTCATAGGTTTGGAGGGAGCCCACCAACTCTTCAATTCTCATAGCATCCACATCCTTGCTCTCTTCAATAGCCGTGACCTTAGGTCGAAATCTCTCAGGAAGGGATCTGAGAACTTTTCTCACCACTCTATTCTCAGGAATTCTGTCCCCTAGATTAAAGCGAGAGTTGACGATATCATTTAGTTTGGCGTAGAAGACATCAAACATTTCATCATCCCTCATTTTCAATTCTTCAAAACTAGTGGTCAGCATTTGAAGCTTAGAATTCTTGACAGCCTTGGTACCTTCATGGGTAATCTCAAGGATATCCCAAGCTTCTTTGCAATTTTGGCACATTGATATTCGTTTAAACTCTTCCTGGGACACAGCCATGAAGATTGCATTCAGTCCTTTGCTATTCCAGCCACATTCACTTATTTCATCTCTGGAATAATTTTCCACACTTTTGGGAGTTTGAACTCCATCAACAATAACTTTTGGTTCCGTCCAACCATTTGTTACGGAAAACCATACTCGTTCATCTACAGATTTCAAGAAAGCTCTCATTCGAACTTTCCAATAAGCATAGTTGTTTCCATCAAAATATGGTGGAGATGTGAGTGATTGAGACCTATCCATTTAAAACCACTACAGCAGGATCACACTCAGGAACTGAATCCTAGCGGAGTGAACCCGCTCTGATACCAATTGAAAAAGCAGTGGTTCTACACAACACTTCACCTAGAGGGGGGGTGAATAGGTGTAATCCGATTTTTATGGTCTTTTTAAAAAGATTGTTAAACAACAATTAATCAAAGCAATAAACAACATAAATAATCAACACAAGATTTTGTTCACAGAGTGGAAACTCATTTGAAGAACGTCTTCAAAATCTAAAACCACTCCGGGTGTAAGACACCACCTCAAATCCACTATAGAAAATTTAGTTTGTTACAACCAATTTAGAGACACTCACAAAACCTTTGTAGTAGCTAAACTTGGCTTGCAACACCACGCGCGACCCACTCGATCTCTACACGCATGTAGTGTCGGAACTCCGACCTTTCTATAGCTTCCCACGAGAACCTCTCGATCTCTGCATCACCAGCAGCTCCGGACTCTTCCGGCCAACGAACTTGTCCACTCCAATGGACTCAACTGAAGTTTGATGTTGAATGTAGTGTGGTGGAGATGTGTTTATCCAAAAGAGAATCAATCAAGTGGGGGAGAGATTGCTCTAAATGTTCTTGGAGGCCCTTAGGGTTTTTGCTCTGATTCTCCACACCTAGAACAGCAGAGAAGCTGTTCTATTTATAGTACCACTCAAAAGAGGCGCATGAAAACCCTAGGTTTTAAGTCATCTGGAACATTCGCTCGAGCGCAGTGTCGAGCGAAGGTCGAGCGCCGAAATCTGTCTGAGTTCGCTCGAGCCATGTGTCGAGCGAGGGTCGAGCGGTCCAATCTGCCTGAGTTCGCTCGAGCCAAGTGTCGAGCGAGTGTCGAGCGGCCAACTCTGCCTGAGTTCGCTCGAGCCATGTGTCGAGCGAGTGTCGAGCGGCCAACTCTGCCTGAGTTCGCTCGAGCCATCTGTCGAGCGAGGGTCGAGCGGCCAACTCTGCCTGAGTTCGCTCGAGCGCCTGTCGAGCGAAGAGTCGAGCGGTCAACTCTGTTTGACCAGTTATCAGCACATTTCAATCCTCTTCGCTTCAATACTTGTTACAACACTTTATTACATAGGTTTTCACAAGAATATGCCAATCAACTCATTTTTGCCTCAACAGTTTTCTTTCTTTAAGTGTGTGTCTGTGTGAAGGCAGTGGACTTAGCCCGTGTCGAATGCCAGCTGAAGATGAGGAGCCCAGCCCCTCACCTTTGAAATGGAGCCATTTTAGCGTGGAAGGTGAGAAAACCATATTTATTCTTTTCTCTTCGCTTCTCTTCTCCCTGAGCGCCGCACCATCCCTACTTGTGACCTTTTCGTAGCCCATGCTGCCACCACACTGGCACTAGATGTTCGCAATGCATAGCCCACAGTCCCTATCTAGCCACTGCATGCCCCATTCTCCCCCAACCTGTGCCTTTCTCTCTATACCTCCCCTTGAGCTTTTCAGCCGTGCGTCTACTCACCAGTTGTCGTACAACACATGTTGTGAAGCTTACCCATCTCTTTCATCCTGCCCGCCATGCAACTCCCCCAACAAAGCTGAGGGATATACTGCTATGGAGGAGTTCCTTGATCGATAAATAGGCCAAGCCTTCATCCTTCGAAAACCATCCCAAGCCCTCCTCTCCTTCTCAATCTCACTCTCTACCTGCCTAGATCTCACTTTCCCTCTCTTTGATTCCTTCTAGTGCGATTTAGAAATTTTTCACTGAGCATTCTACTGCATGCCATTGTGGTCTGCCATCCACCCTTAGGTGTTAACTGGAGGTCATCCAACCACCCCCCACACCCTCCACTTCCACTCGGCCTCTCCTCCTCTCATATCAGGCCCTCCTCTCATATCTCTACTATAACCGAAATTAGATCTTTCTCTCTTAGTGTTTACGGTGCCACCAACCACCACTAGCCACCGTAAGCCCCTCATTCCCCATCCCAGTGGTGTGCTTGCCACTGCCAGTGCTATACTCTACCCCTTCAGACAACACTTGTGATATCTAATATTTACGTGTATTTTTAATAAATGATTATTTAAATTATTGTAATTAATGGCTCTCTTGTTTAAATTTAACATGTTAATCATTGGATTTATTTTATGATTTTTTAAGATTGAAATTTATTTTTATGTATTTGCTATTAATAATTTCTTGGCATTTAAATTACTCTCTAGGTTAAATTATTTTATTTTTGAGTTATAATTATTTTATTTTACTAAGTCACTGCATTTAAATTATTTTATTTAACTCGCCGTTTTAAATTTCATTTTCATTGGATCAATTTTTGCATCCAAGATGAAAGGCTGGATCTCATTTCTTTCCCTCCCTTTTTCTTTTTCCTTTTTTTTTTTCTCTTTTTCCTTCTTTTCTTTTTCCCTTGTTTCTTTTTCTCTCCCTTGCTTTTCCCCTGCACCCGTCGGTCCCTCTCCCCTCTCAACCCATGTGTGTCTCAGCCTAGTTGTGCCACCGCACAGCCAGCCAAGCCCCATCGACCACCTCACCTCCACCCCCTCACGGTGGCAACCCCCTTCACGCCGCTCTCTCTCTCTCTCTCTCTCTCTCTCTCTCTCTCTCTCTCTCCATAGCATGTAGAACCCATGGGTTCTTCAGCCCATGCCTTCGACAGCCATATCGAAGCCCCTAGCTCCTGCCACCCACCACACCTAAACCCTTCACAACCACTAGCAACCCACCACACCTACCCCAGCTCACGGTGACCTTCCTAACCCCTCCTCTCACGGCCAGATGCCCCCTAGCCCCTTATTCTCTCTTTTCAGTTTCTCCTCCATGCGCCACCGTGTGCCACCTTGCGACGCCACCGGCCACCTCTTCAGCCCTACCTTACCCTGACCAACACCCTCAGCCAAGCCCAGCCCCTCGCGGTGGCTCCTTCTCCTCTATGAAGCACCCAAAATGGGTTTTAACTCCTCTCACGGTTAGATCCCCACCATGCGCCGCCACCCATGGCTCCAAGCCACCACCTCTTGCCTCTAGCACCTCCCTTAGCTCCTTAATGCCCCTCTATAGCTACCCAAGCTCCCTTTCGAGATTTTCAAATTTTGAGACCCACGGCCATTGCTTGGAAAGCACTGTTCGCCGCTGCTCTGCCACTTGGGCGTGTCCTTTGATTTTCCAGAGTGCCTTTTTAGCACTGTAAGTATTTTCCAAATAAGTTTTAAGATTTAAATATATTTTACATTAACAATACTTGTGATTTGGTTGGTCGTGCCAGACTAAGTCCGAGGAGTATGGGGGTTGGTTGGATTGGATGACAGAGTTGTGCATGTGATTGATTGACATTGGGATTTGTTGTTGGATATTTTTGTATCTTGTCGTATGCATTGCATGGTGCATGCATGTTCATGTTTGTAAAATGAAAACTAGATTTTCATGTGTTAAATGGATTTCTAGGTGTGTAGATAGGGTATTATCTCAGTGGAATTCATCTGGTCACTCGGGAGCTGAATATACTGAGTGACGTCCACTCAGTTGTTGTTGGCCGACAACGGCATCGGACGATTGGTAACGCTATCGTGCCCACTCCGTGGCCCCTCTACTGGCGGGGGCCAGAGAATGCATGGCTATGAAAGCTCTAGGTGCAGAACTGGGCATTACTCGTTACGAAGTCACATGCATGATCGTTATCCATGGTGTGGCGAAGGGAGCCAAGGTGTGCGGATAGTCCCTAGGGGAGGTCATGGTGCATACGGTTAAACTTGGATATGTGAAAATGATGGATATTTTAATGGATATGTTTTTGGGCCAAATGGGATTTTGGCATGCGTGGAAAATTACTCATTTTGGGAAATGATGATTTTGGGCCACATGCACATGGCATCATGTTCATGCATATTGTTGTTGTTTGAATGTATTTTTATCTTATGGGTTGTTTGGTTTATTACTTACATGTGGTACCGTTTATTGGTACCGTAAATTTTGTTGCAGATAAGAATGCAGAGCCCAAGGATGTGGCTCCGCGGGAAAGTGATCGAGGATCACTTTCTCTTGGGATGTGCATTATTTCTCGCTTTTGGATATTGTATTTGATTTGTATTATATTTATATTGGATAACTGTATAATTTTTAAAGGCTTTTTATTTTAGAATTTATATTTAAACAATTATGGTACTTAGTTGATAGACTTTTACTTATCCGCTGCGTCTTTTATCTTACATGTGTTGCATGTGCACACACTTAGCACTTGTTGTTGGGGTATGTGACCCCATATTGTCATCATCCCAACGCCTCATTTTCTACGTGTCCGTACATGGGAGTTGGTGGCGTCACAACACCAAAATAAACTCCTCGTCTCACCTTGTATTTTATTTTATGGTCTCGCTCAAATCTGTTTTACTAACTCTGTCCATTTGTGCAGCGACATGTGCACGCACACACGCATTAATTTCTCTCGGTCCAAGAGGAACACCCGAGGACAACACACTTTGATCATCCAAAACTTTGCTTCCCTGTTGTAAGTATTCCTTGGATTGACCTTTGAAATACTATCGTTGAAAAAATTGTGACACTATGTTTCCTGCAGTCTGGTTGTGAATTGTGAAGTGGCCAAGGGCCTTGTGAAGTGTTGGAAAAATATTTGTAGTTGGTTGTGGATTGTTGACCAAGGGCTGGGGGAAGCATTGGGAATTATGTGTAGTTGGAAAATTGTGAAATTGTAAACTTGTGTGCTATGTTGTGTTCATTCTTGCTGATCATTGTTGTGCCATGTCATTCACTAATTATCTGTTACCTATTTACATTTTTTTTTCATGTGATTTAAAAATTGTCTATAATTGTGCCCAAATTTTATATGCTGTGGAATATGGTAAAAATTGGTGGTTTTTGGTGTCAACATATTAAATTTTGTGAATGTGTGTATTTCACGACCCGAAGTCAATATGTGACATTATTTCAATAGAGCTCTTCTAGTCACTCAAGAGCATATAAAACTATTGATGTCCCATATGTTAGGGGTGTGAGGGCACCATAATCTCTAGCGGCCAACATCTTGGAGTTGTGACTCTTGCCAAAACACAAGTAGGGGTTGAGGGCACCATAATCTCGGTCAAGAGTCTTTTCTTTTTCTTTCAAATATATATTAGTTAACTAAGTTCCCTAGCTTGTTTATTAGTAAATGATACTTGCGGGCAAAAATTAATGGCTACAAAGTTTTGTGATGATAAAGAAATATTTTAGCTAAACAAGTATTTCATAAATGTAAACTCACAAATTGACGTATTTTGATGTGGAACATTAGATTGTAAACTTATTTTTATTATAAAATAAATATAACAGATTATGTAAAACTATGTCAATTTGTGAGTTTACTTTAAACACTCAGTTCTCCTTTAATTTTGTGTGAAATAAATTGTGTTATGATTGTAGCATTGTGGTGGACAATAGGGGATTAAGTGGAGGCTTAGCTCTATTTTGGCATAGTTCAAAGGAAGTTAGGCTTAATTCTTATAGTCAGAATCATATTTCAATTACAATAGTAGAAGAAGAGTGTGTTAGACAGGTGGCGCTTACAAGGTTTTATGGCTTTCCAAGTACTATTCATAGAGAAGAAGGTTGGAAATTGCTCAAACTTATTAAACCAAGTGTGGATATGGCTTGGATTTGTATGGGATATTTTAATGAAATACTCCATCAACATGAAAAATTCAGGGCTGCTCTAAGGCCTTATCAACAGATGGAGAAATTCAAAATGGGAGTGGAGGAATGTGGGCTAAGTGATATGGGTTACAGAGGAAATAAGTATACTTGGTGTAATAATAGAGAAGGGTCTTTATTCACTAAGGAAAGGCTGGATAGGGTTTTTGGGAATAGCTTGCTTGTGGATTGTTTCAGAAGTATTTCTGTTTTTTCCCTTCCTACTCAGTCATCAGACCAAAGTCTGTTGGTGGTTGAAGTTAGAAAGAGCAGACAAGATAGGATTAATACAGACAGGCCTTTAATATATGAAGTGAGCTGGGACAAAAATGAAGATTGCAAGAAGTTGATTGAAGACAATTGGAATAGACCAACTTTGTGTAATTCAAGGTTAGAGGTAGTTGCAAAGAGTCTGCAATTATGCCAAGAGTCATTGATTAAGTGAAGCAACAAATAGGCCAGAAAGGGGAAGGGGGCTAATCTGAAAAAATTGCAAGAAATTTCTAGTATGCAGAATACTAATACAATCAGCCTTAATGAGTGCATTAAACAGAAACAGAAAGAGGTGGAAAAGTTGCTAGAAGATGACAATCTAAAATGTAAACAAAGATGGTAGCAAGATGGAGATAGGAATACCAAGTATTTTCATGCTTGTGAAAACCAAAAGAGGGGGACCAAAACACACGATTTTTCCATTCTAAGGCATCTATCATAAGGAAAAGGAATTTAATAAGGGGCCTTAAGGACGATAGGGGAATTTGGCATAAGGGTGTACGGCGTGAGTTGGTTGTTGATTTTTCTAAGGACCTTTTCACCTCCTATGTGTAGGGTAATCAGGAGGCTATTTTAACTTTGTTGACAAGAGTAACTGCAAAAATGAATGTAGAACTTACCAAGCCCTTTTGTTGCAGCTGAAGTAAAGCAAGCCTTGAATCAAATGCAGCCTACCAAGGCGCCGGGGCCTAATGGCATGTCCACTTTATTTTTCCAATCATACTGGCACATAGTGGGAGATTCTATTACAACTACAGTGTTGGATTCCCTTAACAATTACAACTACAGTGTTGGATTCCCTTAACAATTACAACTACAGTGTTGGATTCCCTTAACACAGGTAAGCTGCCCTCTCAACTAAATCATACACTTATATGTTTGATTCTTAAGAAGAAAACTTGTGAGTTTGTTTCTGATTATCATCCAATCAGCCTGTGTAATGTGGTTTATAGGCTTGTTTCTAAGGTCATTGTAAATAGAATAGAGGCATTTTTACCTGCTATCATATCTGAATCTCAGCGTGCTTTTGTGGATGGAAGGCTAATTAGTGACAATGTATTGACAACCTATGAATTAGTGAATTACCTGAGAAATAAAAGGCATGGCAAGAAAGGGTATTTGTGTTATATTTATTATAGATTGTGATATTAAATATGTGAATTTATTGAATTTGGGTTATTATTTATTTTAGTGAACCATTATCTCAAAGAGATGCATTGGTTCAGTGGTAATGATGTGTTATTTCAAATGAAAGGGTAGGAGTTTGAAACTTCACAAGTGCACTTGATTTATTTTGTGGAATAAATGAAGTGTTGGATTTGGACAAAAACAATGCTTGGGCTGTTGGGCCAAAGAGACATGATGCTTGGGCCGAAGAGGCACCACGTATGTTCAGCCAGTGCAAAGACCCACTTGGATGAGTGTAGTGCTTCAAAATATTTTTAACAGAAATGTTGAATATGTGTGGTTTGTACTAGTGACCTCCCTTTAAGAGTTGTGATTTTTCACATGGTATCACTTCATTCTCTATAAATAGAGGATGAGACCCACGAATTATTCATTCCATTCTTTCATATTTTCAGTCACCAATACAATTTTGTAGAGAAACTTTGAAAGAAAAACTTTAGAATTGCTATATGTAGTTGGTGACTTTATTGTTTCCTGGAGGTGAATTGCTTGTAATCAGGTAGCAAACTCTTTTGATTAGGGGCAATTATCACCTTAAAGATAGTGTTTTACACACCTCAAAGTTGCATTTATCAAAGTTGCATTTATTTTTCCAATTACTATATCCACACAACCATTTTCAACAATATCTCTTAAATTAGACATGAGTAAGGTATAAGATAGAGTTGAATGGGGTTTTCTTAGAGAAAATCATGCTTAAATTGGGTTTTGCACCTAGATTTGTTAATCCCATTATGGAATGTATTAAAAATGTCACTTTCTCAGTTTTAATAAATGGGAATGCTCATGGACCCATTTCACCTACAAGGGACATTAGGCAAGGGGACCCATTTTCCCCTTACCTTTTTCTCTTTTGCACTGAAGGTTTAATAGTCTTATTGAAAGATGTTGAGGTAAAGAGGAATTTAATAGGTGTAAAAGTTTGTAGAGGGGCACCAATGGTAACACACCTCCTCTTTGTTGATGATAGCATACTTTTTAGTCGAGCTGATGTTGAAACAACTAGATTTATTCAAGGATTGTTAATTGAATATGAGATGGTTAATTTTTGGGCAAAAGGTGAACAAAGGGAAAACAACCATGGTTTTTTCTAAAAATATATATGCTATTAAACAAAGGGAGCTATTGCATTTATTGGGTGTTAGAACTTTCCAACAATATGATAAATATTTAGGGCAGCCAAACTTTGTGGGGAGGTCTAAATCCAAATCATTTGAAGGTATTAAGACAAGGGTGTGGTCACATTTGCGGAGTTGGAAAGAAAAACTACTTTCTTAAGGGGGTAGGGAGATTTTTATAAAAGCAGTAGTCTTATCTATACCCACTTACTCAATGAGCTGCATTAAATTACCTCTGACTTTGTGCCAAGAATTAGAAAGGATGATGACGAGGTTTTGGTGGGGTCAAAGAAGTAATTAGAAGAAAATCCATTGGCTAAGTTGGAAGAAATTATATGTGTCCAAGTTTAGAGATGGGATGGGGTTTCGAGATTTACACATGTTTAATATGACATTATTGGCCAAGCAAGGATGGAGGCTTTTGCAAAATCAGAATTCCTTATTGTAGAGGATATTCAAGGCCAAGTACTACCCAGACTGTTCATTTTTCCAAGCTTCTTTAGGCACTAACCCTTCCTATCCCTAGAGGGGAATTTTTGAAGTAAGGCGCTGGCTTATGAAAGGATGTAGGTGCGTGTGGGGAATGGTGAATTGGTGAAGATTTGGAAGGAACCTTGGTTACCTGGCCCAAGACTTTTACAATCTACTCTGGTTAGCAGAAATGGGCCATTTGTTGATGAAGAAATAACAGTGGACTGATGCTACTACTAGGATATGGAATGAACAGTTGGTTAGCACTCTCTTTAATCCAAGTACAGCTAAGGAGATCCTAGAGGTTCGATTGTCAACAAGTCAATGTGTGGATAGGTGGATTTGGGACAAGGAAGTAAATGGCAAGTTCATTGTTAAGAGTACTTACAAGCTTATTAAGAACTTTGAGGCCAGTGGTGATGGGGAAACATCCCTGCAAGTGCAAGACATAAATCTTTGGAGGAAAATTTGGCACATGAAAGTTCCCAAGAAGATTAAAACATTTGCTTGGAAGGCTTGTAAGGATATTTTACCAACTCTTACTAATCTTAGGAGGAAAAAGGTTGAGGTCGAGCCTCAATGCTATTTTTGTCAGGATCATGAGGATGATATTACTCATGCTATGCTAACTTGTCCTACTATTCATATTGTATGGTAGAAATTCTTCCCATTGTTCAAGCATTTTCATTCTTCTTTCAATTTTATTCAAATAGTGCGAAGGGTTCTGATGCAAGGCAGTGAAGCTGAGTTAACTATATTTTTTGTTCTCTGTTGGAGTTTATGGTACGGATGAAACCAGTTGCAAATGGAACAAAATTTTATACAACCTATTCAAGCGGCTAAACATGCTTTGTCAATCTGCAAAGCATTCAATGATGTGCGAGCAACTACATCAAGGGAGTTACAGAAGCTAACTAAGTGGCAGACTCTACCAGATCGTTTTCTTAAAGTAAATGTTGATGGGGCTGTTTTTGCTGATATGAGGAAAGTTGTAGTTGGCGTTGTTCTGCGAGATAATAATGGAGGAATTTTGATGCCTGCAAGCAACACTGAGTCAGAGGTGGATGAGGTAGCCACAATTGAAGCCATTGTTGTGTTGAGAGGGATACAACTATGCCTTCCACTTGGCATACCAAAATTAATCATTGAAGCTAATTGCCTCAGTGTGGTTGACGAGTTGCAATCCATAGAAGCCTCTTATGCAAGTGCTAGTAATTTGCTCAATGAGATTAAGAATCTACTGCTGCGTTTCCAGGAAGTCCAAGTGCTACATGTCAACAGGATGGAGAATGGGGTAGCTCATTCCTTAGCTAGACATGCTTGGAACGTTGTTGATATTAATGTATGGTGGGAGTAGATCCCTTCTCTTGTTCACCATGCTTTATGGTTTGATGACAATTAATGTATTGATGCTATTTTCAATTGAATTAAGTTCTGGTTATCAAAAAATAAAAAATCAAAAGTTTGATAAATTATTATTTTTAAATATTATTATTATTTTAGAATTTGAAAAAACTAAATTGTTTATTATATATTCTATGAAAATTTAAAAAAATTGTAATAATGAAATAAGGTGAGATGCGATGGCTTCTCAATCCAAATGCCCATAAAACGATAAACAATCCTCTCCACCTATCTTCCTGGCTGGCTCTTCGGTCGTCGCTCTTTCCATATGGCTACTAGCTACCTAATCATTTATACGTCACTCTTTCCATATCACTCTTAGCTTTAAACGTACGTCTCTCTCTTTTTCTTATTCTTTTTTCCCTTTTCTCTAAGCCAGGGTAAAGAGTCCCACTTTTTGCATTGATCTTTAATCGTTCCCTTGATGGCTCACTGTTGTAGGTATTTAGAACTTTTGTCTGTGGATTGAGCTTGTGAACTAGACTAGTTTATGTCTTCTTTCAACTCATAATTCCCTTAGGATGTGATCAATTTGCTCAAAGATTTATCAAGAGCTTGGACTTACTAGTCCTAATCATAGCTACAAGGAGGGAAGGGATTTTCATTGAAATTGTTTAAATTAGAGTTCTAAGCTTCTTTGTTAGCTAAGTTTTCATCAACTGGTGTTTTAATTTGTCTGCCCTCATGGAGGATTATAAGGCTATATGCATGCATTGGAGCTTGTTTTTATAGGCATTAATTTGAACTTGATATCTATAGGATCTGTTTGAGATTCATTATATAGTTGCGTTTGTTTTGGAAAAACTCAATTTGGCATGAAAACACCGTATCAACTTGGAGCAGTAATATGCCAATCAAGTAGTAGATAGTGTGAAAGCACAACCTAGCAGTACAACAATTCATATTTTTATTTTTAAGGGGAACGGTACCCCTAATTTTATTAAAAATTCCCACTTTCAGCATAGGAATACTATGGACAAAGCAAGAACTTGGAATTACAAAAATTCCAAACCAAGTCCTAAACAAACTAAAACTATATTAACCATCAATACGATATTAAAATGTAAACTATAATAACCAATGTATCAAAATAGTCACAAGAAAATCTATATTAACAGCTACAATATATGATACTAAAATATAAAGTTTTGAAGTAACCACCGTCTAAAAGTAAAGTTCATGGAAATTACTAGTAACTACAATCTGTCTAAAATCTGGCAAACTAGTTAGACCCAATTTTAATTCACCCCATATTATGACATACATAAAAATTATATACGCTTTGGAAAAGAGTGAAAATACAGAAAAGAAAACCAAAATAAAAAAGGGGGGAAAATAGACAATTAATTGCAGACTCACTAACCACATAATTAGATAACAACTACAACAAAAGACACCAAGAGCCGGATATGTAATTATCATATATAGAAGATATAACATTCATCATCCATCTCCAAAGGCATTGCATGTCTCACCAATTAACCAAGTTTCAACCTCTTCCGGATTTGCTTCCAATATTATCTCATCATGTATTAATGCTCATATATTTCTTTTGAGAATTAGTTATTGTGGGCGTCTAGCTTTCATGTTATAATTCTTTGTGTTAGAAAGATTAGACATTAATTTGGATGGATTGTTGAGAAGTCATGATTGATCTGTATCAGGAAATTAATTAATTCGACCCTCGATCTGTAATAAAATGCATGAATTAGTGGAGGGTTATATCGATCACTTCTGAACTTTCAAAATAGAAAAGGGGAACTCATGACTTGGAAAATGCAAATTACTTTGAATAAGCAAAAGATTCCCCATCAACTCGGTATGCTCATTGGTATTTTGCCTTGTCTTATCACTTGGAAGCTTTGGCAGAGACGTTGCAAAGCTAGGATGGAGGGTGGTGTGGAGTCTATTGAAGGCTCCTGGGTCTCACTCAAGACGTGGTTGGGCATTCTATCAAGGGACTATACGAAAGTGCACTCTCTTTCATGTTCGGATGAGAGGCTGTTACAGAATTTAGGCCTACCCTTGCTACCCGTCCAGGGTCGATGGGTGAGGTGTGTCTCATGGTGCAAACCATCATCTGGTTATGTGAAGCTCAATGTTGACGAAAGTTGTCGAGGGAATTCGGGGACTTGTGGTGGAGGAGGGGTGATTCGAGATAGTGGTGGCTTTGTGTTCGGGGGTTTTTCTGCCTATTTTGGTAATGGAACAAATAATGAAGCTGAACTTAGAGCCGTTAGAGAGGGGGTGGTGCTTTGTAAAGCTATGGGATTTTGTTTTTTGGAAATCGAGTGTGATTTGCAAGTAGTGATGGATTAGGTTCTCGCTTGGAGTTGTTTTGTTTGGTATCTTTGGGATTTTTTGGAGGAAGTTTTGGAGGCATTAAAAGGTATTTATTTCTCGATTCGGCATCAGTTTCGAGAAGCAAACTAAGCTGCTGATTTTTTGGCTCATCGAGACGAGGAAGGACTTACATGTAGTTTCGAGGGGGAAGTTTCTATGCCTAGGCATTTGAGGGGTATCATCAGATTAGATAAGCTGGGCTTACCTTACTTACGTTGTTGACTTGAGTTTCTTTCTCATTTGGTTTTGGTTATAGGCATGTTTAGAATGGTTTTCTTTATGGTTGTTGGCATTGGCTTTCAGTTTGTTACCACGGTATTCCTCCGCCATAAGTAAGGTCTTTTAATAAATTGGGAGGGGGTCACTCATGAACAGGTGACCTTCATCTCTTTAAAAAAAAAAACTGAAAAAATTGAAATAAAATGGTAAATTGCATGAGTATGAGAGGAAGATCATGACAGCTTCCTTCAAAGTTTATAGGTCTATGGAATGTGAACAATGATCCTCACCTAGCCAATTTTGCCCTTGAGCAACTTCTTGGAATATTAATAAGCCACTTCCTCCAACTTCAATCTTGAATTATCTCTGGTTTGTATTCTAACAAATCCATCAATATATATATATATATATATTATGGTTGAAATTGCTTAAAATCATTATAAACAGAAAGAATGTAGCTGATTCATTCACCACCCTTGCCCCTATATATAATTAATCTTTTGTATTAGCTTTGATGCTGTCTGATATTAACAACACTTTATTATTGGGGTTGGATTAGAAATTAATGGTATCTTAAACTTTAGCTTAGATTAGAAAATATGTGCTGGGTTGCATGTGGAGCCTGGTTCGTGAGCAGAAAAGGCACAACCCGTGAGTTTGTTTGACTGTCGCTCAACATGGCGCTCGAGCAAAGCTTAACTCGTGAATTGTCTTGAAGTGTGCTCAACAGGGGGCTCCAGTGACGCTCAACCCATGTTTTCACTCAAGTCACGCAACAGTGTGCCTGAGCAATACACAAAACCTAATGTTCACTCAAGCTGTGCTCGACACACCAATCAAGCTAATATTCATTGGTTGTTCGCTCGAGGCGCACTTGACACGCTACTTGAGCGAATGACGTATTTTCTACCAATTAGGGTTTCTAGTGCTGTTTTCTATAAATATGTAATATTTTGACTTCTTGGATATAGAATTCAACAGTTTCAGAGTGAACTAAGAGAGGCAAAGAGTGAGTGTATATTGTGAGAGAGAAAAAGCCCAAGACTAAGTGAGTTGATATTGTGTGATTGTAACCTCCTCTTAATTAAAAAAAACTTTTGCACCTCTGTAGAGGTAGGCAAGTTACCGAACCACGTAAATTGTGTGTCATGTGATTATTGCTTATATTTATTTGCCATCATTGGTGTGTGTTTTTTACAACAACTGGTATCAGAGTCAGGTTCAAGTCTGAAGGACAATGATAGCTTGTGACAAATTGAAAGCACCCAAGATCAAGAAGTTAGACGGCACCGAGTTCGGGTATTGGATGATGCAGATCGAGAATATTCTAAATGGGAAAAGGCTCCATATCCATTGTTGGGAAAAAAAAAAACCAAAAAGCATGAACAATATTGAGTGGAATCTGTTGGATTGTCAGGTTCTTGGGCTTGTTCCATTGACTCTGTGCAGAACAGGGGCACACAATGTTATTAAGGAGAGAAACACTCGAATCTCATGGAGGCTTTGCTAGTTATGTATGAAAATTTTTTGGCAAATAACAAAGTGCACCTGGTGAAGAAGTTGTTCAATTTGCACATGTCAGAAGGTATGTCTATGACCCAACACTAGAATGACTTTAATACGATCATGAATCAATTGTCTTATGCTAAGATTGAGTTTGATGATAAGATCAGAGAGTTGATTCTGTTGGCATCACTGCCAAATAGTTGGGAGGCCATAAGGATGGTAGTGAGTAGTTTAGCCGACAAGATGAAGCCGAACTACGACAACGTACTTGACATGATCCTTGCTAAAGAGGTATGTAGAAGAGATTCTTATAAGTTCTTGAGTTTGAGATTGGCCCTGAACATTGACATTCGGGGCAGAAGGCATGACAGGTCAAGTTCCAAGAGTAGGGGTAAGAGCAAGACGAGATCTGGGCAGCAAATCACGTGCTGCAGTTGTGGCAAGCAGAGCCATTTCAAGAGAGACTGCCAAAATCATGAAATTATTGAGAATGACGCTTTAAATGCAGTGGTTGAAGGAATACAAGATGCCCTAATCCTTTTAGTGCATAGTTTGATTGATGATTAGGTGTTGGATTAAGGGGCTTCGTTCCATAGCACCACACATCAAAATATCATCCATAACTATATTGTTGGTGATTTTGGGAAGATGTATGTGACTGATGGAGAGACACTAGATGTAGTGTCTAACTCTTTGTATTTGACATCAAGGTCCAGTGATATGCTTGAAATACAAGAGTGCAAAAGGGCAGACTTGGTCACGTAAATTACATGTGGAAGCAAAAGGGCAGACCGGATACTCCTAGTGCAATGGGAGTTGTGAGTCTCTCAATGGATGTGCTAATTGAGGGTGATGCACATGAGAGATTGAAGTCAAGCTCGAGTTCAGTGTGTCTTCTGGCTTGAAGGTAGGAGTTGTGAGCTGCCGTGATAGGGCTTGGCTAGAAACAGTGGTTGGCATGTGGAGAACTAATCTCCAAGTGGGAGATTGTTGGGTTTCATGTGCAGCTTCTTTTGTGAGCAGAAAAGGCACAACTTGTGATTTCGCTCAATTGTCGCTCGACATGGCCCTCTAGCCAAGCTCAACCAGTGAGTTTGCTCGAGGTGCGCTAGACAGTAGGCTCGAGTGAAGCTCAACCTGTGAGTTATTTCGAGTCTTGTGCGATAGTGGGCTCGAGCGTGACACAAGAGTTGTGTTCAACATACCAGTCAAGCCAATGTTCATTAGTTGTTTGCTTGAGGTGTGCTCGACACACCGCTCGAGTGAATGTTGTATTTTCTACCAATTAGGGTGTCCAGTGTCGTTTTCTATAAATATGTAATATTTTGACTTCTTGGATATGAAATTCAGCAACTTCAAAGTGAATAAAGAGAGGCAAAGTTTGAGTGCATATTGTGAGAGGAAAAAAAGTCCTAGAGTGAGTGAGTTGAGATTGTGTGATTGTAATCCCTCTAAATTAATAAAATTTCTGCAAGTCTGTGAACGTATAGGCATATTGCCGAACCACATAAATTATAATTGTGTATCATGTAATTATTGCTTTTATTTGTTTGCCATCGTTGAACTGTGTTTTTCACAACAATATGAGTTTTGTAGGCCGTTCAGATTGTGTTCATAATTAATTGTTGAAACAATCCCAAAACTCAGGTCGCTAAATGGTGATGATTAATAACGATAATCGAAGGTGCCCATAGGTACGTTGAAGATGATTTGGAAATCTGGATGACTGAATTAAAGAACATTGTGTACAGCTTGTAAGAGTTATGCATTGCATATTAATGCATGCGGTAACTTTGGCGTGAACATATATTTAAATGGTGACATGAATTAAGGATTAAGTACTCAATGAATTGGTGGTAGGGTTGAAACTAGTTCGTGATTGGTTCATATATATTATTTAATGTGGAAGCCAATATCGATATGCATTGATACTGGCATAATAGAACACCGTAGTTACGTGCAGTATCTTATAATTCTAAAGATCTAGAGCATGAATAAATTAAATTACTCCCTAGGATAAGGGCAGTGTTAGGGCGACTGAGAGTGGGGCCCTACACTACCCACCGATAAGGCTCTCCTTAAACATTAAAAAATTGTTACACGCCGACACTGCTGGGAAGAGAACAGAAGAAGAACTCAGCACTAAAGTCACTTAGGTTATCTCAGAAGACTTGATACTGAGATATGTTCCGTGGGTGGTTTGAAGTGAAAGAGATGGGCTGGGCATCGGCTGAAAGGAGGATAGTGTTTGGGCCTCTAACGGGCCAGCCAGAAGCATTACCTTTTTATTTCCTGCTTTAATTCCATTAAGTCTGTAACCAACTAGGGGCAATTCTGTCTTTCTCCATTACTAGTATATCTAGCATAACATCAGCGTGGGAAATCATCTAGAAGCATAAGAAAGTTGTATTTTGTTTTCATCTCATTCACAGAGGAGCTCCCCTCGAAGAAAGCCTCACCATTTCACTATTTTTTTTTCTACTCAATACAGATGCATTCCTTTACAATTTGTTCAATTTCCTTCTAATTCTAATCAGATCCATTACAAGTGGTATCCAGAGCCCCTTTCCTGCCCTGTGGAAATGGCTGAAAATACTCGCATGAAAGATTTACAAGAGGGACTCAATGCCCAAAAGAAAGCCACGGAACAACATATAAAAAATACTGATAGCCAGTTTAATACAATAGGAGTGGAAATGATAGCTATGCGACGCCAGATGGAGGCAATGCTGAAGCAATTTTCGGGTATGGCAGCAGACCTGCAGTGTGTGAAGACAACATTATCAGGTGAATCATCCAGAAATCATCAACACAATGAAGATCTGGAAAACAATGATGCAAGAAGGGTACCTCATAATTCTGACATCTAGCCAAGGCCTATTCAGTTGGATTTTCCAGTCTTTAATGGTGATAACCCCCATGGATGGTTGTTTAAGGTAAAACATTTTGTTACTTATCATAATATCCTTCCTCAGCATCAAATGCGTTTAGTCTCCCTTCACATGGAAGGGAAAGCACTGGTTTGGTTTCAAGATTTGGAGGAGTCTGGAAGGATAAACACCTGGGATGCTTTTGTTAAGGCATTATTAATTAGATTTGGCCCAACCACATATGATGACCCAATGGAACAGTTAGCTAAGTTGAACCAGAAGGGTAGTGTGGATGATTATAAATCTGATTTTGAAGCCTTGTCTAATAGGCTGCGTGGAGTATCTGAGGATTGCAAACATAGTTGCTTTCTCAGTGGCCTTAAGGATGATATAAGGGTGTCAGTTAAAATGTTTACACCTACTGATTTACTCACAGCTTATGGACTTGCAAAGATGCAGGAGGAAAAAAAATTTTTGCAAAAAAAGAACCCATACAAAAGCACACAATACCATACAGCCACACCCAATCATCAACAAACCTACTTCAAACCCACCCCACAAAACCCACCCATAGATAACAACCAACACCATCCAAAAGCCATTGTTTCCGTGCAGAAAGTTAGCCAATCTAAAATGAGAGAGCACAGGGCTAAAGGCCTCTGTTATTCTTGTGATTCCAAGTGGTCCCCGGGTCATAAATGTATCACTCCTAAGCTGTATTTGATTGAAGCAATTGATGAAAATTATGAACTAGTAGATGTTGCTCGCACCACAGAGGAAAATCAGATTGCATCCCCACAAAGCTCTTTGTCTACTGAAATCCCTGAAATCACCTTACATGCTATTATAGGGTCCTTGAACCCTAAAACTATGCGAGTGGTGGGCAAAATTGGGAGTCAACCAGTGACCATTCTAATTGATTCAGGAAGTACTTCCCAAGCTCTCCCTCCAAGTGTTCAAAAATGACAAGGTGAGGGTGAAAGTTGCAAATGGAGACCAAGTGCAAAGTGAGGGCAGAATTAAGGATGTTCCCATGGTTGTGCAGGACATGAGATTCTCGGTGGATATGTATCTCCTGGTGCTGGCTGGTTGTGATGTAGTGTTGGGTGTGCAGTGGTTGCAAGGCTTAGGGTCGGTTTTATGGAATTTCCAGGACCTCACCATGCGCTTTAATTATCAAGACACAGTGATCCTTTTAAAAGGGCTGCGAAGCAACACTTTGATGGAAGAAGGGGCATTTAATAGAGCTACTGCTTTGGAAAAAAAAGGGGTTCTATTACAGCTCATTGAACAGGTTCCTCAAGCTCAAACACCTACCACAGTTCCTCAACCAATACAACACCTCCTGGACCTATATCCTGACATTTTCCATCTCCCTTCTGGCCTACCTCCAACCAGATCTCATGACCACAGTATCACCTTATTACCTGGCACTCAGCCCATTTCCGTGTGACCCTACCGATACCCCTATTTTCAGAAAGATGAAATAGAGAAAATCATAAAAGAGCTGTTAGACTCAGGTGTTATTCGACCTAGCCAAAGTCCATATTCATCTCCTGTTTTATTGGTAAGGAAGGCAGATGGCACATGGAGATTATGTGTTGATTATCGTGGTGTCAACCATGTTACAGTGAAGGTTAAATACCCCATTCCTGTGGTGGAGGAACTGATGGATGAATTACATGGTGCCAAAGTGTTTTCTAAGCTCAACTTAAGGTCGGGATATCATCAAATTAGGGTGAAACCTGAAGACATCCCTAAAACAGCATTTCGTACACATGAGGGACACTACGAATTTTTGGTGATGCCGAATCGCTCCCTCCACTTTCCAAAGCCTGATGAATCAGGTTTTTAAACCTCATTTACGGAAGTTTATTTTGGTTTTTTTTTATGATATTTTGGTTTATAGCAGGGATGAAGCAGATCACTTACTACACCTACAGCTCACCTTTGACATTTTACGAGACAACCAGCTTTACGCAAAGCTGAGTAAATGTGAGTTTGGCTACATGGAAATAGCATATTTGGGCCATTTAATTTCTGGCCAAGGTGTAAGGGCTGATCCGGAGAAGATTCAAGCAATGCTGAATTGGCCACAGCCTAAATCCCTTAAGGCTTTGCGTGGTTTTCTAGGCCTTACAGGGTACTACCGGAGATTTATCAGAGGGTATGGGGGTGTCACGGCAAAGCTGACCAGTTTGCTCAAAAAAGACTGTTTCACTTGGGATGAGGAAGCCCAGACAGCCTTTGATAACCTCAAAAAAGCTATGACTGAACCTCCAGTCTTAGCCCTGCCCAACTTCCAACAAACTTTTGTCATTGAATGCGATGCGTTGGGTGAGGCCATTGGGGCTGTCCTTATGCAGTCCGGGAGACCCATTGTATTTTTTAGTCAAGCCCTAAAAGGGAGGTCTTTAAAACTCTCTACCTATGAGAAAGAATTTCTGGCGCTGGTTTCAGCAGTTCAAAATTGGCGTCATTATCTATTGGGCCAGCCGTTTGTTATCAAAACAGATCATCAAAGTTTGAAATTTTTGCTTGACCAAAGAGTGGGCACGGTTATGCAACAAAAATAGATCGCTAAACTCATGGGCTATGACTTTGTAGTGGAATACAAGAAGGGCAAAGAGAATGTGGTGGCCGATGCACTATCTAGACAAGGGGTGGATACTGAGGTGACTATATCTCTTATTTCTGTTCCCCATTGGGACTGGATGAACGAGATCAAGGCCTTATATTCTAGTGATGACAGAATTAAGGCTCTATGGGAGAAACACACGCAGGGACAGCTACCAACCCCTTACACAGTGAAGAGTGACATGCTGTTTTACAAAGACAGAGTTTATATCCCTGCCGTTGCTTCTTTTGTCCACAAACTATTGGATTTCTTACATGGAAGCCCCTTAGGGGGTCACTTGGGCTTTGACAAGACCCTTTATAGGGTTAAGAGGGATTTTTACTGGCGTGGCCAGAAACTGGATGTGAGCAATTTTCTTAAGGCCTGTGACATTTGCCAAACTGTCAAGGTGGATAATACCCTTCCTAGTGGCTTACTTCAACCACTACCTATCCCATCCTTACCATGGACTGACATTACAATGGATTTTGTGGAAGGTTTGCCTAGCTCGGGTGGTTTTAATGCCCTATGGGTGGTCGTCGACAGGTTCACCAAATATGCCCATTTCATACCTATCTCACATCCATATACTGCTAAAACCATTGCCCAACTATTCCTCAAACACATTTTCAAACTCCATGGAATGCCCCACTCCATTATCTCCGATCGCGACCCAACATTCACTAGCAAATTTTGGCAAGAGTTTTTGTCCTTACAAGGGGTTAAGTTGGCTTTCAGTACGGTGTACCATCCACAAACAGATGGTCAAACCGAAGCTGTTAACAAATGGGTGGAGAACTACTTGCGATCCTATGTCTGTGATAGACCTAAGGAGTGGTCAAAATGGGTGGTCTTGGCTGAATGGTGCTACAACTCGAGCCAGCATGCTTCGAGTAAGATCACACCATTTCAAGCACTGTATGGTTATCAACCCCCTAAGCTATCAAGTTACACGGCAGGCACAGCGAGATTGGAGGAGGTCGAAATTACCTTGCGGGAAAGAGATCAACTTTGGGCCCTGTTGAAACAAAATCTGATTAGATCCCAGGAGAGAATGAAGAAATATGCAGATAAAAATAGAAAAGAAGTACAGTTGGAAGTCTGGGAATGGGTTTACCTCAAGCTCCAGCCATACCGACAGTCTTCCCTTCGGCATCACCAAAACCTGAAACTTTCCCCTCGATTTTATGGTCCTTTTCAAGTCACTCACAAGATCGGTGAAGTTGCATACCGAATCCGACTACCCCCTTCATCACAACTCCATGATGTTTTTCACATCTCACAGTTAATGAAAAAATTGGGATCCCAAGTCAGTATCTTTCCTACACTACCTCCCATTGACAAAAATGGCATTATAAAACCGAAACCTGAAGAGATCCTCCACCGGAGGTTGAAGAAAGAAAAAAACTTCCCGGTTGTCGAGTTATTGGTTCGCTGGACTGGTCAAACGCCGGACGACGCCTCCTGGGAGCCTTACACACAGCTTTGCACCGATTATCCCCACCTTGTGGGCAAGGTGTTTTGAAGGAGGGGTGATTGTTACACGCTGACACCGCTGGGAAGAGAACAGAAGAAGAACTCAGCACTAAAGTCACTTAGGTTATCTCAGAAGACTTGATACTGAGATATGTTCCGTGGGTGGTCTGAAGTGAAAGAGATGGGCTGGGCATCGGCTGAAAGGAGGATAGTGTTTGGGCCTCTAACGGGCCAGCCAGAAGCATTACCTTTTTATTTCCTGCTTTAATTCCATTAAGTCTGTAACCAACTAGGGGCAATTCTGTCTTTCTCCATTACTAGTATATCTAGCATAACATCAGCGTGGGAAATCATCTAGAAGCATAAGAAAGTTGTATTTTGTTTTCATCTCATTCACGGAGGAGCTCCCCTCGAAGAGAGCCTCACCATTTCACTGTTTTTTTTTTCTACTCAATACAGATGCATTCCTTTACAATTTGTTCAATTTCCTTCTAATTCTAATCAGATCCATTACAAAAATAAATTAAAATTCACAACATCATTTTAAAAATACTTAATCACTAAATAAATAAATAAAAGTAAATCGATAAACTCTCTTGAGAGAAATTTTCAATGACATAAGCATTATTCATAGGATAATATCTCCTTTGTACTTTAGAAAATTAAGAAAAAAAAACTTGAAAAAATTCCTCACTCTATCTAAAATTTTTTTAAATTAACAATTTTACCGGCCACCTATTTTATTGGCTCCTCAGTCACTTGGTCTCATGCATCCCGGCCACCTGCCTCAACTTTTGTCACTCTTTCCATGTTAGGAGTGTGCATCTGGTTTTTGAAACTAGAGATTATTTATCAAATAAGCTTATGTTGCCAAATGACTGATTGAAATGTTTTCTTTTGGCCATTTTCTTATCGCCTCTCCCACAATACACTGAATAAAAAAACATTAGAGAAAGATTGGGGATCTCATATGAGCATGATTCATGGGGACTGGGGAGGGGAATGATCTGAGTGAGAGACAGTGATTGAGTTGGCATCATGAACGTACATAAGATTGGTCTACAGGCCCAATGCATTTTTGAGCCCAGTGCTTGGTCCAAGGTATACCTTCAAAAGAAAAATGCTGAATTAATTTATAATTTATATTTTTTTGATTTTAACAAAGAGGGATATCCGGGTTTGGATTTAAACTCGGAAACCAGGTACTCTACCTTACCCACACCTGGGTAGAGGAATCCGGTTAATAAAGCTGGCAGGCATGAATAATGTTATTCCATACTACACCTACATGATATTTCGTTACTTTTTCCCTATCACTAATCTATAAGATTACATCTTTCTCCTCATTTTTTTCTTTTTTCCAAAATTTGAAAGTTTTAATCTATTTCCTTTTGATCAATACATGCCTTCAGATCCACCCTTTGGCCACAGTTGTCGATAGTGGATAGAGGCACGTGCTTGGTCAGATATATAGTAAACTTTTCCTATTCTTGTTTTAGGATCCCGCTATTAACAAAGTTGATCAATTCTTAAAATATTTGATATAAATAGGCCGAAACAAGGGAAGCCGTTAGATTTATCAACCTGCATGACTTACATTCCTTTAAGTGCTATGAAAGATCACGACTTTCGAAGTGCAGAATTTGTGTAGTTGGTTTGATAGTTGTTCTTTTACTATGTGTATAGAGAGGGTAATAGGAAAGTTTGTCAACTTGCTCGTAATATTTGGAGAGTTGAAAATATTGAGATTGTATTCCAGACTTTCTTTCTTAAACCTTATTGTTTGATAAATATCTCTAATTATTTATCTTGAATGAAGATGATTGTTTCTATTAAATAAAAATAAAAAATAAAAAAAAGATCACGACTTTCCGATCTAGCTATCTCAAGAAGACAAATTATACCTTTAATTGAAAGAAATTAAGTCTCTCTTGTTAGTGGCGCTACAGAAGAGCCACTCCAAAGCACATTTTCAATCAATTAATGAATTGTATATTTGTATTCACGGTCGAGTGGTATCCAAAAAAAAAATTATTGCTGCTTATTCATGCCTTATCAAAGATTCATTCTGGTTGTAAATGATCATTTTCATCACAAACAACTGTCCAATCAAGCACCAATATTGGAAGCCTTTTGTATGGCAGATTCTTAATTAAGGTAATTCGTGGAGAAGTTGAACTTCCCTTATTCAACAAATAAATTATAGGCGTGTGTGTAGGTATTGGAGAACCAATATATGTATATATATGTATGTGTGTGTGTGTGATTTTCAGAGCTAAATACTTGCACATCTTTAAACTGCAATCCATCTGGACACTCTACGTTGCAGCACTCGACGCCGAAGCAAGAGTCGTTGACCACATTTTGAAGGTTGTTACACTTAGATACGCAACCGGTCCAGTACACGTTTCTCCCATTTGGTACCCACCCAAAATTCCAATAGTGTCACAACCAAGAATTGTGAACTGATTTTTGGTTTTAGAAATGGTGAATAGGGCTGCGTCAACCTCCTTGGAATATTGAGTTGGAGTGCACCCGATTCACTGTAACAATTTCAAGCTACAAGCTGCAGGACATGATGCATCTCATGTGCTTCAATGGATATGCTTGTAACATTGACATTATCTGTCTTTGATATTAGATCAAAGCCATCACAAGTGATGTTAAAGCTCTGATTATCATCATCATCTAAGAAGTAGTCTTTACTCAACTCAACTTGTGATATCTTATATGATAAGGATAACAGTAGGTGGTGTATAGTGTCTCATGCTATTTGGGAATGATAATTTTTTACTTTTTATAATGTTTCAATGGGGTTTCAATTATATCATGTGTTGACTAATTCTTTTGGAGTATAAACCATGTGATTTTGACATTACAAATGGTATCAAATTATATTTCAGCTAAAAATATGGGACTTGAGCAGTTCAACCTATAGTGAACTTGCCCAATGAGAACATCGGAAATTTAAGGGGAGAGATTGTGATACGTACCCTATATGATAAGGCCAATAATTATGGGTGATGTATAGAATCTCACATTGTTTGGGAAATAGAATTTCTACATCCCAACACTTGTCGCAACCAAATATGTTTTGAGTTGCTACATGTTACCACGTACGCCGCCACCATCGCAAAGAGTATCAGCATCTCAATCAATGGTACTAATTGCAAAAGCTTGGAGACTAAGCCCATGGCCAGAACCTATAGATTTTTTGAAGAAGATAATGTTCTCTTCTACTCTGTCTTCACAAGTGCTTAAAAGTGTCCCAGACAGCTCATGGACACAATTCTTTATAATTTATTTTTTAATCATATATATTTTTGGAAAATAATTATGGCTCTCACCTGTCTACATTCAATGATAGTCATGCATGCCCCCATGCATCGCCCATCTGGGGCTGTTAGGAAATATGTTTTGAAAAATGGACAATGTTTTAGAGATGTGTTTTTAAAAATGAAGACTAATGGGAAAAGTACTTCATGTCCTGATGTTTTTGTGCTTAATCATATTTAGATATAAAAATAAATAAATAAAATAAAAATTATAGAAAGTATAAATTCTCTCAACACCAAACACTACTATTTAAGTCACAATTAATCTATCCATAATTCACAAATAAAAACTTAGAACACACATGATGAAAGGGCCCTCAAAGCGGACATGTAATTAATTATGCAGTATTGGACTTGCTCACTCATACATACAAAAGCTCCCAATAATACAAAGCAAACCATGGGAGAAAACTTTTAACACACAGAAAGATCTATATGGAGAAAACTTGAACACTGCATGCAAAGAGACTGAAATTTACCATCATTCGTTGACTTGGAGGAAGATGTTGGCTGATTGTGGTTTAATCATGACTAATGGATTATCTACCATCATCTGTTGGTTTTAGTGCTTGATTTCCCATGCTATCAATGGTACTTGTGGAAGAATAGCCAACCCCAACATCAATGCTTAAAGAGTGTGCTAATGATGCACTAAGCGAATACTCAATCTCTTTTGTGTTGAGATTAGCTTCCTTGCTTACTTGCTTGCCCTGAACTCTCAAACCATCCAGCTCCACCGCCACCTCCTTCATAGTAGGCCTATCATCTCCTTTAACACTTAGGCATCTTTTTGCAACACTAGCAACTTTTTTTAGTTCCTCAACGTTACTTCCATTGTGAATGTTGTCATCAAGAACTTCTACTAAGCGATCCTCTTTTACCATAGAAACAAAGTACGTTGCTAGATTTCTCTCACTCTCAGGCCTATCGAAAGAAATAACCTTTTTGCCTGTCAATAACTCTGCTAAAACAACACCAAAACTATAGACGTCACTTTTATCTGTCAGATGACTAGTATGGAAGTATTCTGGGTCCAAGTATCCAAACGTTCCTTGCACCAAAGTAGTTAATTGTGTTTGATCAAGAGGAACAATTCTTGAAGCTCCAAAGTCTGATACTTTTGCTGTGTGGTTTTCATCCAAAAGTATATTTGCAGTTTTTACATCTCTGTGTATAATTGGCATAGAAGTTTCATAATGTAAATATGCAAGGGCAACTGCAGTTTCTATTGCTATCTTAAGACGTTTGTCCCATGAGAGTAAGGATGACTGACTTTTGTCATGAAGATGATCAGAAAGTGTCCCATTTGTGATGAATTCATAGACTAGCATGGGCACTTCTGTTTCCAAACAGCAACCTAATAGTTTAACCACATTTCTATGGTTGATTTGAGTAAGCAAAATCACCTCATTTATGAATTGCTCAATCTGGCTTTGATCCCCAATTTTGGACTTTTTAATCGCAACCACTCTATTATCTGACAATATTCCTTTATAAACAACACCGTAGCCTCCTTGACCAAGGACTCTAGCTTTGTTGTAATTGTCAGTTGCCTTTTCAAGTTCTTCAGTGCTGAAGACTTTCGTTGTCTCTATGGACCCTATTTGATTTGGAAGTCTTTGTTGTAACATTAGGCCACCATTTTGTTGGAACCACTTTTCTTTGAGTTTAATGAGCTTTCTTTTCTGTAGTAACCAATATACCAAAGAACTTCCGACAAGGAGCACTAAGAGGCCAATGCTAATACATGTACATATTAAAACATGCATTTTGACCATTTCAAAAGTTTCCAATTTCTTGTTTTATCAATCGAATTGTATGTCTTATTTTTTCACCAGATACTTTTAGAAGCTTGAGAACCACATATGTAACAATATCTTAAGAGAACTCAACCAAGATTTGAATTATAGCCTAGCTTGTGGTTGGGAAAGAAAAAAAGGAATAGAAATGATCAGTTAGTTGCTGTATGTTCTTCCTATATTGTGAGACTGATCTTGTACTCCTAGATACTCATGACGCGGTTCATATATATATATATATTGTTAGGATGAGTACTCTAGCTAGCAATATTTGCATTAATCTTCTTTTAATTATAGTTTCTTGTTAGGAACAAACTTATAAGTTTATATAAAAGAAACTTATAAGAGAAAAATGTGTTTTCTATTAATATTCGGGTCTTGATCATTGATTTCGCTAACAAAGGGAAAAAGGGTCTTGACTACTAACATTGTTTTGGCAAATAATTTTTATTTTTACTGTTTTTTTTTTGTAGGAAAACCAATATCATTAATAGTGGGAAACATTACAAGTTTTTTAGGGATAGTGTCCTAATTTTATTGATTGCATTGTGTACTTCCAAGTTCCAATAAAGGAATATACTATATACAAAAGAAAAACATGGGGGTACGTTTAATCATAAAGAGTATGGTGTTAATCCTTACGAGGTTATATATACTATTGTAAATTGGGTGTTTAACATACTATTTATTACAAAAAAAAAAATATCAATATATACTATTTTATCTAAGTTGATGTAGCATGAGTTTTCTACATCAACAGTGTATTTTATGTGCTACTAAATTAAGAAGCTTATATATAAATTTATTCCTATATTTAAATCAGCATCCGAGAGGACAATTTACCTATACCACATTGACATTTGGGTCAAGATGAGTTATACTTCTTACTCGAAAGTGGTCTCGAATTCTGACTTTTTTCTACCAAATTATTATTGGGAAAACAAGTAGTGATGACGTTGGATAGCCAAATCCTTAAATTTATGTAATTTGAAAATTAGAAATTAAGCAAACAATGAACAAAAAGAGTTTAAAAGATTATAGTATGCACTATATATATTATATTTAATTAATTCTAATACATACGTACCGAGTGCTATAGGAATAATTGTTGATTGGCTTTGTTTAGCTCTGCAACCTATTCCGGGTGGCATCTTCCCATCTCCTTCGAACCCATGTCGACAAGTACATATGTAATTTCCGTTAGTGTTGATGCATGTTGCATTTGCGGCGCAAGGTTTCGAAAGCTTGCACTCATCAATATCTGAAACACAGCACATGGAGACAGCCGCAAGCCGTCACAAGAATTATATTATGGATGAAGCTAGCGGGCGCCCAATCTTTACATGCAGCAGGGCGTACCGTTAGTAAAAAACATTTTTTGTGATTGTTTTTAAATATTTTTTTAATATTCTTAATCATTAAAAATTTTTTTAAAAAAATACAAAATTTCATTAATAGTCACTTTCTTATTCATTAAGTAAAAAAATAAATTTAAAAAAATTAAAATGCATAACAGTAAAATTGAGGGGACAAACTCATGGAACCATTTAGCATTTTCCTTATATTATATATAGAAATAGTATATATATATATATATATATATATATATATATATTAAAGAAATGATGATTTATGTTGTACGTCTTAGTACGTGTGAATCCATCTCGCACATTCTTTTAAATGGTGAGCCTATTATTTTTAAAAAATTATATGCTGGTCTTGTAGATTCCATAATTGTAATTAGCATTAATATATATATATATATGTATATGTAAATTACCATCTGCATACTAAATTGATGAGCCAAATTAAGGGGAAAATAAGGTTTAGCTAGATTACCTTGGCAACTGTCAGGTCCATTAGGGAGGTATGGGTTCCCGTGATAACCATCGGAGCAATTGCAACGATACCCAGGGCCGTTGCTGGAAATGTAACAATAACTGTGGGGTGCCTTACATGCGTAGATATCCTTCTTTTTCTCAGCTTCTTTGCATGTCTCACGTCCAATTGCCCAATCAAGCACCAGGGGTACAGTTGGTCTGTTCGTTATATTTTTGAAATCCGAGATTGAAAAGTTGTATGCTTTTTCTTCCACTATAAAGCCGTAGGCACATCCATCGATGCCAGTAGTTGTAGTGCTGTCGATCAAGCTCCGAACACTTAGATTAAATTCGGTCGCTCCTTTCGGGAAAGAAGTCTGACAACAGCCAATACCAGAGCATGACCCATTAACGACATCGCTGGCATTGTTGTTACAGAGTGATAAGCATCCAGTAGTGAAGCCCTTCTCTTCCACAGAACCTTGAATATACGAATAAACGCCACAACCCACGGCAGTGATCTTGTTCCTCTTATCTGAGATGCGAAAATTTGACGGCTTGAGCAAGGCAGATATGCGACTGTACTCAACAGTACCTCCGCATCTTTGGTAAGTACTCTTTATACCGCAAGTAAGTTTACAAAACTTGGCTACGGGGTTTGAGACTCGCAGTTCACCATCCAACACTGATATCTTCTCAACAAACAAATCAGGGCCTAGAGATGGTTTTGGAGGTTGGAATGTGTTGTTACAAGTGATGAGAAATGTTGAGTCAAGGTAACAACCCCCGCTTGTTCCAAATGGGTAGGGGATTTCGACGCTTCCACATTTACGGTCACATGTTGAATTGGGTTTAGATGCTACCGATGCTTCTAAAATCAATAGTATCTGTACCCCAAGTACTAGCAGAGGTTGCAAAAGCTTTCCATTCATGGCCAAAGTTTTCCTTCAATTCCTGTATTTTATTTAAAATTAATATTTCCTTGTGCTGCAAACAGCATCGAATAATTAGAAGGAAATAAAAAATGAGGCTGGTATGGAGTCAAGAAAAAAAAAAAAAAAAAAAAGATAAAGGAGCTTAAAAGATATGTATAATTTGTATCAAGCAAGACCATAGTGATCTTGTTCCTTTCATATTTACTTAATAGTATAATTTGTATCTAGCAAGACCATGGTGATATATCATTTATTCGTATGCATGTAAAGAGACGATCATCATGACCGTATATACTTCGATCATAAATTTTACATGGAGCATGAAAAGAATTAATACTTTTGAGATAATAATATAAGATGTCCTCCTCATCAAAAGGATGGAGAATAGAAAACTTCAGACACAAGGATTTTATAACATGGTTCGAGGGTCTACCTAGGTCCACGAGTGCGAGAGAATAAATTCTCACTATATGATGAAAAGTATCTGTTCCAACGGACTTTTATTTTAGAACTTCACTGTTAGTAATTTCCATACTCATACAGAATATGAACCTTTTGCTCCACTAACAGAAACACCAGAAACCACAAACAAAAATGTCCATTTTCTACTAAAAATCACCCCCAAGTACTAGCTAGCAGAGGTTGCAAATGCTTTCCAATCAAGACCATGGTTTTCCTTCAATTCATGTGCTTTCTTTAAAATTAATCTTTCCTTGTGCTGCAGACCATGGTTTAGCCACAAAGTATTTTGCAGCAACCACCAACAACCAACAACCTTGCACATTTAAGAAGAATGATACCAAGTTTAACATATTTAAACATTCTCCTAGTGGTATCATTAACTAGCTAGGATGACAGTTCGGTTTTGAAGAATTATAGATATGGTGTTGACAACAAGCAGTGCAAGTTGTAGAAGAGAAGCAATGGAAAACAGGCACAGCCGTAGCTACAGACTAACTAGATAAACATGCGAATATCATAGGACTTATGGTACATCAAACATAGAGAACAGAACCTGGCAAAGATTATAAGTGGCAGTACTGTTCTAAATAGATATTTTAAACTTCAGATTATCTGTCTACTTCATTTTCAGAAAAGTAAGACAGATTATTTTTCTGAGTGTTGCGTCTCTAGCCTGTCCAAAATCACACAAGACGATATTTAAGTGATTCGACAAATTGTCTACTGAAGCCTCTTTTACTGAGTTTGTACAAATTTACAAAACTCTACACAATACTCTCACGTCCTCCCTCTTTCTCTCTATTTTTGCCCACACAAATTACACTAGCTGAGCTCTCCTTTTATAGGAGAGCCATGGGGGGACACACACCCACTCCTCTTGATCAGAAGAGTCTCTGGACGTCAGTGGGTGGGTGGATGATTGGTGAGCATGGGGTGGGTGACTGCAAACCTAAACCCATTTCACACTTGGGGGGTTTATTCAACACTGAGCACTAAAAGAGATATAATTAATTTCATGAGAAGATAACTCTCCATATATAGCTGCAGGTCTATGATCCTCACCTCTCGCTGTACGTCGAGCACCTCTTTGGAATATCATGAGGTGCCCAAGAGCGAAGATACATAACTAGGCAGATTTCCCCTTAGTGGCCGTAGGGCAGACCACTCCAAAGCTATCAATATCATTTTTTTTTTTTTTTTTTTGAGAAAATTACACTTTTTAACAACCTCGAATTTTCAAGTTGAAAAGTCAGTGTACCGAGCCGAGCTTCATGAATCACCCTTAACAAAACACTTAAACTACTTCAACTTCATATCAGATTTAAGATTAATTTCCAGCAACAACCTGGTGATCATGATCTAGTCAGCATATTACCCCGTCTCGGAACTTTGACATACGGCTTTAATTAGCATCAATTCACGTGGTCTCTACTCTTTGCATCAGTATGGTGATTATCTCCATTATAAACATGCACATATCGTAAACTTTTTCTGGAAAAACAAGCAGCTCGAGTTGTAGAAGAGAAAAACAATAAAAAACAAGCAGTCTTATATAATAGGACTTGTGATATATGCACCAAACACAGAACGAGACCTGGCAAAGATTACAAGGGACAGTGTTCTTAAATTGATATTTTAAACTTTAGATTATATGTCTAATCCTTCATTTTCAGGAAAGTAAAACGGATTCTTTTCCGGACAAGCACTAAAAGATAATTAATTGCATGAGCTGGTCTATGATCCTCACCTCTCTCGCGTTCTTGAGCACCTAGCTAGCCTCTTTGGAATATTATCAGCCACTTCCTTCAGCTGCCACGCTTTCTCTTCATCTTTCGCTCTACGTGTCCTTCAAGAACTTTAAACAACCTATTATCCATTTATAAACAAGGCAGACTAGCTTGTGCCCTCCAGCCAATTTTCATTTTTTTGTTTTGTTTTTTTTTGTAATTGCCCTTTAGTGGCCGTAGGGCCGACCACTCCAAAGCTATCAATATCATATTTTTGAGAAAAATACACTTTTTAACAACCTCAAATTTTCAAGTCTTTCAAACTATATATTAATACTTGTCGATCTCTAATAAAAAAAAAAAAAAAACTTCAAAATAGCATACTTGTTCAATTTTGGCTTTCAAGATGAATGAAAAATAAAGAATATGACACAATTCTTGACGGTCGAATTTTTATAAATAGTTTATATTTTTCAGATCATTTTAGGATGCAATATTATATGGGATAGGAAAAACCTCGTAGCATGCATTATAAAGTATAAACTGTCATGTAGACGTACGTACGTACAACGCGTACTTCGAGAGTAGGAAAATTAGTTCCGCCCTTTGCCGTAATATTCTTCCTGAAATAGCTACGGGACTGACCTCTTGAAAGCTATAGATTTTTTTTATTTTTATTTTTTTAAGGGGAAAAGCTACACTTTTTGCACCTTCAATTATAAAATGTTTCCCATTTTATATGATCATAAACTATATATCAAAATCGCACGTTATATCTAGCTTCTAATTATAAAAAATATGGAAACGCAAATAACATGACCCCATCGTCATCGACTAGAAAATAAGTCTGCATGCTTTAAACGCCAAAGGTGGAACCAATTTAAACAATTAGTTAGAGTAATGAAATAAAAAATTACTTCTTTTCTTCTTTAAAAAAAAGAGAAAATTTTGTTTACTTCTGATCTACTTATGGTGGAGGAAAACTCAAGAAAACAAGGTAAATTTACATCTCAAATGTTTTATATTTACATATCAAAGTATAAAAATAAAAATAATTTACACTTTAAGTATACTGTTCATTGAATTTCAACCATTAAGATTGACAATCAGATCCTCACAAAATATTTACATTGTAAGTTTTTTATAGTTTCGATACAAAAAAGAGGTAATTTAGAAAAGTTGGAAGGGTTTGGAAAGATCAGAAAGATGATGGAAAGAAGAAGAATTTGAGATAAACCATTTGGAAAGAGGGCAAAAGCAAAAATCAAAAAATGGAAACACAGAAAAGGTAAATTATTTTGACCCCACAGATCTGCAAAAGCTAATAAAATAAGCTAAAAAGGAGAGCTAATGTCCACAAAAGGTGATTTCTTTCTCAAAAGAAAAGTAAGAATGACGAAAGCAATGCTTTTAACTTGAGATCAGCAAAAGGTTCCCCAATCTCATTATTGTGGATTACTACAACGTAGCTTTTTATGAAAAAAATACCAAAAAAGATGGAACCAATTAATTTAAATAATTAATTTGTATTAAGTTGGGAAACTTCATGCATGAGATCGAGCGTCCACTTTATATATTATATGATCCTGATCACACGATCTCTCTCTTGAGCACCTATTTAAAATATTAGACTATTAGCCAGCCACTTAGATCCTTAGCTGCCTCGCCCTTCATTCCCACAGGTCTGCAAACGTAGCAAAAAACAAAAAACAAAAATTCAAGCAATTGATCAGACAAAAGATGTCTCATCCAAAGATAAAGTAGTCAACAAAACAAATTAAAGATTCCCCACACAACAATAATTTAAGAATTATCTCAATCATGAAAGAACCGTAAAGAAAGTCTTTCTTTTCTTTTCAAAGAAGTCTCCCACTAGCACTACTTTTATGGTTTTTAAAGAGTTCAAGTAGGCCCAAAGATACATGTAATCACTGATCCAACGGAAAAAAAATGATAAAATCCCTATCAATTACTAAGAATCTCTCTTCCAGCCCCATGCTGAGTAGGATGAACTATCCAAATTTTCAAAGTATTGCAAAACTTGTAAACTATCCAAATTATTAAGTGTTATTTATACTAATTAAGAATGTAATATAAATAATTAAGGATGCGTTTGGTAGTTAAGATATATAAAATGAGATATTCTCAAAATTTATCACAATTTCCTTCTTATACATGAATATTATACAAAATATTTTTTTAATTATTTTTTAAACATCCTTAATTATTAAGAAAAAAATTTTAAAAAAATTTATAAATTCATTAATAATCACTTTCTTAACCATTAAAGAAATTAAAAATATATAAATGAGTACATTTAATGACGTCCCACCATCAATCGGCCCATTTTTGTTGATCAAGCATCGAATGACGTCCCACTAGTGACATATGAGTACCACGCAATGCCCTCAATGAAACCTATTCGAGACCGGATAATCAGAAAGATAGAAAGATAGAAAAAAGTAGAAATTTGAAGGAAACCATGCATGTGGCAAAAAAAAAAAAAAAAAAAAAGCAAACGTACGCAAATGAATTATTATTCTCTTTAGTCCCACAAAATATATGATCTCTTCTTCAAAAGAAAAGCAATGTTTTTAACTTTGGATAAGATCATAAGCAGAAGATCCCTCCCTAATCCCATAATTGTAGGCTATAATTAAAGTACTAGGTGTCTAGGTGTCCATGCAGCAAATACCATAAAGGTGGAATTACAAATTTAAGCAATTAATTTGCACTAAATTGGGAATATGATTCTCACATGATCTCTCTCTTGAGCATCTATTTAATTAGAATATTAGCCACTTATTAGATCCTCAGCTGCCTCGATCGCCGGCCTTCAAGTTAACAATCCGTTCTCTAATTTAGAGTAAGCTGTAAAATACATGACCTAGCTTAATACAACAAAATTGACACTTTATAGTCTTTAATAAAAAAAAATTACAAAATAGCATACTTGTTCAATTAATTTGGCTTTGAAGATGAATGAAGAATATTAAAGAATATGACGCAATTCTTGTCGGTCGAATTTTAATAAATTGTTTATAAGGGATCAAATCATGTTTATAACTTTGGAAAAGCAAAAGATTCCCCATCATAAACAGAGGAAATTGCAGAGAGGAAGATCATGACTTAATGTATTAATTTGAAACCAAATTGCAATGGTTGCATGCATGCACTTATAAAACGTAGCTTTTATCGTGCCTAATTACCAAGTACTAGGGGGTCCACTCTAAATTAATTAAGCAATATCTAATCTTCTCGATCGTCAATCGACTCGTATATATAAGTATATAATATTCATGCTCTATTGGAATATTAAAGAATAATGAACCCTTAAAAAGGCAATTACTTACCTAATTAGATTCTACTTCTATGTAAAACCAAAATAAAAATTTCATTAAAGAAGTCTAAAGTATAAACTAATCGGAATAGGTAAGACATTAAAGCAACACTTGGATGCAAAAAGCAGGAAAAAGGTAATTAATTACCTACAAAAACATTTCTTATCCGAAGACAAAAGTTGGTAAGAATGATTCCACGAGCAATAATTGAAGCATTCTTTTTTGTCCCCCGTTTGAGCAAGAAATTATTAAAGCAAGGGAAGGACTATACAAAAGAAGTCTTCCGCGAGCAAGCTGGATGCTTTTCGCATGATTAGAAGGTATTCCACTTGTAATGTAAATAGTTTGTGATATATATTGACGATGGATATTGTCTCCTTTTTTATGTACATCCATTCTAGTAGGTACGTCCACTATTATTTGAATACAATCCAAGCAATCGAGCTAGGCCGGCTTATGGAAAGTGATCGATAGACTCAAGATAGAAGCACCTACTAATTGTTGTAGGCCATGACAGCACAAAAAGACGATATTTTTAAACACAGTAAAAGAAAAAATCTAAATCCATCTATAGGATTAATTAGCTTAATTAGGAGGAAAATATAATTAACTTTTTGGTGATAAACAGCTAGGTACGTGAAATGGCATCTAATAGCTAATTATGGTCATTAAAAACAAATTTATTCAGCAGTTTCAAGCGCAATGTCGCTAAGTCGACAAACCAGTCCCAATATAATGATATTCATGTGGAAAATAACCTACTAGAATGGACGTACATAAAAAAGAAGACAATATCCATCATCAATATATATCACAAACTATTTACATTACAAGTGGAATACCTTCTAATCATGCAAAAAGCATCCAGCTTGCTAGCGGAAGACTTCTTTTGTATAGTCCTTCCCTTGCTTCAATAATTTCTTGCTCGTGAAAAAAAAAATAGAGTTATGATCAGCATTATACAAAAATAATGGAACGATCGATAATTATGAATAAAAAAACAAAGTTTAATTTGTACGTGGCCCATTTTTTAGTGTTTTGATCAATTCATTTTAATTTTCGTCATAAATGATAAATTATATTAATTTTCATATCTAAAACAAGCATAATATAATAATAATTTTAAATATATCTAATATAATAATAATTTTAAGTATCAAATCTATATATTTTAAACTCATTCTACCATATTAATATATATATATATCATGTATGTATGTCATGATCTCAACATCAATATAATAAGAATGTATCCAAACAAATGTAAAATCACTATAACAAAAAAGAGGTTTGGGAAAGTTGGAAGGATTTGAAAGTCTCAGAAAGATAGAAAGAAGAAGAAATTTGAGCGAAACCATTTGAAAAGAGAAAAAAAGAACAAGCAGAAAATGGAAGTACAGAAAACGTCAATTATTTTGACCCGCCGAAAGCTAATAAAGTAAGCTAATGGCCACAAAATATGACCTCTTTTTCAAAAGAAAAGTAGGAATGACGAAATTAGAGCAATGCATTTAACTTTGGATAAGCAAAAGATTCCCCAATCCCATTATTGTGGACTACTACAAGGCAGCAAATACCAAATGTGACCCTCCGACTTTCGAAATGTGGAAATCATGACAGTGAAATAATGACAACATAAGTCACGCATTCAAATAATAAGTCTTAAGTGTGTATATAAGTAAAAAGTATACAATAAAAATGTAGCGGATAAATTAAATAAGTTAATTAAATATTAGAATTTTTAAATATAGGACTATCAAAATAAAAGTATTATAAAAAATTATACAGTTGTCCATGAAAATAAAGTAAAAAGCCAAATACATATACAAAAAAGAAACAAATCCCATAATCTAAAAAGGGACCACATTTGGAACCAAATTGTAAAATTTGAAAAATGAACTTGGTTTGCTCATACTTTATAGAGTATTGATTATTGTAGAGCCACTTAATTAAATAGATTAAACATGTCACTTTCTAAATCACTAGTAACATGAATTATTAAAAGATAAACATAACTAGTGAGCTAAAAACAAGAAACGAGAGAGAAAATGATCCGTCAAATTATGTTTATAAGGGATCAAATCATGTTTATAACTTTGGAAAAGCAAAAGATTCTCCATCATCAACAGAAGAAATTGCAGAGAGGAAGATCATGACTTAATGTATTAATTTGAAACCAAATTGCAATGGTTGCATGCATGCACTTATAAAACGTAACTTTTATATATCGTGCCTAATTACCAAGTACTAGGGGGCCCACTCTATTTTAATTAAGCAATATCTAATCTTCTCGATCGGTCAATCGACTCGTATATATAAGTATAAAATATTCATGCTCTATTGGAATATTAAAGGATAATGAACCCTTAAAAAGGCAATTACTTACCTAATTAGATTCTACTTCTATGCAAAACCAAAATAAAAATTTCATTAAAGAAGTCTAAAGTATAAACTGATCGGAATAGATAAGACATTAAAACAACACTTCCATGCAAAAAGCAGGAAACAGCTAATTAATTACCTACAAAAACATTTCTTATCCAAAGACAAAAGTTGGTAAGCATGATATAAATATTTGTATAACCACACATAATTATTAATTCAGACCATTGAACCATCAATTAAGATCAATCTTTAGCTACTAATTAAGACCATTGAGTCATTAATTTAGACCTATCTTTAGCTATTAATAGTGACTTAAGTTACACTTACCCCTTTGTATATGAATTAAGTTTTGCATTGAACAACAACTCTTTCTCTTACAACATCATCTGTTATCAGCACGAAGGTTCTGACCATTTTGAAGCTAGTAGTCTTCTACTTCAAGTAAGTTTTTCAATATATTTTTTGTAGTTCCCAAAATGAATATGAAATGTTATATTACTTATTATTACTTGATGAAACTCTATATTTATTCTCATGATTTTGTGAATATATTTCTTATTTACAAACATAAGCATACTTATGTTCCTGATTTATATATGTAGAAAATGTCAAATCTTATCAAATTGGAATTCGTTGCTCTTGACATTTTTGGAAAAAATTATTTATCTTGGATCCTTGATGTTGAGATCCATCTGGAAGCGATGAACCTGGGAGATACAATTAAAGAAGGAAATCAAGGGTTCTGGCAGGACCACGCTAAGGCAATGATTTTTCTTCGGCACCATCTTCATGAAAAATTAAAAACTGAGTATCTCACGGTAAAATATCATCTTATTTTGTTGAATGATTTAAGGGAGATATATGAGCACCAGAAAACTGTAATTCTCCCAAAAGCTCGTCATGATTGGATGCACCTAAGGTTGCAAGATTTCAAGAGTGTTAGTGAGTATAACTCTACACTCTTTAAAATTAGCTCACTATTGAAATTATGTGGTGAAAAAGTCACTGATGATGACTTGTTAGAGAAGACATACTACTTTTCATGCATCGAATGTGCTCTTGCAGCAGCAGTATCAAGAGCGAAAGTTCAAAAAATATTCTGAACTTATATCTTGTCTTCTAGTAGCTAAGCAAAAGAATGAGCTTTTGTTAAGAAATCATCAGTCACGTCCTACTGGTTCTATATCATTTCCTGAAGTGAATGGTACTAGATTTACACCATTCCCAGAAGCGAATGGTGTATCTTTTCAAAGAAACCGAGGGCGTGGACATGGTAGAAAAAATTATAGAAGTGGAGGTCCTAGAAGCGACCACACTAAAAGGGATAATAGTAGATATATACCGTACTACCAGAAGTGGTTCAACTCAGAGAAGGGTAAAGGTCCTCAAAACAAATTTTTAAAGAAAGATGAAGATGGATGCCATAGATGTGGTATGACTGGACATTGGTCTCGTACCTGTCGTACAGCTAAGCACTTGGTTGACCTATACCAAACTTCTATAAAAGAAAAAAAAAAGTTTGAAACAAATCTTGCTGAGCCATCAGATACTTTAGATTCTATAGATGGAGAAGATATTACAAGTCTTGATGTTTCTGATTTCTTTGAAAATTCTAGTGGTACAGTTGATCATTTGATTGATGATGGAAGTGTTCATTTTTAATTAATGTATTTTCTTTATCTTATTGTAATTTTTTTTTTTATTTTGCAATGTTTTGTAGTAATAAAAGTTTTATATATTTTGTAGAATCATGAGTCTTACTGATGAATTTTTTATCACTGAGATGAATAATAGAGAATGTCTGGCTGACAGTGCTACAACTCACACAATTCTTAAGAATAAAAAATATTTTCAAAATCTAACATTGAGTAAAGCCTACGTTCATACCATATCTGGTTCATCGAATCTAATTGAAAGCTCCGAAAGAGCTTATATTGTGTTTCCTAATGGCATCAAATTTTGTATTAATGAAACTCTATTTTCTTCACGATCCAGAAGAAATTTATTGAGTTTTAAGGATATACGTCGTAATGGTTGTCATATTGAAACCACCAACGAAGACAATAAAGAGCATCTTCTCATTACTAAAATAATTTCGAGCCAGAATCTCGTATTAGAAAAACTGTCTGCTCTCTTATATGGATTGTATTATACAAAAATGAGAACAATCGAATCACATGTGGTAATGCACCAGAAGTGTATTGACCCCAAAGGATTTATGACTTGGCATGATCGCCTTAGACATCCGGGATCAATAATGATGAGACGAATAATTGATAATTCGTATGGGCATCCCCTAAAGAATCAGAAGATTATCTTACCTGATGAATATTCATGCTCTGCATGTTCCCAGGGTAAATTGATTATCAAACTATCTATCTCAAAGGTTGTTTTTGAATCTCCATCATTTTTACAAAGTATTCATAGGAATATATGTGGACCTATTCAAACATCAAGTGGACCATTCAGATATTTTATGGTTTTAATTGATGCATCAAGTCGATGGTCACATGTTTGTCTACTTTCCACTAGAAATATTGCATTTGATAAACTTCTCGCCCAAATAATTAAACTACGAGCACAATTTCCTAACTATCAAATTAAAACTATTCAATTGGATAATACAGGTGAATTTATATCTCAAACTTTTGATAACTATTGCATGTCAATAGGAATAGAAGTTGAACATCCAGTTGCCCACACACACACTCAAAATGGTTTAGTTGAATCATTGATTAAAAGGTTTCAGCTAATCGCTAGACCTTTACTTTTGAAATCAAAACTTCCTATTTCTGCATGGGGACATGCTATGCTTCATGCAGCATCTTTGATTTGAGTTAGGCCATCAGCATATCACAAATATTATCCATTACATTGGTCAACAACCAAATATTACTCATCTTCTTATTTTTGGATGTACGGTATATGTTCCAATTGCATCTCCACAACGTACAAAGATGGGTCCTCAGCGTAGACTTGGGATATATGTTGGGTTTGATTTTCTATCTATTATTAAATACCTTGAGCCTCTTACAGGGGATATGTTTAACGCACGTTTTGAGGATTGTCATTTTGATGAATCCATTTTTCCAACATTGGGTAATGAGAAGTCGGTGCCTGAAGCACGACTGGAAATTACTTGGGAAAATAAAATCCTTTCCCAATTTGATCCTCATACAAATGAATGTAAACTAGAGGTTCAAAAGATTATTCATTTGCAAAGTGTTGCAAATCAATTACCGGATGTATTTACTGACACTAAAGGTGTGGTAAAATCATATATTCCAGCTTTTAATGTTCCAGCAAGGATTGCAATCCCTGAAGGACAGGTTGCCAAAATAACAATAGGTGAGTCTAAGATACGCCTGAAGTGTGGACGACCTATCGGTGCGAAAGACAAAATTCGTCGGAAGAAAAAAATACAAATTGAATTTAGTACTCCTGAAGAGTCCATACCCACAACACAGGTTATAAGAGTAATTAATGCTCCTGAAGAGACTAAATCTCTTAAAAAAGAACCTCCTGAAGAGGTATTTAATGAAATGTCTTCCCTTGAAGAGGGACAGGTACTTAAAAATAACGAGATCTCGATACATTTCATTAGTACTGGAGAAATTTTAGATAGAAATAAAGCTGTTGTTGACAACATATTTTCATATAAAATGGTCATTGACATTACCAGAAGTAATGAAGAAATTGAGTCAAGAACTGTCGAAGAATGTCAACGTAGAAATGACTGACCAAAATGGCAATCAGCTATTGAAGCTGAATTAAACTCGTTAGTAAAGCGAGAAGTATTTGGACCAATCGTACAAACACCAAAGGGTGTAATGCCTGTTGGATATAAATGAGTATTTATACGTAAGCGTAATGAGAACAATGAAATTCTGTGATATAAAGCACGACTTGTTGCACAAAGTTTCCTGCAAAAACTAGGGATTGATTATGAGGAAACATACTCTCCTGTTATGGATGCAATCACATTCAGATTTTTGATTAGTTTGATAGTTACAAAAAGATTGGATATGCAGTTAATGGATGTGGTCACTGCATATTTATATGGATCATTGGATCATGACATATATATGAAAATCCCTGAATGATATAAAATGCCTGAAGCTTCTAATCTGAGTACATCCAGAAATATATATTCTATTAAACTTCAAAGATCTTTATATGGGTTAAAACAATCCGAACGCATGTGGTATAAACACCTTAGCGAATATTTATTGAAATAAGGATTTGAAAATAATCCAATATGCCCATGTGTTTTTATTAAGAAATCAGACTCCGGATTTGTTATTGTTGCCATTTATGTTGATGATCTAAATCTTGTTGGAACTTCTGAAGAGATCAGAAGAACTGCTACATATTTAAAGAATAAATTTGAAATGAAAGACCTTGGTAAAATGAAATTTTGTCTCGGCCTGCAGCTCGAGCATTTGCAAAATGGAATTCTCATTCATCAGTCAAATTATGCAGAGAAAGTCTTGAAGTACTTTTACATTGACAAATCTCATCCCCTTAGTACTCCAATGGTTGTTCGATCACTTGATGTGCAGAAAGATCCATTTCGTCCTTGTGAAGACGATGAAGAAATTCTTGGTCCTGAAATACCTTATCTCAGTGCAATTGGAGCACTGATGTATCTTGCAAATTGCACTCGACTTGATATTGCATTTTCAGTTAATTTACTTGCAAGATATAGTTCTGCACCAACTCGAAGACTTTGGAATGATATTAAACATGTCCTTCGATACCTCCAAGGTACGGTTGATATGAGATTATTTTATCAATATGGATCAAGTCTACAATTAGTTGGATATGCGGATGCAGGTTATCTTTCAGATCTACACAGAGGTAGATCTCAAACTGGATATGTATTTAAATATGAAAATTATGCTATATCAAGGAGATCTGTCAAGCAAACACTATCTGCTACATCCTTAAATCACTCAGAGATCATTGCAATTTATGAGGCAAGTCGAGAATGTATTTGGTTAAGATCAATGATTCAACATATTCAAGAAAAGTGCAGTCTTCCAGTGATTAATGATAGTCCAACAATTTTATACGAAAATAATGCTGCTTGTATTACTCAAATTAGAGCAGGATATATCAAAGGTGATAGAACCAAACATATTTCACCTAAATTCTTTTATACCCATGTACTTAACGAGAAATGTTAAATTAATGTCAAGCAGATACGATCAAGTAATAATCTGGCAGATTTATTCACTAAAGCATTACCAACTGCAACATTTAAGAAACTTGTGCAGAACATTGGAATGCGAAGATTTGAATACCTATTATCATGCACTTTTCAAGGGGTGTAAATATTTTGAAAACTTGTGCTGATTGTACTCTTTTTTCTTCGCTAAGGTTTTATCCCACTGGGTTTTCCTTTGCTAGGTTTTAATGAGGCAATCTTAAAGCACTTGGCAGTATATATGAATGTTATATTCTTTTCTTTCGCCATTGGTTTTTTCCCACTGGATTTTTCCTTGGCAAGATCTTAATAATGCATATTCTTTATGTATGGTCATCTAAATGAGGAGTGTTATAAACATTTGTATGACCACACATGATTGACCATCTCTAAGTTAATCAATGTTAATACTTATATAGATTGACCATATCGACCATTTTTATTGATTGTTGGCATATATAAAAATGAAATGTTATGTTCTTATTTATTGTTCAATTTTCTATGTATATTAAATTATATTCATATTTTTAGCTTCGTGTACATTTGTTTTTCTGCTTTATATTACTTAGTATCATTGTTTTATTATGTGTAAGAGTTTTGGATTTTATTCATCTTTCAAAGATTGTTTAAATATTGAAATAAATGACCACTCTAATAACTAATTACATCTGTGCCGAAACAAATAAAAAGTGAAAGATAAAGAAGACAAAAATAGTACTACAATTCGAAATAGAAAGCATAATTAGATTTAGTCACCCATTCCGCAAGTAAATTTAGTTTTGTAAATTTAAACATCCCTATAGTTTTTTATTCTTGTTCTTTCATTTTGAGTTTATTTGTCCATCAATCCTAAAATTTATTGTAATGCATTTTATTTTTTTGTAAAATACTTTGTAACAATTAATTATTGTGTATAAGGAAATAATTAAATAAATAAATAACTGAATAAATAGTCATAAATCTTTAATCCAAAAGAACTAATATAAAAAAAAAGATTACCTGTTAAAGTTGAAACCCAAAATGCAAATTGAGAAGCCAAAACTGAAGAAGCAAATTTCAAAAAGTTAAAACAGGGGAAAATAATTTTACTTAATAGTAAATAGCACAAAATGAAGAAAATAAATATGAAATCAGTCTTATACTAACGTATACGTGGTGCAAGTGATGAGAAAATAAACCAGAATCTAATAAAAAGCAAAATAGACAATTTGAGAGAGTAACAAAACAATAATATTAGAAAAGTATTGAGATTAGATTTCCTATCAAATTCTCTTTAATTTAAAAATTCTCTTAAATTTAGCTAAAAAAAGAGATTTTCTAAATTTTTTCCCAAATTTTACTTATTTTTTTAAAACCTCTAACATTTCATTCCTTATTCTTTATCTATTCTATTAAAATAATGTTTCTCTATTATTTTTTCTATTATTTTTTTACTTCTATTTACAAATTTAACAACTCAATATTTTTTCTTATTTTTTGAATTGTTACTTTAGTGAATATTTTAAACAAAAAATTTAATCATTTTTTGTGGGTTTGATAATATTTTTACAATTAAATTTTTTATATTTCCATAATTATTTAAATTATTTTTAAAATTATTATTTAAAACTATAATAAATATGAGTATGATAAAAAGTGTAGATAATTGGAAGTAAATAAATATAATACAAAGTTTAAATGATTAGAAGAAAATATTAATAAAAAAATAATATTCAAAATTAATCTTATACTAATGTATAAACGGTGTAAACGATGAAAAAAGAAACCAAAATCTAATAAAAAGCAAAATAGACAAATTTGAGAAAATAACAAAAAAATAATTTTATAAGGGCATTCACATTAAGTTTCCCATAAACTTCTTTATAATTTAGATAAAAATCAGATTTCCTAAATTCTTTCTCCAAATTTTACTTATTTTTTAAAAACCTGTAACATTTTATTCCGTATTTTTTATCTATTCTATTAAAATAATATTTCTCTATTCTTTTATTATTATTATTTTTTAACTTCTATTTACAAATTTAACAACTCAATATTTTTTCTTATTTTTTGAATTGTTACTTTAGTGAATATTTTAGACAAAAAATTAAATCATTTTTTGTGGGTATGATAATATTTTTATAATTAGATTTTTTATATTTCCATAATTATTTAAATAATGGGTTTAATTTTTTTGTTGGGTTTACTCTCTGTAAATAAAGATGTAAATATGCAAATATAGTCTTTATCTTTCTATTTTTTTTGCTGTAATATATATGCATATCATCTAATTACATAATGTAAGAAATTCATTCATACAATACATTTAATTTTTACAATACTGAGAAAACCAATAAAGCGTACCTACAATTGCTGAGTGAGAGAGCTGAACGCAGTAGAGAGGGCACAACAAGGAATGAAACAAATTTTGATATTTAAACTACAGTTTAATTCAATTTGTCAAATCAAGAGATAAGCATTAACGGTAAAAAAACAATAAACATTAAGCGGGCAAAACAAAATGACGCTAAGGACAATGAACTGAACAACAAAAATAAGGGCAAAATAGAAAATATAATAACAAAAGCCAATCTGTCGGTGGGAAGGCAGAAAGAAAAAAAAAATAACCGTGGGGGGAATAAAAGTAAAATGTAAACTACCGTAATTGCCAAATAAAATGAAGGGTAAAATGGAAAAAAAAATTGGACGAAAAAAAAGGGAGAAAAAAATTTAATGTTATTAACACTGTAAATCGCAGATTGCCGCTTATATTATCACTATAGATATAGATATATATGTATATTATTTTCCAGTACGTAATCTAATTACCTGTATCAGCTGAATGAGTTCAAGGAATTACTCGAAAAAAACTACGGAATGACGTTTGGTAAAGCAGGGAGTCAATTTGGGCGGATCGCTAATAATTTTTAATTTTGCTTGTATCTGTTAATGAAAAATCAATAAATATGCTCCTTTAAGCAACTGAATTAATGACGAGAAAGATTATGGTGAATAAGTTGATCTTGTCCGACAAAAGAAAGAATTTATTTGCAAAGCCAAGCTAAGGAAAAAAACCCATAATTTTTAGAACCCTTTGGTAGACTGACTTGTTTGTGTAAGAAGTTATTCTCAGATATTTTGCTTTCAAACATAACTAAAACGTAAGGAGCTGGCTACCCTGTCGTTTGAGTAGCACTCTTCTATTTGGCCACTAGTCATTTTTAAATTATAATTCTTTTCATTTTTCTTTTCACATTTTTTTAATATATTTAAATATTTTTAAAAAATAAAAAATATACTAATACAATTAAAATCAATTTCATAATCATTAAGTATAAAACATTCCATAAACGGTCAAGTACTGTAGCGGTATACTATAGGCGGTAGAGTAGTTTTTTCCAAAACACTCTTCTATTTTTTCATTTCAAATTTTTAACTTTTTTATTTAATCATTAACTAATTATTATAAAATTTTCAGATTTTCAAACTAAGTACAAGTAAAAATACAAAATTTTTAAATTTCAAAACAAAAATAGTACTAAAACATAAGAAGAAAAACAAGAAACAAAACACAAAACTGTCCTCTCGCCGCCTTCCCATTGCCGGCCACCATTTTCAACGCCATCTACAAAACCCCATTACCCAACAGACACTTGTTTCTTCTCTCTCTCTCCCTCTCCATCTAGCTGCATCTCCTTTGTTTGATGACGTGATCCCCAAAAACCCAGATCCCACACCTATATTGGTTGTCACTTTTGCATTATCAATATAGAGAAAAGCTCTGTCCTTTCACAAAGAACCGAAGCAAAGCTTCTTCTGAGCCCCAAAAAAACCTTAATTTACATTTGAGTATTGGCCAAAGTTTGCTGATTTCCTTTCCACTTTCTCTATGTCCCTGCATTATTATTACAAACACACTACAAGAAATTTGGCCTTTTGCAATGCTCAAAATCGTTGCAAATACTATGAATAAACTTTGCAATCGACCAAAAGCAGCCATTAGCTATCAAAATCATTGCAAATGTCATATTTTTCGCTGCAAATGCAAAAACAAGAGATTCTTCCACTTTTAATGTAAAAATTATGCGACAAAATTAAAATCGCTGTCAAAGATAATCTATTGCAGCGATTTTTTTTGCAACAATATAAAAATCGCTGCAATAGGCAATTTTTCTTGTAGTGACACAATTTAGGTGGTATTGCTCAAAACCCCATTAGTGTAAACCTCGTCATCCATCTCCGTACGTCCAAAATACTCCATTCCAAGACCTCCCAAGTCATCCCCTACAACCAGCCAAAAACACTTCATAACCACACTCATGGAGGCCACCACGCTTCACTCTCCTTTGTTCAAAGAGGCCAGACACCTACCTCGTTTCCAACCTCAAGTACTCCTCTAGAAAGAAAGCTCCGCAACTTAATGCTATCATAGTGGTGACAACCTAATCCACAGTCAATTGCTTATAATTCAAAATTATTCTATAATTTAACTCATTTTTTTACTATAATCAAGCATTAATTTGAAACACTCAAACTAAGAACAAAAAACCCCTAATTTTGTTTAAAGCTTACTGTTAGGCTTAAGAATAATTATATTTTAAAGGTTTTTGCAGTGGACACCATCCATGTGTTATATTTTGATTTAAAAATAAATAAAATTTAATCTTACAAATCAAATTATATAATCAAATTATGTAACTTAGATGGAGTGTGGTGTAAAAACCTTCAAATAACACTACTCTAAACATAATGACTTTAGTCGTGTCCCAATAGGTGGCCGTGCGGTATGTATTACATCTTGTGTTGCTCCACGTCTGAATAAAATAATAACTAATTCCCTTTACTGACTTTGGAATGCCAATATTCATTCATTTTTTGCTTGAAGAATTATTTATTTTTAATAGATCACACCCTTACTTAATTAATATTGTAAGTCCAACCAGGACAACTATATATATCTGATCTTCCTACTCGATATGGGCCACATGGAAGAGAGATTTTAGTAATTGTTAACCATTTTTTCGTTTTTTCCTGTTGGATCATTGGCTCGCTTATTAATTACATCTAGTTCTTAAATCATTGTTGTGGGAATCTTTTGCTTTGCAAGTGATAAAAGATGAATGTGTCAATAGCTTGATGACTTGATGGCATATATCCTATTCTTTCAATAAAAAAATCTAGATTAAAACTCCCACTTATTAAAAATAAAAAACATGAATGATGTTATTTATTTTTTCGATATATACCTTTTTCTTTTGAATAAGATATCATATCTTTTTTGGTCTATTTTGCTAACTTTTGCAGCTAGCTTCACATTTCTACTTCTTTCTATCTTTCTGATCTATCCAAATCCTTCTAACTTTTCTAAACATCGTTTTTGTGCTTCCCGTCGCCTCCAACAATTAGCAGCTAGCTGGTGCTTGATTCAGTGTATTCGAAACACTTTGATTTGATTGTCAATAATTTTGTACGACTCACTTTTTTGTTTTTTATCAATCTTAGCGCGCGGTTGAAATTAAATGAGCGCAATTTGTCAGATTTTTATAATTAAGGGATAAATTGTTCTAGTTTTAATACTTGATATATATGTAAATATAAAATATTTGAGATGTAAGTTTTACCATGTTTTTCTTTATAAACGACATCTAAATCATCAGATCATGTATAGAGTTTTCCTCAACCGTATATCCCTTAACTTGTTTAAATTGGTTCCAGTTTTGGTGTTTGCATCATGTAGACTTACTTTCTAGTCAATCATCGGTGATGGGACATTTGGGGAATCGTCAGAGCTTCTCTGTCTCTCTTCCACTATCCCTGCCTCAAACACCCTCCCCAGCCATCTCTCTAATTCCCCTTGTTGTGAGCTACTGTTGTGCTCTCTCCCCCGGCCCTCCTAAAGTCACTGCCATAAATGATTATTTTTGCGAATATATCTTTACAATCCGGTAATAGAACGCCACTCAATCCTATCTACTTTATCAACTTTAATGCAAACGTCGATAAATGTGTATTTTGTATATTTTGAAGTGGCATCATTAATCATGTTTATGACTGGCAAAGCAAAAGATTTCTACAACAATAATTTAAGATCTAGCTCAATCATGGAATGACTCGCTCGTAAAACAAGTCTCCCACTAGCACTTGTATGGTCTTTAAGATTACTAAAATTTTTATCCAAAATTTAAGTATTAGAGTATAAGGAGATTGTACAGATGTAATCAGTGAGCCAATGATCTAACTGGAAAGAACGAAAAAACCTTTATCAATGACTACAATCTCTCTTCCATATATCAAACAGCATTAAAGAAAATACCAATTGAAGACTAATTATTATAGGAACTAAATTCTTGTGGTTTATAATGATTTTAGGCAATTTAAAGACTGATTTTTGAGAGATAATTCAAAAAGTTGAAGGAAGTGGCTAATTAATATTCCAAGATGTTGCTGCTTGTTGAAGTAAGCTAAAACAGATCGAGTGCACACACAGTATTCGATAAAATTAATCAACTAGAATTCATCAAAACGCAAGTGTATACAAAGAGGTAATATGAACTTTTACAGCCGTATCTACTAAATTAGCTTTGTGTACTGTTTAGTATTTATAGATCGACTATCAAAACATTCTCTAGAATATGCTAAAACAATCCTATTGGTCAGAAATGATGCTTGCATTCCGTTGGGATTTTGTTCTGGAAGATTCTGGTGAGGTGCTATCCTCTGCAGCAAGTGTATAGGCTCTAATATCCCCTCGCGATTCAAGCGGCACAGGGAGAAGAGTGAGGCTTGAACGTAATAGAGCAAAGCGAGTTGAAGAGAGTGGCTTAGTGAGAATATCGGCAATCTGTTCTTTACTTGGAACAAAAGAGACAGTGAGAGTCTTGTTAGCAACACGGTCCCGTACAAAGTGATAATCGAGATCCACATGCTTAGTTCTTGAGTGCAAAATGGGATTAACTGAAAGATAAGTTGCACCAATATTATCACATAACAAGTTTGGAGCATCAAAGATAAAAATTCCTAGTTCTTTTAGCAAGGATTGTATCCACAAAAGTTCACAAGCAGTGTTCGCAACAGATTTATATTCAGCTTCAGTGGAGGATCTAGCTATGGTTGGTTGTTTCTTGGAACTCCATGACACTAAATGAGACCCAAAGTATATACAAAAACCACTTGTCGACTTTCGATCATCTAGACAACCAGCCCAATCAGCATTTGAGAAAGCAGTAAGTTTAAAAGTAGAAGTAGAAGAGAAGAAGAGACCAAAGGAGATGGTGAGGCGGATATAACGTAATATGCGTTTGACAGTTTGCCAGTGAGAGTTACGGGGTGAGTGCATGTACTGACAGACTTTATTAATAGCAAATGAAATGTCAGGACGAGTAAATGAGAGATATTGAAGACTGCCAACAACACTTCTATAAAGTTGAGGATCTTCAAAAGAGGATCCGTCAAGAGCAGAAAGTTTAGATGATGATGACATTGGTGTGGACACTGGTTTTGACTCATGCATATTAGTCCGAGTTAATAAATCAGAAATATAGCGGGATTGGGAGAGAAAGAGACCAGTAGGTGTTTGACAGACGTAAATGCCCAGAAAAAAATGAAGATAGCCAAGGTCCTTTACAGGGAAAAACATGGACAGAGAGGAGATAAAATCAGAAATGAGAGATGAATCTGAAGCAGTAACAATAATATCATCTACATAAATTAACACATAAATGGAAGCAGCAGCAGAAGTAAAAATAAATAGAGAGGAATCCGAAAGGGAAGGACGAAAACCAAGATCTATGAGTTTAGAGCTAAGTTTCGAAAACCAAGCCCTAGGGGCTTGTTTCAAACCATAAATCGATTTTTTCAATTTACAAACGTAATTAGGGAAGTCAGAATTAACAAACCCAGTTGGTTGTTGCATGTAGACATCCTCCTCCAAGTCCCTGTGCAAGAAGGCATTCTGTATGTCTAACTGATGAAGAGGCCACCGTCTGGTCACTGCAATGGAGATCAACAGGCGCACGGTAACTGGCTTTACGATAGGGCTGAACGTCTCCGAGTAGTCAAGTCCGGCTTGTTGATGAAACCCTTTTGCAACAAGGCGAGCCATGCGTTGCTCAATGGTTCCATCGGCAAGTCGTTTGGTCTTAAGAACCCACTTAGAACCTAGGAGATTTTGGCGGATGAGAAGGAACGAGGGTCCAAGTTTTATTTCTGAGAAGAGCTTCAAATTCACTAGCCATGGTAGCACGCTAGACAAGGAATTTGGAAGCCTCCGTGTACGAGCTGGGTTCATCAGGGATGGAAGAGGCTTCGGTTAGAGAGGCAAAGTGTTTCTATGGTGGCCAAGGAATGGTCCCATCTTGGCACTGTAGGGGTCGAGTAACGTGGGCATTAGACCGGGTAAGCATTTGGTGAGTATTGAGGGAAGTAGGGAGAAGAGGAGTGAAAGAAGTAGCTTGAGGCAGTGAATTTGCAGAGGGCAAGGTCGACGGCGCTGAAGAAGAATTGGAAGAGAGACTATCTGGAGAATGTATCGGGTGGGTAGGGTTAGAAGAAAGAGGCTCATGGGCGTGAGTTTGTGAGAGATTATTAGGTGGGCTGGTCTGGGCCGAGAGATGAGGTGAGGAAGTAGAGGCGGCATGTATGTGAAGAGAAGGAGTAGAGGCGGCCTGTATGGGAAGAGAAGGAGTAGAGGCGGCCGATATGTGAAGAGAAGGAGTAGAGGCAGCCTGTATGTGAAGAGAAGGAGTAGAGGCGGCCTGTATGGGAAGAGAAGGAGTAGATGCCGCATGTGAAGAGAAGGAGTAGAGGCGGCCTATATGGGAAGAGAAGGAGTAGAGGCGGCCTGTATGTGAAGAGAAGGAGTAGAGGCGGCCTGTATGTGAAGAGAATGAGATAAAAGGGATTGATGATGAGTATGGGAAGGAGAGAAAGTCGGATGAGAATAGGCTGTAGATGAGGCAAAGGGAAAAAAGTTTTCATCAAAACGAACATCACGCGAAATGTAAATTTTTCCAGAGGAAATATGCAAACAATTATATCCTTTGTGATTAGAAGTGTATCCTAAAAGGACACAGAGTTGAGATCTTACATCTAATTTTTGACGATTAAAAGGGCGAAGATTGGACCAACAAGCTGAACCAAAAATACGTAAAAAGGAATAGTCAGGAGAAGAATTAAAAAGAGATTGATAGGGAGACATGTAATAAAGAATAGGAGTGGGCATTCGATTAATAAGAAAAACTGCAGTTTGGAAAGCTTCAACCCAATATTTGGTAGGCATCGAAGACTGAGTTAGAAGAGAGAGTCTAGGTTCAACAATATGGCGATGTCTTCTTTCAATACTGCCATTTTGTGCATGAGAAAAAGGACATGTAATTCTGTGAGAAATTTCAAGATTTTGCAAGATGGCATGAAAGGGGCGGAATTCGCCACCCCAATCAGATTGTATGTTAATTATATTTTTGGAAAATGTATTGCTGACATATTTAACAAAAGATAAAAAAATGGTAGAGACATCAGATTTTGCATGTAACGGAAAAAGCCAAATGTATTTAGTAAAATCATCAACAATAGAAAGATAGTATCGAAAACCAATAGAGGACAGCACAGGCACAGGTCCTCAGACATCTAAATATAATAACTGAAAAGGAAAAGTAGAACGAGAAGATGAGGGTGGATGAGGTAGAGCATGAGATTTAGCTTGGAGACATGCCGAGCAAGGAGACGGACTAGAGGTGGATGTGACGGAAGGTTGTAATGTCGTATGGTGAAGGAGGTGATACGGGAGGATGGGTGACCGAGTCAGGAATGCCAAATGTGAGGTGTGGTTCGTTCGCCAATGAAAGCATGCTGAGGAGGATGAGAGGTAGCCTGATCATCTGAAAGAACATACAATCCATTCTTAACGGCCCCCTGAAGAAGTACCTCCTGGGAATGCAAATCCTTCACAAAGAAACCAGATGAGTTAAATTCAAAGAAAACAGAATTGTCTAAACAAAATTGACGAACTGATAATAAATTTCTGGAAATTAAAGGAACGTGAAGAAGTTGGCGAAGGAGAAAATTGCCAGAAGGTGTTGGGAGTAATCCAGATCCAGAGTTCTGAATAGCCAGAGAGGATCCGTCTCCAATAGTTACTTGATCAGGTCCCTGATAGGGAATGGAGTCCAGATTGAGTTTAGAAAAATCAGACGTGAAGTGAGTAGAAGCTACTGTATCTGGAAACCAACTATTAGAAGATGTGGAGGAATTTGAAAAGTTGGAAAAATTAGCCGTGAAGGATGAGGGAGGGGGAGACTGATATGCATGATCAAAACGATGATAACAAGAGACAACAGAGTGACCCACTCGATGACACAACTGACAGGTAGGACGATTGGTCTGTTGAGGAGGAAAGAAATTCGGAGAGGAGGGAGGAAAGGAACAACCATCCCGAACTCGCCGAGGACTAGGGCCACGACCACGGTTAGCAGAAGAAAACTGGTTTGGTGAGCGTGTAGTGGTGGAATTAGCGAAAAAGGGCGCAGCAAAGAGAAGAGACTGTGTTTGATGATTAAGACGCGACTCATGATTTACAAGGTAGCTGTAAACCTGTGAGGTGGTAGGAGGATCTGGTCGAGTGGTAATAAAGGATACCACCGACTCAAAATCTGTCCCTAAACCAGTCAAAAGGTAAATAATAAATTCAGATTCGGGAAGAGGATGGCCTGCGGCATTCAGGGAAGCCGACAGAGCCTTAGCCTTGTGAAAATACACAAAAATAGAGTCGGACCCTTTTTTAAGTGTGGCCAACTGAAATTTCGTGTGCATAAGGTGGGCTGTTGATTGTGCAGAATAAAGACCATGGAGAGTTTGCCATATTTGACGGGAAGTAGAGCAATCCAAGACATGGGAAAGCACTGTATCTGTGAGAGAGGAGTTAATGGCTGACATGATTAATTGATCTTGAAGGGTCCAGGAAGTATAATCTGGGTTGGGGGCCTCATTAATGGTGGGGGGAGGCATGGGTATGGTTCCATCAACATACCTAAAAAGCTGGTTTCCTTTAAGGAATGGAAGAATTTGAGCTTGCCAAATGAGAAAATTGTCTGTAGAGAGTTTAATGGTAATAAGTTGAGCTGCAGAATTAGTGATAGAAGGGTTAGGAGAAGTGTGTTTGGGTGCCTTGAGAAATCGGAGAAGAAAACATGGACGTAAGTCCTATCGGGCTGTTGATACCATGTTGAAGTAAGCTAAAACAGAGTGCACACAAAGTATTCGATAAAATTCATCAACTAGAATTTATCAAAATGCAAGTGTATACAGAGAGGTAATATGAACTTTTACAATCGTATCTACTATATTAGCTTTGAGTATTGTTCAGTATTTATAAACTATCAAAACATTCTCTAGAATATGCTAAAACAATCCTATTGGTCAGAAATGATGCTTGCATTCCGTTGGGATTTTGTTCTGGAAGATTCTGGCCGTGAGGTGCTATCCTTTGCAGCAGGTGTATAGGCTCTAATACTGCTCAAGGGTGAAATTAGGTACGGATCAAAGTCCATAGACCTATAAACTATGAAGGAAGTCATGATCATAGTCCATTCTATATGATGGGAAATCTTTTGCTTAATTATTTAAAGTTATATGACTTTGATCATTCCTAGTAGTGCTGCCTTTGAATTTGCATTTCTGCTAAAGTAGTGTATCGATGATGATCATTCGCTTTCTCGTTTATATATTGTTTTGCTTGCTTTTTGTCGGATCAAAGTGATTTGCATTGTCCAGGTGAGTTCCCATTTGCAGTTTTGAAAGTTTAGAAGGCATCGATCCCAACACTAATCCACGTATTTTATTACAGAGGGTGGAATTAATTAATTTCTAGATACAGATCATGCATGACTCCTTAACAATGCATCCAAATCAATGTCGACTAATCTTTCAAACACAAAGAATTATGGTGAAAGCTAGACGCCCACAATAATGAACTAACCTCGCAAAAAATATGATCGTTCTAAGTACATGAGATACTATTGATACAGAGAGTAGAGACCATATGCATTATGCATGCATGCATGCACGTGAAGCTCTCATAGGCAAAGCACATGTCATAGGAAACAAGCTGGATGGGTCATGATCATGAATATTGAAAAAGCAGTGGTTCTACACAACACTACACCTAGAGGGGGGGTGAATAGGTGTAATCCGATTTTTCTGGTCTTTTTAAAAAGATTGTTAAACAACAAATAATCAAAGCAATAAATCACACAAATAATCAACACAAGATTTTGTTCACGGAGTGGAAACTCATTTGAAGAATGTCTTCAAAATCTAAAACCACTCCGGGTGTAAGACACCACCTCAAATCCACTATAGAAACTTTAGTTTGTTACAACCAATTTAGAGACACTCACAAAACCTTTGTAGTAGCTAAACTTGGCTTGCAACACCACGAGCGACCCACTCGATCTCTACACGCATGTAGTGTCGGAACTCCGACCTTTCTATAGCTTCCCACGAGAACCTCTCGATCTCTGCATCACCAGCAGCTCCGGACTCTTCCGGCCAACGAACTTGTCCACTCCAATGGACTCAACTGAAGTTTGATGTTGAATGTAGTGTGGTGGAGATGTGTTTATCCAAGAGAGAATCAATCAAGTGGGGGAGAGGTTGCTCTAAATGTTCTTGGAGGCCCTTAGGGTTTTTGCTCTGATTCTCCACCCTTAAAACAGCAGAGAAGCTGTTCTATTTATAGTACCACTCAAAAGAGGCGCATGAAAACCCTAGGTTTTAAGTCATCTGGAACATTCGCTCGAGCGCAGTGTCGAGCGAAGGTCGAGCGCCGAAATCTGTCTGAGTTCGCTCGAGCCATGTGTCGAGCGAGGGTCGAGCGGTCCAATCTGCTTGAGTTCGCTCGAGCCAGGTGTCGAGCGAGTGTCGAGCGGTCCAATCTGCCTGAGTTCGCTCGAGCCATGTGTCGAGCAAGGGTCGAGCGGCCAACTCTGCCTGAGTTCGCTCGAGCCATGTGTCGAGCGAGGGTCGAGCGGCCAACTCTGTTTGACCAGTTATCAGCACATTTCAATCCTCTTCGCTTCAATACTTGTTACAACACTTTATTACATAGGTTTTCACAAAAATATGCCAATCAACTCATTTTTGCCTCAACAATCTCCCCCTTTGGCATTTCTGTGACAAAACCTCTAACCTATACATATGACCTAATCCTAGCACACCCATCACTAGATTCATATTCTTGAACAAGATGAAATATTTCTGCACATACTTAGCAAACAGTTAAACATATCGCACAAGGAATTGTTTGCAAATCACAAATCATGAATAGACATGACAAGTACAGGCTTTAGAAAATATTCCATTAAACAATTAATCAGAAAAAGAGTTCAAGAACAATTAGTCATACAGCAGCAGTAAACAAGAGATATAAAATCAAAAGATAAAAAACCAAAAACTAGCTGCTGTTCCCAAAACACAAGTGTTGCTACCAACTAACACTCCCCCTGAGTTAGTATCCAAAAACTCCCCCTTAATCAGTACTCCCCCTTTTTGTCACAGGCTGACAAAGGGTCTCAATCATCTGCATGACTGCCATCATCTTCATCATCTTCATTAAAACGCTCTTCAATGTCATGGAAGCGTTGGGTCACATGTTGGTGCAGGCTCTCAAACCGGGCGTCCAAAGTATCAAACCGTGCATGAATGGTAGCATCTAGAGTATCAAACCGGGTGTCCAAAGTATCAAACCGGGTGTCCAAAGTATCAAACCGGGCGTCAAGGCGGGCTAAATACTCAAGAACCTGCTGAATACTGGACTCGGTCGAGCCGGGTGCTGAAGGAGATGGGGCCGAGCCAGACGGCTGAGAAGTAGATGGCCGAGAGCTAGAGGGCTGAGAGCTGGATGGATGAGAGCTGGAAGGCCAAGAGCTCGAAGGCTGAGAGGAAGGTGCGGGAGGATGCTCAACACGGATAGGCTGCGGGGTGGTGTGAGCATGACTAAGCTGCACCGTCCTACGACCAATGGGAACCTTAAGTGCTAATCTAGGCTCTTGTGGGAGAAAGGCGACAGACTGAGAGAGGGCGATGCGGGTGATGAGACAAGCAAATGGCAAACCAGTCCGTTTCTTGGTGGACTGAAACGCCTCAATGATGACCCGACACAGAAGACGCCCTAGATCAATGGGGACATCATTGATCAAGGCATGCAGAAGAATGGCGCGGTCAAGACCCACGTCACTCTGATGACCCGTAGGATATAGATTTGTAAGAACAATCCTACTCAGAATGAGGTTATCAGGCGTAAAACGACTAGTTTGGAGAGGGCTCTTCCCTTCCCAATGACTGACCCCACCACATAGACAGCTAGCAATAGCTTGTGGTGTAGGAGGAGATGTCCTTGTATAAGAATAGTCTGGATAAGGCACACGAGGGGCATTCAGCAACTGTGCCATCATGCCCGGAGTCACCCGGAAGACAATGTTCCGGAGACTCACGTCAAATGAGTCATCAATGGAAATCCCATGTATGTTCGAGTAGAACTCCCGAACCATCTCCACAGAGGGAGTGGGATGACCAGTGGTCAAGGCCTGCCACTGGCGAGACGCAAAGATATGAGGGATTATGGTCTCAGAAAGCTCACCAAGTAAGACATCACGCTCAACTATGGGTGTACGTTGAGAGAAATTCTGAGTGTACAGCTCCTGAGCTTGTGCACTATGGAAATGAGCGTGAACGGGTGCAGAGGGGTTGTGGCGAGGACGAACTCGTCGAGACGACATTGCTTTTGGCTGTAGACAGAGTCAGTGACGTTAGACAAGGCTAAAGGTGATGTGACAACTTGATGGATGCATGTCTAATATGTCAAATGCGTGATATGATGATCAAACTCAAAACCTTGACCTTCATGCCCAACCATGATAAAACACCAATGCCAATCATGCCAATCCCACCTCAAGTGACCCAATGCCCTTTCTTACATAAAACCCTTCAAACCCAATGCAATTCCAAGTCAAATGACGACCCGACACTAGGATATGCATGAAATAGGTATATGAGCAATGCTATGCCAATGCATGATGAAAATGATTAAACAAAACTCATTGAGGCATTTCATCAAACACTTGGAGTGCATCCAAGTGGGAAATTCGGCCAACACCCCATGGGAGGTTCAAAAACCTCCTAAATACAAACAAACAACCAAGAAAACTCTCTAGGAGTTTCAACAAACCAAAACAAATTAGATTTTTCAAGAAAATCACTCCAAAAGACTCAAACCGAAACCAAGAAAAATGAGCAAGAAAAACCAAAAACAAATGCAAGAATCCGAAATAAAAGCAAAGAGAAAGAGTTTTACCTTGATTTTGAATGATTTCGGAAGAGAAAACTGGTTGGAAATGAAGAGATTTGAGAGAGGGAGAGAAAACGCACGGAATAAGAATTTTGGGGGAAAACTGTGCATTGAGCTCGAGCGGCGCTAGGCTTTATACCAGACATTCGCTCGAGCGAACTTAAACCCTCGAGCGAACTGTCGAGCGAAGTTCGCTCGAGCGGAGTCGAGCGGAGTGTCGAGCGAGACCTCCAGATTTTGCAATTTTGCCCAGTTTTGACACACACACCACTCACAAGACTCACATGACTTTGAAAAACACTAGGGAAGTCAATTTTCAATCCAAGAATACATATCAAATGCAGAGAAGCATCATATTCTCACAAAACACGCAAGTAAAAACAAAGTATCTCAAGTAATGTAGACATGCGTGTTTAACCGGTCCTTGCTCAATCAAGAAATTTCAACCGATAAGCGTGAGCGGGGTTGGGTTGAACAAGAAATCATAAATGCTTGGGAAGCTCTTCCAAGACACAAAAAGTCAAACCCAATGCTGCGAGGACCTAAATCCTTCTGTTTGAGTACTTGTTTCAGCATATTCTGTTTTTCACCCCTTTTTTTTTTTTTTTTTTACCAACATCACTTTTTCTTTTCCTTTTGATGTGCCATATTTTTGCACAAGAGAATCATGATGAGGTCATCTAGCCCGTGGTCAATTCTGTGTGCAGGTAGAGCTTCCTACCACCTTTGATTGCCTCCCCAATACTCACAAGTGGCGAAATGTCAATTAACTGAGCCAGGAGTGAAGTGTGTGATGCTAGTCATAAATTACACAAGATACTCATGTTCCAAACCTTTGTGAACCATAAGTATATGATACAAAACTCAAAAGATGCATGCCCTTAGATTTTAGAATTAACAGCCCCACCATTATATAGCACAATCATGGAGTGCATGTATGGAAATCAAACAACAACAAGGAAACTAGACAACTAACAAACACAAAATAAACACCAACAACAAAATAAAACAAAAATGCATGTAAGTATGTAATGCATGTAATGCATGACTATTAGTCTACAGCACAAAAACCATGTGTGGCTTGCGTCTTCCCCTTTTTGACGATCCACCTTGGTACCCCTTTTCTTGAGTAGGGCTTTTCAACTCTCTTAATTTGCCTCCTTAGCTCAAAACAATTTGGTCGGATGTGACCAATCTTACCACAATGGTGACACACGGGGCTTGCTTTGTGAACTCTCCGTCTCAAGAAAGTTGAGACATTCATAGAGCCATTAATGAGATTCTTATCCCTTCTAGAAGGATAAGCAGCTCTACTATTAACAAAAGTAGGAGCATGCACAAAGTGTCTCATTAATTTAAAGCAGTTTGGTCTAATATGGCCAATCTGTCCGCAATGATGACATATGGGGCTCGCATTGCAAGCTTTTTGTCTTTTGGGAGGTGGAGCAGATTTTTGCATATTCACAGGCTTCTTACCCTTTCCAACTGGATGAGTCTTCCTATTCTCAATCATTGCAGGAACAAACACTGTTTTTCTTGCATTTTTATGGGAGACTTTCGAGGTTGAAGGAGCATCAGGATTCTCTTCACAGTAGCCTAGACCACTCTTATCACAGGGGGACTTTCCTAAACTTAGGAGTTTGTCAAGCTGATTTGTCCCGATGGAGAATTTCTGCAACTTAGTATTCAACAAAGTCAGCTCACTTTCATGAGTTGTCACTTTATCTTCCAAAGTCACATTCCTCTTTTGTAACTCATCTGTTAGACCAACGGCTTCTCCTAGTTTGACTTGGAGTTCTTCATTTTCTCTTTTGCATGAATCTATTTCCTCAATCTGTGCTTTATTGAGTTTCCTCAATTTCACACATTCGTTATACAATTTCTCATATATTTCCTGCAACTCATCTTCATTTACAGAGTCATTTTCAGAAACGCTCTCAATTTCAAATCTAGATTAATTACTATGACTTTTGCCTACAACAGAGGAAGTGAAAGCCATGTAATTGAGATTTTTCTTCATGGAAGAATTCTCTTGTGAGTCACTTGACTCAGACTCACTTTCAGTCAAGGAAGCAACCTTAGCTTGCTCTTTTGCTTTCTTGTAATTTGCACACTCAAATCGAATGTGACCAAAACTGTGACATTCATGGCACTGAATACTGTCCTTGTCAGCTCCAGTATCTCGCTTATTTCTCTTTTCTCGGTTTTCAGAACTTGAACCCCTGTTAAACCCTTTGAACCTTCTCCTCTCCTGTCCCGGGTTTTTCTTAATAAACATCTTCCTGAATTTTTTAGCATAAAAAGCTATTTCCTTGTCACTCATGGCAAGTTCATCGGAAGATTCATCAAACTCATCTCTCAAAGCTTTTACGGCTATGGACTTGTTTTTCTTATCCAAGGGAAGGGTATGTTCATAGGTTTGGAGGGAGCCCACCAACTCTTCAATTCTCATAGCATCCACATCCTTGCTCTCTTCAATAGCCGTGACCTTAGGTCGAAATCTCTCAGGAAGAGATCTGAAAACTTTTCTCACCACTCTATTCTCAGGAATTCTGTCCCCTAGATTAAAGCGAGAGTTGACGATATCATTTAGTTTGGCGTAGAAGACATCAAACATTTTATCATCCCTCATTTTCAATTCTTCAAAACTAGTGGTCAGCATTTGAAGCTTAGAATTCTTGACAGCCTTGGTACCTTCATGGGTAATCTCAAGGATATCCCAAGCTTCTTTGCAATTTTGGCACATTGATATTCGTTTAAACTCTTCCTGGGACACAGCCATGAAGATTGCATTCAGTCCTTTGCTATTCCAGCCACATTCGCTTATTTCATCTCTGGAATAATTTTCCACACTTTTGGGAGTTTGAACTCCATCAACAATAATTTTTGGTTCCGTCCATCCATTTGTTACGGAAAACCATACTCGTTCATCTACAGATTTCAAGAAAGCTCTCATTCGAACTTTCCAATAAGCATAGTTGTTTCCATCAAAATATGGTGGAGATGTGAGTGATTGAGACCTATCCATTTAAAACCACTACAGCAGGATCACACTCAGGAACTGAATCCTAGCGGAGTGAACCCACTCTGATACCAATTGAAAAAGCAGTGGTTCTACACAACACTACACCTAGAGGGGGGGTGAATAGGTGTAATCCGATTTTTCTGGTCTTTTTAAAAAGATTGTTAAACAACAATTAATCAAAGCAATAAATCACACAAATAATCAACACAAGATTTTGTTCACGGAGTGGAAACTCATTTGAAGAACGTCTTCAAAATCTAAAACCACTCCGGGTGTAAGACACCACCTCAAATCCACTATAGAAAATTTAGTTTGTTACAACCAATTTAGAGACACTCACAAAACCTTTGTAGTAGCTAAACTTGGCTTGCAACACCACGAGCGNAGGCCGCCGCTCCAGCGAAGTGGACCAGACTCCACTATACTCAACAACAACATCAAAGAAAATACCAATTGAAGACTAATTATTATAGGAACTAGCGCTGAGGGTGGCAAACGAACTAAATTCTTGTTGTTTATAATGATTTTAGGCAATTTAAACCGTACTATTGACTGATTTTTAAGAATATAAACCAGAGCTAGATAATTCAAAAAGTTGAAGGAAGTGGCTAATTAATATTCCAAGATGTTGCTGTCCAAGGGCGAAATTAGGTAAGGATCAAAGTCCATAGACCTATAAACTATGAAGGAACTCATGATCATAGCCCATTATATATGATGGGAAATCTTTTGCTTAATTATTTAAAGTTATATGACTTTGATCTTCAGTCCTTTGCTATTCCAGCCACATTCACTTATTTCATCTCTGGAATAATTTTCCACACTTTTGGGAGTTTGAACTCCATCAACAATAATTTTTGGTTCCGTCCAACCATTTGTTACGGAAAACCATACTCGTTCATCTACAGATTTCAAGAAAGCTCTCATTCGAACTTTCCAATAAGCATAGTTGTTTCCATCAAAATATGGTGGAGATGTGAGTGATTGAGACCTATCCATTTAAAACCACTACAGCAGGATCACACTCAGGAACTGAATCCTAGCGGAGTGAACCCGCTCTGATACCAATTGAAAAAGCAGTGGTTCTACACAACACTACACCTAGAGGGGGGGTGAATAGGTGTAATCCGATTTTTCTGGTCTTTTTAAAAAGATTGTTAAACAACAATTAATCAAAGCAATAAATCACACAAATAATCAACACAAGATTTTGTTCACGGAGTGGAAACTCATTTGAAGAACGTCTTCAAAATCTAAAACCACTCCGGGTGTAAGACACCACCTCAAATCCACTATAGAAAATTTAGTTTGTTACAACCAATTTAGAGACACTCACAAAACCTTTGTAGTAGCTAAACTTGGCTTGCAACACCACGAGGACCCACTCGATCTCTACACGCATGTAGTGTCGGAACTCCGACCTTTCTATAGCTTCCCACGAGAACCTCTCGATCTCTGCATCACCAGCAGCTCCGGACTCTTCCGGCCAACGAACTTGTCCACTCCAATGGACTCAACTGAAGTTTGATGTTGAATGTAGTGTGGTGGAGATGTGTTTATCCAAGAGAGAATCAACAAGTGGGGGAGAGTTGCTCTAAATGTTCTTGGAGGCCCTTAGGGTTTTTGCTCTGATTCTCCACACCTTAGAACAGCAGAGAAGCTGTTCTATTTATAGTACCACTCAAAAGAGGCGCATGAAAACCCTAGGTTTTAAGTCATCTGGAACATTCGCTCGAGCGCAGTGTCGAGCGAAGGTCGAGCGCCGAAATCTGTCTGAGTTCGCTCGAGCCATGTGTCGAGCGAGGGTCGAGCGGTCCAATCTGCTTGAGTTCGCTCGAGCCATGTGTCGAGCGAGTGTCGAGCGGTCCAATCTGCCTGAGTTCGCTCGAGCCATGTGTCGAGCGAGGGTCGAGCGGCCAACTCTGCCTGAGTTCGCTCGAGCCATGTGTCGAGCGAGGGTCGAGCGGCCAACTCTGCCTGAGTTCGCTCGAGCCATGTGTCGAGCGAGGGTCGAGCGGCCAACTCTGCCTGAGTTCGCTCGAGCGCCTGTCGAGCGAAGAGTCGAGCGGTCAACTCTGTTTGACCAGTTATCAGCACATTTCAATCCTCTTCGCTTCAATACTTGTTACAACACTTTATTACATAGGTTTTCACAAGAATATGCCAATCAACTCATTTTTGCCTCAACAAATATTAATGGTGGCTTGCCCGTATCCAACAAACCTATATATAGTTGCTAAATCATTGCCAAAACAGAAATCACAATATCATAGGAAACAAGCTGGATGGTTACAATGACCTCCATTGTTTTGTGTTAAGGAAGAGACAAGTCAGCAGCCACACAAGAAGGCATGGCAGGTGCAAAGGAGAGGTACCAATACAGTCAGCACTACACACAAATCCAAGCACAGTCGAACAATGGAGAAACCTCTAGAAACATGAATTCCTCTATGGTGGGAAAGGTGTCAATAAATCCTGCAACCTTGTAAAACCGTTAGTCTCTTTCTTTCTCTATATATACATGTAAATGGGCACCGAAATCTGAACAGAAAACAGAGTATATGAAATACAATTTCCTTTACACATTCTGTCGAGCAGCCATTGTGCACTCAGGGTCTCTTGATTGAATAACATTGAAAAGACCTAAGCCTAGACTTGCAAAAAGCTAGAAGAAACAATAAACGACAAAGCAAAATGATTCAAGAAAAGATGTCGTATACAAAGCCAAAAGAAGGAATGAAGAAAATTTTATAATTTTGGATGAGGAAAAGATTCCCCATCATGATGGACTCACATAGAAAACCTGCACTGAAACTGGAAATTGCATGCATGAGAGGAACACAGACTTCCATAGTAGCCAATAGCCACATTTATAAGCGGCCCCCACTACTTTTCCTTCATTAATTTACCATAGGTTTCTCGAGATCTTTAAATATTCCATTCTCCTCTGAATTAAAGAAAGAAATACATAGCTTTATTTATCGATTTAGTGAATATTCCATTACCCCCCATTTAGTGACCGTAAAAAACAGATGCTTATCTGGAGAATCGATGTACCATCAATCCATCCTAACCTCTCTACTGCATGCCTATCATGATCAGATGAAATTATTCAGATGAAAGTAAGTTGTGAAAGAAAATTTATGCCAGTTTTGATCGTGTAATTGAATATATATGATATTAGTAAGAACTATGTTTTTATGAAGTCCAAATGATAGCTTTGAAAAATATTGGGACTGTTTTAAATTTGACTAAGGTTAAGTTGGGATAGTGAGTTGAAATAAAAGTTAAGAGTTAAATAAAATATTATTTTTTAATGAGAAATGATAGTCGTGAGTATGCAAGCACCGCATAATCACTTTAACAAAAATGAATAAATACAAGACCTATATGAAAAGTTTAATTTTTTAATAATGAATTCCATTTTTTTAATTTATATACATTATTATGAGACACGACTGATGTATATTTTAATTTATATATTTTTAATTTACATGCGTCTTGGATGGAGCCTCATATTTATGATTATCATCTCTTGTATTTGAGTTGATGTGAAGATCCATGTCTGTAATAGTTTTTTGAAATAAAATTAATATAATTAATAGATGTTTATTTATAAAACATTTTAATCATTATGTTTTGCGTCGTACTCAAGTCTCCTAATTAACACCCCCAACGAATTGACTGAACAATAAAAAATAAAACCATTAATTATAAATATAAAACCTGATTCAAAACATATATACGGTCTAATTACTTGTTACCTTTTTTATTGGCTTTATATGACATTAGTTTGTTGAAAACCCAACTCAGAAATGAGTATGAAATGAAAGACTTAGGTGCGGTAAAGAAGATGTTGGGAATGAAAATCCACAGAAATAGGAAAGTTGGAAAGTTGTACTTGTCTGAGAGAAAGTACATTGAGAAAGTTCTTTGAAGATTTGGAATGTCTAATTCCAAACCAAAAAGAACACCACTTGCTATGTACTTTAAACTTTCAACAATATCCCTATGAACTCTTCAAACAAATGAGGAGGAATGATTCATGGCTACTGTTCCTTATTCCAATGCAGTTGGCAATATTATGTATGCAATGGTTTGTACTCATCCAGATATTTCACAGGCAATGAGTTTTGTTAGCAGGTACATGGCTAACCTAAGTAGAGCTCATTGGTAGGTAGTGAAATGGATACTCAAGTATTTGAAAGGTACTTCGAACCTTGATTTAATTTTTGATAGAGAAGCTGGTTATAATTCAAGGGTGGTTGGTTATATTGATTCTGATTATGCTAGGGACTTGGATAAGAGATCATTAATAGAGTATGTTTTTACTTTGTGTGTTTCTACTATTAGTTGGAAAGCCACACTGCAATCTACTGTTGCTTTATCAACTATGGAAGCCAAGTATATGGCAACAACTGAGGTTGTTAAAGAGGCCATTTGGTTGAAAGGTTTGATCAGTGATTTGGGATTACAGCAGGATGCAATTTCAGTACTTTGTGATAGCCAGAGTGTAATACATTTTACCAAAAATCAAATGTATCACGATAGGACAAAGCATATTGATGACATGTATCATTTTCTTCCAGAAATTGTTGTAGAGGGCATGTTAGAAATTCAGAAGATTGCTACTCCTGAAAATCTAACATATATGATGACAAAGCTAGTTCCAGTATACAAGTTGAAACTTTGTTTGGACTTGATTGGTGTTCGGGGTATGTGATTCCCTTAGAGGATTTGGTGGAGGGGGTCAGTTCTTTGGTTAATGGTTTCTTGTAAGGCTTGGTAGAATTCAAGCCAAGATGCAGATTTGTTGAGTATGGCTTAATTTCCTAATAAAAATGCCATTTTTTAGATTTGGCTTGACTGTTGCTTGCTTCTGGCTTGACCCTGGCTCAAGTAACCTTAGCTCGAGATTTTGCTTGACAATCCGCTTGAGTAACTTTCATCCCGAGAGTTCGCTCGACACCCACTCGACACTCTGCTCGAGCGAGATGGCAACCCTAACATTCGCTTGAGCGAATGTTCGTAAATTAGGGCCCGCACCACTATATTCATATTTCATCCAGAGAGTTCGCTCGATACCCACTCGACACTCTGCTCGAGCGGGATGGCAACCCTAACATTCGCTTGAACGAATGTTCGTAAATTAGGGCTCGCACCGCTACAGTATAAATATGAATGTTTCAACATTCATTTCAAACTTTTTAACTTTCGAGGCTACCAAAACTTGTATTGAGAGAGCGAATGTTTGTAAATTAGGGCCCGCACCGCTACAGTATAAATATGAATGTTTCAACATTCATTTCAAACTTTTTACCTTTTGAGGCTGCCAAAACTTGTATTGAGAGATAGAGAGGTCCTTTTTGTGATATGCCAAAGTGTGTTTTGACACTTTAGAAGATGATTTTGTAATCAATACTTTGTACTCCATCTTTTGTTGGTAGTGAAATCATTGAAACCGACCCCGCCAGTTGACATATGCTCACGTTGAGCTGAATCACTTAAATCTTGGTATTCTTTATGTGCTTATTGTTTATTTTGTTTACTTCCACTGTTATTTACTTCAACTTAGTCTTTGTTACATTTGGTCTATTCCCAACACTACTAATGCTTGGATCTTTGTTCGTGTACTGGCTCCAAAAAGGCAGTAGTGGGAGTGGATATGGCATGCTACTTTGCCAAAGAAAGTTTCGGTTTTAATGTGGAAAGCTCTTTCATAGAGTCTTAAGTGTAGATGATCAAATAAGGCAAATTGGCATTCTTATGGTGTCCAAATCTCAGTGTTGGGTGGAGGGTGCTTTTGAGGACTTAAATCATATGCTTTGTATGGGGAGAATAGCTGCTGCTATTTGGAAGTTTTGTTCGAATACTTTGGGTATTCCTTATGTTGCTAACAGATCGGGGCGAGAGTCGGTAGAGGCGTGGTTTCAACCTACAAAAAAGGCCTTACATGTTGGAACTTTGATTGGATTAATTCCAATTATGATCATTACATGGAGTTTGTGATGTTGGCGCTGTTTGGCAAGAATGGAAGGCAGAAAGGAGTCCGTTGCTTCATTGTGGCGGTCTGTCAAGCATTGGATCAGTTGGGTGGGTAAGAAATGTTTGCTAACTGCTGCAAAGGGAACTTACTCTATTCTTTATGTTTTCAAATAACATAATTATCGAGTCCAGGGGGTGGCGTAATGGGTTTGAAAATGCTATGCGTTCACTCTCTTTGAGCCATCAGACTTTCCTTACATATTATTCGAGGTCAATCTACAGAAAATCTCTCGTCGAAAGTCTATCCATCATAAGATTAGCTGGGATTATCTTCTCTCAATATATAGAACAATATCTCAATTACACAAAAATAAAAAATTAAAATTAAAAAAAATAAAAAATAAAGAAGAAGAAGAAGAAGAAAAACAGAGGGAGAGATAGAAATGAACAAATTGCGTCGTGTTCAGATATATGCTTATATCTTCAAGTTAGATGAATGAAAACAATCATGTTGTCATTGAGAAGAACATGAATAAGAAAGTAGTGGTCATTGAGATGACATGAATAAATTAATAAAAGTAGTCATATGTGACCATATATATGACGTGTAGTAAGAAGATTTCATTTGCATATTTTCCAAAACTGTCATTTGCACTGATTTTTTTTTAATTAAAGCTAACGATAAAATGTGCCTGAATAATTGTAAAAATAATTTCACCAGTCATCTGCATTTTAAAGTCGTGTTTTGTAATTTTTCTTGTAATTTCCCTGGTTGAGACTATTCAAAATATTTCTATAAGAATAATCAACTTATAGAAGGGACCATTCAAATGCAATTTCTATTATAAATTCATTTCGGCAAAACTACTACATTTTTCAGTAGTAATTATATGGAGTGATTGATCTTGCTTTTGAAAGACACATATATGGATGAAATATTAGACCAGTTCAGGTTCCCGGCCCAGGCTTTTGCTAGTTAACGGAGGACGACGTGATTTGCTTTCAAGGAACTTAGAAGAATATTTCCACTTCGAGAATTTACCCAAAGTCTACAGCAAAGCATTGACTTTTCTAGAAAGTATAAATTCTTTCAACCCCGTTGCAATAAATCTACCCATATTTAATTCACAAATAAAAACAACGTCACACATGTTGAAATTAGGACGACTTTCAAAGCGGACACCTAATTGAATAGTACTGGACTTGCTCACATGTACGTACAAAAGCTCTCAATAATGCAAAGCAGATCACCTAAAGTGCAAACTTTGAACACAGAAAAAGATCAATTGCAGAGAAAACTGAAAACACTGCATGCAAAGGGCCCGAAATCTACCATCATCCACTGATTTGGAGGAAGAGATCACTTGCTGATTGAGGAAGATCCATGTGGCAAAAATGATTATTTGCCATCATTTGTTGGTTTTAGTGCTTGATTTCCCATACTATCAATGGTACTTGTGGAAGTGTACCGTGTGGATGCACTAAGCAAATAATCTGTCTCTTCTGTCATGTTGAGATTAGCTTCTTTCCATGTTTGCTTGTCCCTACCTCTTAGTCCATCCAGCATCACGGCCGCCTCCTTCATAGTAGGCCTATCATCTCCGCCTATTTCAAGGCTTGAAGCTTTTTGTGATATTTGTACTGCCTCCAACTCCATTGAGACTTCTTTCATGGTAGGTCGTTTCTTTCCATCCAAGTTTAGGCACCTTTTTGCAAGGTTTGCGACCGTAATAAGATCTTCTCTTACAGCTTCCTTAAGAACTCGTTTATCAAGAATATCAAACAAATTGTTTTCTTCCATCGAGCCAATAAAATATGTCGCTAAACTTTTAGCTTCTGGTGTCCTTGTTAAAGATATAGCTTTTTCTCCAGTTAAAAGCTCAACAAGGACAACACCAAAACTATAAACATCACTTTTTTCTGTAAATTGACTGGACTGAAAATACTCCGGGTCCAAGTATCCAAAAGTTCCATGCACTAGTGTAGTCAAGTGAGTTTGATCAATAGCAATGGATCTTGAAGTTCCAAAATCTGCTACTTTTGCTCTGTATTTATCATCTAAGAGAATGTTTGTTGACTTAATGTCTCGATGGTAAATGGGTAATGAAGCTGCTGAGTGCAAATAGTATAGAGCTCCTGCAATTTCTGTGGCAATTTGTAAGCGCATATTCCATGTTGGTGGAAACTCCTCGTTTTGGTCACTTAGATATCTTGAGAGAGTTCCATTAGGAACAAATTCATACACCAGTAAAGGCACTTCTGTCTCTAAGCAACAACCAAGTAGTTTAACAATGTTCCTATGATTAATTCATGAAAGAATGACAACTTCATTAATGAATTCTTGAAGCTTTCCTTCATTAGCTATCTTTGACTTTTTCACGGCAACGATTCTTCCATCTTCTAGCATACCTTTGTAAACAGTACCTTGTCCACCTTGACCGAGTATTCTGTTATCATTAAAATGGTCAGTGGCTTTCACCAAGTCCTTTGAATTAAATAATTTCATGTTCGCAACATTCAATTCACTTTGGGATATTTGTTGTTGTAACAATAGTCCGCCATTTCGTTTAAAGAACTCCTTCCTACGTTCAATCCTTTTCCTTTTCTTTACCACTGTGTATGATCCCCATCCACCAATGAGTAGAAATAATACCCCAAGGCTTGTACCAGCACCTGCATAACTCAAAAAATTCATAGGAAATTAAAAGATTACGCTAGCTAGCAGTTGAGATATTAATTTATATATATTATTAATATGTTTTATATTAAAATTGTTAATGGAGAGACATGTTCTCTAAATGCTGCAAATTAAGCCTAACATGCAAAATCTCCATGTTGATGAGTTTAATGAGTTTTCTTCTCTTAAGCCCCCAATATCCCAGAAGGTTCCCACAAGGAGCACCAAGAGGCTTTAAAGAAGAGGGATATATAGTGTCCTAATTTTATTGATTGCATTGAGTACTTCCAAGTTCCAATAAAGAAAAAGTAATACCATATACAAAGGAATACTATATACTATATACTATATGCAAGGTTTACAAAAGGATTGATTTGGCCAAGGTATAATCATAATTAAAGAGTATATACTAATTTTATTTACTATTAATGTAAATTTGGTGTTTAACATATACTATTTATTATAAAATATCAATACTATTTTATCTAAGTTGATGTAGCAGCTGTTTTCTGCATCAACAATGTATTTGTGTGCTACTAAATTAAGAAGCTTATATATAAATTTATTCCTATATTTAAATCATCATCCGAGAGGACAATTTATCTATACCGCATTGACATTTAACTCATCTTGACCCAAATTTGGGTTAATTTGGGTCAAGATGAGTTATACTTCTTACTCGAAAGTGGTCACGAATTCTGACTTTTTTCTACCAAATGATTATTGGGAAAGCAAGGAGTGATGAGGTTGGAAAGCCAAATCCTTAAATTTATGTAATTTGAAAATTAGAAATTAAGCAAAAAATGAACAAAAAAGAGTTTAAAAGATTATAGTATGCACTATATTATATTTAATTAATTCTAATACATACGTACCGACTGCAATAGGAATAATTGTAGATTGGCTTTCTTTAGCTCTGCAACCTATTCCGGGTGGCATCATCCCATCTCCTTCGAACCCATGTCGACAAGTACATGTGTAATTCCCATCAGTGTTGGTGCATGTTGCGTTAGAATGGCAAGGTTTCCAAATGCACTCATCAATATCTGAAACACAGCGCATGGAGACAGCCGCAAGCCGTCACAAGAATTATATTATGGATGCAGCTAGCGGGTGCCCAATCTTTACAGGTGGGCATTTTTTTTAACATTTTTTATCGTAAAAAATACAAAAATATAAAATTTCATTAATAGTCACTTTTTTATCATTAAATATAAAAATAAATTCAAAAAAATTAAAATGCATAAGCAGTACTTAAATTGAGGGGGCAAATTCATGGAGACATTTAGCATTTTCCTTATATTATATATAGAAATAATATATATATTAATGAAATGATTTATGTTGTTTTAGGCTGTGTGAGTCAATCTTGCACGTTCATTTTTTTTAAAATAAGTCAGTAACTAATTTGGGATCCACATAAAAAAATCTATTTTTTAATGGTGAACCTATTAATTTTTAAAAATTATACACTGGTCTTGCAGATCCTATAACTATATTTAGCATTAATATATATATAATATTATATATAGATATATGTATATATATGCAAATTACCATCTGCATACTAAATTGATGAGTCAAATTAAGGGGAAAATAAGGCTTAGCTAGATTACCTTGGCAACTGTGAGGTCCACCAGGAAGGTATGGGTTTCCTTCATAACCATCGGAGCAATTGCAACGATACCCAGGGCCGTTGATGGAATTGTAACAATAACTGTGGGGTGCCTTACATGCGTAGGTATCCTTTTTTTTCTCAGCTTCTTTGCATGTCCCATTTCCAACTGCCCAATCAAGCACCAGGGGTACAGTCGTTCTGTTCTCTAAATCTTGGAAATCCGAGGATAAAAAGTTGTATGCTTTTTCTTCCACTATAAAGCCATAAGCACATTCACCGATGCCAGTAGGTTTAGTGCTGTCGATCAAGCTCCGAACACTAAGATCAAATTCGGTCGCTCCTTTCGGGATTGAAGTCTGACAACAGCCAATACCATAGCATGACCCGTTAACCACATCGCTGGCATTGTTGTTACAGAGTGATAAGCATCCAGTAGTGAAGCCCTCCTGTTCCACAGAACCTTGAATATACGAATAAACGCCACAACCCACGGCAGTGATCTTGTTCCTCTTATCTGAGATGCGAAAATTTGACAGCTTGAACAAGGCAGATTTGCCACTGTACACAACAGTACCATCGTCGCATCTCTTGTAAACATTCTTTGTAAAATTGCAAGAATTAGCAAAACCACTGCGACGTTTACAAAGACTGGCTATGGGGTTTGAGACTCGCAGTTCACCATCCAGCACTGATATCTTCTCGACAAACATATCAGGGCCCAGAGATGGTTTTGCAGGTTGGGATGTCTTGTTACAAATGATGAGAAATGTTGAGTCAAGGTAACAGCCCTCGCTTGTTCCAAATGGGTAGGGGATTTCAACACTTCCACATCTATGGTCACATCCTGAATTGGGTTTAGATGCTGCTGATGCTACTAAAATTAATAGTATCAATACCCCTAGTACTAGCAGAGGTTGCAAAAGCTTTCCATTCATGGCCATGGTTTTCCTTCAATTCCTATATTTTATTCAAAATTAATATTTCCTTGTGCCCCAACAGCATCAAATAATTAGAAGAAAAAAAAAAACAGGCGGCCGGTATGGAGTCAAGGGAAGAAAGGAAAAAAAAAAAGGAAGTTCAAAGAGCTTAAAACATATATAGGTATAATTTGTATCTAGCAAGACCATAGTGATCTTGTTCCTTTCTTATTTACTTAATAGTATAATTTGTATCTAGCAAGACCATGGTGATATATCATTTATTCTTATGCATGTGAAGAGACGATCATCATGATCATCACGACCATATATACTTCGACCATATAAGATGTCCTCCTCATCAAAAGGATGGAGAATAGAAAACTTCAAACACAAGGATTTTTAACATGGTTCGAGAGTCTGCCTGTGTCCGTGCATGAGTGCGAGAGAATAAATTCTCACTATATGATGAAAAGTATCGGTTCAACGGACTTTTATTTAAGAACTTCACTGTTAGTAATTTCCATACTCATACAGAATATGAACCTTTGCTCCACTAACAAAAACACCAGAATCCACAAACGAAAATGACCATTTTCTACTAAAAATCACCCCAAGTACTAGCTAGCAGAGGTTGCAAATGCTTTCCAATCAAGACCATGGTTTTCCTTCAATTCATGTGCTTTCTTTAAAATTAATCTTTCCTTGTGCTGCAGACCATGGTTTAGCCACAAAGTATTTTGCAGCAACCACCAACAACCAACAACCTTGCACATTTCAGAAGAATGATACCAAGTTTAACATATTTAAACATTCTCCTAGTGGTATCATTAACTAGCTAGGATGACACAGTTCGGTATTGAAGAATTATAGATATGGTGTTGACAACAAGCAGTGCGAGTTGTAGAAGAGAAACAATGGAAAACAGGGACAGTCGTAGCTACAGACTAACTAGATAAACTTGCAAATATCATAGGACTTATGGTACATCAAACATAGAGAACAGAACCTGGCAAAGATTACAAGTGGCAGTACTGTTCTAAATAGATATTTTAAACTTCAGATTATCTGTCTACTTCATTTTCAGAAAAGTAAGGCGGATTATTTTTCTGAGCACTAAAAGAGATATAATTAATTTCATGAGAAGATAACTCTCCATATATAGCTGCAGGTCTATGATCCTCACCTCTCGCTGTACGTTGAGCACCTCTTTGGAATATCATGAGGTGCCCAAGAGCGAAGATACATAACTAGGCAGATTTCCCCTTAGTGGCCGTAGGGCCGACCACTCCAAAGCTATCAATATCATTTTTTTGAGAAAATTACACTTTTTAACAACCTCGAATTTTCAAGTTGAAAAGTCAGTGTACCGAGCCGAGCTTCATGAATCACCCGTAACAAAATACTTAAAACTACTTCAACTTCATATCAGATTTAAGATTAATTTCCAGCAACAACCTGGTGATCATGATCTAGTCAGCATATTACCCTGTCTCGGAACTTTGACATACGGCTTTAATTAGCATCAATTCACGTGGTCTCTACTCGTTGCATCAGTATGGTGATTATCTCCATTATAAACATGCACATATCATAAACATTTTCTGGAAAAACAAGCAGCTCGAGTTGTAGAAGAGAAAAACAATGAAAAACAGGGGCAGTCTTATATAATAGGACTTGTGATATATACACCAAACACAGAACGAGACCTGGCAAAGATTGCAAGGGACAGTGTTCTTAAATTGATATTTTAAACTTTAGATTATATGTCTGATCCTTCATTTTCAGGAAAGTAAAACGGATTCTTTTCCGGACGAGCACTAAAAGATAATTAATTGCATGAGCTGGTCTATGATCCTCACCTCTCTCGCGTTCTTGAGCACCTAGCTAGCCTCTTTGGAATATATTATCAGCCACTTCCTTCAGCTGCCACGCTTTGTCTTCATCTTTCGCTCTACGTGTCCTTCAAGAACTTTAAACAACCTATTATCTATTTATAAACAAGGCAGACTAGCTTGTGTCCTCTAGCCAATTTTTTTTTTTTTTAGTGGCCGTAGGGCCGACCACTCCAAAGCTATCAATATCATATTTTTGAGAAAAATACACTTTTTAACAACCTCAAATTTTCAAGTCTTTCAAACTATATATTAATACAACAAAATTGACACCAGCTTATATATATGTCGATCTCTAATAAAAAAAAAAAAAAAAAAAAAAACTTCAAAATAGCATACTTGTTCAATTTTGGCTTTCAAGATCAATGAAAAATAAAGAATATGACACAATTCTTGACGGCCGAATTTTTATAAATAGTTTATATTTTTCAGATCATTTTAGGATGCAATATTATAATATTACATGGGATAGGAAAAACCTTCTAGCATGCATTATAAAGTATAAACTGTCATGTATACGTACGTACGTACAGCGCGTACTTCGAGAGTAGGGAAATTAATTCCACCCTATGGGACCGACCTCTTGAAAGCTATAGATTTTTTTATTTTCATTTTTTAAGGGGAAAAGCTAAACTTTTTGCACCTTCAATTATAAAATGTTTCCCATTTTATATGATCATAAACTATATATCAAAATCACACGTTATAAAAAATATGGAAACGCAAATAACATGACCCCATCGTCACTGACTAGAAAATAAGTCTGCATGCTTTAAACGCCAAAGGTGGAACCAATTTAAACAATTAGTTAGAGTAATGAAATAAAAAATTACTTCTTTTCTTCTTTAAAAAAAAAAAAAATTGTTTACTTCTAATCTACTTACGGTGGAAGAAAACTCTATACATCTGAAGATTAATTAATTTACATCTCAAATGTTTTATATTTACACTTTAAGTGTACTGCTCATTGAATTTCAACCATTAAGATTGACAATCAGATCTTCACAAAATGTTTACATTGTAAGTTTTTTATAGTTTCAATACAATGTTTTGCTTTTAATAATTTAGAGTACAAAGTGTAAAATTACTGCTAAACCATGCATGTTGGATGCGACCAATTTATAAAGTATAAACCCTAATTGATAACCCAATTTATAAACCTTAATTAATTTCCCAATTAATTAACTTTTTATTTTTCTTTAGTTTTTAAAATCCTTCTAATTCCAGAATTAAAAGCGATTAGTAGGTTCACATTATGTACCTGATTGAGGATAATCATGTACTAATTAATTGATGTCTATACCTTGCAAGCGAAAAAGGTTAGAAATGTGAACATTTTTCACAATTTCTTATGCGACCATTAGGTAGGAAAAGTTGGCTTCTGTTATTAACAAGGAAAGTTGTGTACTAATCAATGTATTAATATTAATTTATTTATATTTAAAATTTAAATTAGTATTGTTTTTAATAAAATTTAATTTTTAATCAATTATATTATATTAATACATATATTAATACATAATGGTGATTACAATTAAAATTTTTTAAAAAAGTTAATAATTATCTTGCTTTCCAATTAACTTTTCGTGCCCACGTCATTGGTCCTACTTGTCTGATCATCCATGGCCGACATCAGAGTCATTAGTCATTATTATTTTCTGTAAGAAATTAATTAAAGGGAGAAAAATAGAGTTATGATCAGCATTATACCAAATAATGGAACGATCGATAATTATTAATAAAAAAACAAAGTTAAATCTGTAAGTGGCCCATTTTTTAGCGTTTTGATCAATTCATTTTAATTTTCGTCATAAATGATAAATTATATTAATTTTCATATCTAAAAAAGCATAATATAATAATTTAAAGTATCAAATCTAGATATTTTAAAAACGTTCTCCTACACACACACATATACTGCTCTATATGTATGTATGTATGCATGCATGTCATCTCGACATCAATATGATAAGAATATATCCAAAAAAATGTAAAATCACTAGAATAAAAAAGAGGTTTGGGAAAGTTGGAAGGATTTGGAAAGATAAAAAAGATAGAAAGAAGAAGAAATTTGAGCGAAACCATTTGGAAAGAGGAAAAAAGAAAAAAATAGAAAATGAAAACACAGAAAACGTCAATTATTTTTCCCCACAAAATAAGCTAAAAAATAGATCAAAGGTAATGTCCACAAAATATGATCTCTTTTTCAAAAAAAAAAAAAAAGTAGGAATGACGATATTAAAGCAATGCTTTTAACTTTGGATAAGCAAAAGATTCCCCAATCCCATCATTGTGGACTACTACAAAGCAGCAAATACCGAAAACGATGGAACCAATTAATTTAAACAATTAATTAATTTGTGCTAAGTTGGGAAAATTAATTTATATATATGATCCTGATCACACGATCTCTCTCTTGAGCACCTATTTCATTAGAGTATTAGCCAGCCACTAATTAGATTCTCAGCTGACTCGACCTTCATTCCCCCTTCATTCCCACAGATCTGCAAACGTAGCAAAACAAAAAACAAAAATTCAAGCAATTGATCAGACAAAAAATATCTTATCCAAAGATAAAAGTAGTAATAAATAAATAAATAAATTAGGCTATCATGTTAATTTATGACTGACAAAGTAAATTAAAGATTCCCCACACAACAATAATTTAAGAGTTATCTCAATCATAAAATGACTCCTGAAAAAGAAGTCTTTCTTTTCTTTTAGAAGTCTCCCACCAGCGTTATGGTTTTTAACAGTTCAAGCAGGCCCAAAAATGCACGTAATCACTGATCCAATTAACCGGAAATAAAAATAATATTAAAATCTCTATCAATTATTAAGAATTTTCTCTTCCAACCTCATGCTGAGTTGGATGAATTATGGGTGGTAATATATTATACGATCCGTTAATTCAATACGAATATGATTCGATAATAAAATATTAAAATTTAGTCTTAATGGGTTCGGATCAAAATGAGTTGACCCATTATGACACGATTACTTAACGGATTGATAACAGGTCAACCCGTTATAATATGTTATGACACATTCTGAAAGTTAAAATTACAATTATACCATTATACAAAAAAGTAAAATTATTAGAATTTCAATTTTGATATTTTTATTATTTGGATTGTAATTTTGGACTTGTAGTTAGTTTTATAATTTTTATAGATATTGTGATTTTAACATTTATATAAAATTATGCTAAGTTTAATTAGGAGAAATAGGTTAATTCCGGATCTATTCAACCTATTTACATAAATAATTTGAAATGGGTCGTATTGTGTTGTGTTAACCTATTTTGTAATATTCACTAATAGGTCAAAATGGGTTGACATGACACGATCCGTTATGTTAATGGGTCGTGTTAGGATTTGAAATTTTGATACGATAAACTTAACGGATCGAGTTAGGGTTGACCTATATAGTATAATATACATGTTTTGACAAGATATAAACATGACCCGTTAACATAATTTGACACCCCTAAGATGAACTATCCAAATTTTCAAGTATTGCAAAACTTGTAAACTATCGTGTTATATATAATAGTTAAGAATATAATATAAATAATTAAAGATGTATTTGGTAACTGAGATAAAATGAAAAATTCTTAAAATTTCCCACAATTTTTTTCCTATAAATTACTTAAATACAAAACACTTTTTTTAAAATATTTTTTAAATATCCTTAACCATTAAAAAAATTAAAAATATATATAAATTCACTAATAATTACTTCTTTAAGTATTAAAAAAATTAAAAATATATTTAAAATTCATATTATCATTTTTCAATATTCATTGTACTCCGTCCCACCATCAATCGGCCTTTCCATTGATCAAGCATCGAATGACGTCCCACTAGTGACAGTACCAGTCCCAATCATGCCCTCAAGGAAACCTGTCCGAGCCCGGATGATAGCCCTAACAAGAGCGTACGTATCTATATATATAATGATAAAAATAAATATTATTAGATCAGCTAATCTATATCCTCTTCAAACATAGAAGTTCGAAATTAAACTTTCAGTCTGACAAATAACTGATCTCATGCATTCAATTTCAACCGTCTATAAAAATTGGAAGGAATTTGAAAGATAGATCAGAAAGATATAATTAAAGAAGTAGAAATTTGAAGGAAACATGTACGTGGCAAAAGGTGAAAAAAAAAAAAAAGGGGCAAACGTACGCAAATTATTATTAACTTTAGTCTCACAAAATATAGGATCTATTCTTCAAAAGAAAAGCAATGTTTTTAAGTACTTTGGATAAGTAAAAGATTCCCAAATCTCATAATTGTCGGCTATAATTTGTGATGACCCACTTTTACGTGTATTTTTACTGAAGGAATATTTTAATTTAATTAAAATAATAGCTCTTTATTTTAATTTATCGGATTTTAATTGGATTTTATTTGCTGTGAGTTTAATATTTCTGTTTAATTTATTTTAGCTCGTTTTTAGATTTAAAAATTAATAGTTGGTTTTTACTGGTTATTTATTATATTTTAGCTTGACGTTATGTTTAAAATATTTTAAATGGTGTTTATTTATTTATTTGATGTAGTGTTTAATTTATTTTAGTCGTTTATGTTTTTAATATCGTTTTCGACGGATCAGTTTATAGATCCCGAAAGTGAGGACTGGACCTCATTTCTTTCCTTCATCTTTTCTTTTTCCTTCTTCCTTTTTCTTTTCTTTTTCTTTCCCTTTTTCTTTTTTCTTCTTTTTCTTTTTCTTCTTCTTCCTTCCTCCAGCCCGTGCGTCTTTCCCTCTCCCTCCACCCGTTCCGTTGACCCACCCAGCCGGCGCCACCTCCAACCGCCATGACCCACCTCCACCTCCGGCATGTTCCTCCCTCACCGGCGAGCTCTACTGCGCCGGAGGTGTGCAACGCCAGCCACCCGATCTCTCTCATTTCTCCTCCAAACAAATGGGTCTTCAAGCCTTTTTCTCATTTTTGGACCACCATACACGGCCAAATCAGCCACCAAACACCACCAATGGATTCACCACACCAAGAGATTCCTCCCCATGTCTTTCTTTTTCCCTAACTCTCACTCTTTCTCATATGGGTCTCTCAAACTACACGTTCGGTTGCACCACCGTGCTCCGCCGTACACGGCCACCCGTGGTGTTTCACCACCACCATCTTGTTCCTCTCATTCTCATGAACCTCTCCAAGAAATTTCATGACCAACGGAGCTTTGTAGAGCTCTCACTCTCCCTCACTCTCCAAGGCCAAAATTGACTTCAAGTGGCCGATCCACCACCGTGCGCCGCCACCCACGGCCAAAACTCACTTCCACTAGCTTCATAAACATCCCTAGACCATTCCCTATCAATTTGGTGTCTTGGTTTGTCCCCGTTCAAAAGTGGGTATTTTGCGACCCACGGGAACAGTGCAATTACACTGTTACGTTGCTTTCCGCTCGCCGTTTGCTTCGCGCCGAACCTTCTAAAAATCCTTTTTAGCGCTGTAAGTATTTTCCCAAGCTTCGTTTTAGATTTAATATATTATTGCCTTTACAATAATTTATTTTGTCATCTGGTTGGTTTGTTGATTCCGGACTGAGTCCGAGGAGTTCGGGGGTCGGTTGGAATTGAGGACGGAGCTGTTTGTTGGTTGTTTGTGATGTTCGGGTTGTGTGGTTATTTTATGTGAATTTTATTTGCATGGTATTGAGCATACATGATCATGCGCTTTTTATTGAAAAATGATGTTACATGTGTAAACGGATTTTGGGTGCGTGTGTCTCACGAGCCCAAGCCGGGATGGGTTATTATCTCGGTGGAGCTCCTCTGGTCACTCGGGAGCGTAATATACTGAGTGACGTCCCCTGAGTCGTCGTTGGACGACGGGAGCGGGACTAGGGGGTGCTTGGCTACGTACGCGCGAGAGGCGCGGAACCAGGCATCGCCCTACTCACTGACTCCGTGGCCCCTCTGCTGGCGGGGGTTAGAGGATGTTTGGCTACGTACGCGCGAGAGGCGCGGAACCGGCATCGCTTGATATGAAGCCAGGGCTTGCGGATGACCCCTAGGGGAGGTCATGGTGCATTCGATTAAGGAAAAATGGAAAAATGATTTGAGATTGATTTTTGGCCATTATGTGAGATAATGGCGAGATATGATTTAAAGAAAAAGGTTTTGGGCCAAATGGGACTTTTGGCGTGTGTGGAAAAATATGGTTTTGGGGACATGTGCATTGGGCATAATTCATGCATATTGTTTGGGTTTTAATATGTTTATATCTTGCGTTGTTTGGATTTTACTTACCTGCGGTACCATTTTTTGGTACCGTAGATTTTGTTGCAGATCTTGACGAGGAGGAGGCTGAGCCCGAGGAGGCGGCTCCGCCGGAGGAGTAGTTGGATGCTCTTTAATTATATTTTATAGTTGGCAATGTTTTTAGTATTATGTATTTGGATTTGAAACGATGTTGACCTTGTAATATTTTAGTATGTATGTTTTGAACTGGTTTGTATTTAACTGAGAAAAAATTCTGGTACTTAGTTTTATGACTTATCTATCAGCTGCGTGTTCTTTTTTTGTACACTTTCCGCTTGTACACACACTTTGGACACTTGGAGATAGGATGTGTGACCGTGTTGTCATCATCCCGACGTCTCAATTTTCCACGTGGCCATACGTGGGATTTGGGGGCGTCACATAATTAAAGTACTAGGTGTCCATGCAGCAGCAAATACCAAAAAGGTGGAATTACCAATTTAAGCAATTAATTTGCACTAAATTGGGAAACTTGACGAGAGCATCCGCTCTATATTACCCTCACATCTCTCTCTTGAGCATCTATTTAATTAGAACATAGATCCTCAGCTGCCTCGCCGGCCTTCATTCCCACTACGTACCTACGTTTCACATGCAAGAACTTCAATCAATGATCGATCCGTTCTCCTTTAATTTAGAGTAAGCTGTAAAATACACCTAGCTCAATTATAAAGTTGTCATTTTTCTTTTTCGATCTCAGTGAATGTAACAGACAAATCATTTCAAAGCCATTACATTTTTTTTTATATAATTAACGTATTTATAAGCATTATTTTTTACACCCTTTGCACACCGTTGATGTAAAAAAATTTACATGCATCACCTATAATAACAAATTATCTAATGTTTTTATTTTTTAAGTTATAATGGATCCACTATAAGTGATATGCTAACAATACACAAATTATCTATAGCAAAACCTTTTTATAAGATCAAGCTAGCCGATACATTTATACTCCAATTATAGAAATTAATGCTAATTTATTCTTTATGTATCAAATTATCAAAAATAAAAACTACGCGTTTAATTATATAAAAAGGGGCAAATAATGCTCACATCGAATTTCAAGCACTACTTGTAGTTAAGATTGATAAAAAAAAATGTGAATTATACAATATATAGTACTGGCGGTCAGATCTAAGCGAGATATTTATATTGTACGTTTTTTATAGTTTCAAATACATGAATGTATCGGAATTGATAATTTCAAATACACCATGTACAATATTATTGACAATCAGATCTTCACAAAATATTTGCATTGTAAGTTTTTTATAGATTCGATACAATGTATCACTTTTAATAATTTAGCGTACAAATTAAAGTGTAAAATCACTAGAAGCACCAGTTGCTAAACCATACATGCATGTTCGAGCTGACGGGAGAACAAAAAAGAGGTTTAGAAAAAGTTAAAATATTTTTCAAATATAATATTTTAATATTATTATTTGTTTTGAAATTTAAAAAAGTTGAATTATTTTTTATTGAGAAATTTGAAAATTTTAAAAAGTTGTAATAATTAATTTGAAAATATTTGTATTTTAATATCATTTAGGAAAGAAATGATGAGATGAGATCATGATACAAGATCAAACATCCCCTGTCCAACTTCCCAATGTTTTGTGAAAGTTATATTATATTAAGGTATCTATCTATATAGCGAGCATTAATTTTCTGTTCCGTCAATGCACGTCAATATTCGATCCTGCATTTCTTCTAAGCATAGTATTCATGCATAACCTTCGTAACAGGGGTTTGTTTTAATGGATATATATTATGTTCGTAAACTGAGAGTACTAATTATTTAAGAGATGATTTGATTTATATACAAGTATTTGGTGTACGTATGATAAATAGAACAATTCAATTAGTTTAATAAGAATGAAATAAAATAAAAAATAATTTTAAAATATGTAAAAAAAAAAAGTTAATTCAAAAGAAAAGTAGGAAAGATGAACCCAATACTTTTAACTTTGGATAAGCAAAAGATTCCCCAAATAATTGTGGACTATAAAGTATCCCATGCATGCAGCAAGCACCAAGAAGGTGAACCAATTAATCAAGCAATTAAGTTGAAGCCAATGCATTTATACTCCAATTATGGAATGTTTTATTCTTTATGTATCAAATTATCCAAACTAAAAGATGCCTTTAATTGTTAAAAAAAAGGGACACATAAAATTCATATCTAACTTCAGCCGCTAAGATCAATATTAAATGTGAGGTGTACACAACAAAAACTCAGGCAATTGATCTGCAAACAAAAGCTGATATCTTATCAAAAGATAAATTAAGTAGTAAAAAAGGAAATGAAGGTCATCATGTTAATTTATGACTGACAAAGCAAATTAAAGATTCTCAAGTACAACAATAATTTAAGAGCTATCTCAATCATGGAATGACACATAAAAGAAGTTTTTTTTTTTTTTCCTTTAATTTAGGGTTAGCTCCCAATAGCATGACTATGGTTTTTAACATTTCTAAATTTTTTATCGAAAATTTAAGGATGTGCTTGGCCCTTTAAAATTTTTATCTCAAAATTAAAATTCTCATCTCATCATTACAAATTTCTCAAATTCTCATACAAAATATAATAAATAATTCAACTTTTTCTTAACTTTTTCAAATTTCAAAACAATAATAATATTAAAATATAATATTTTAATATTTTATTTTAAAACTCAAAATTCTCATCTGAGAATTCTTAGTGGCCAAGCACAACCTAAGAGTTCAAGTAGGACATATACCAATTACCCGACTGGAAAAGAACGATAAAATCCTTATCATCAATGGCTAAAAATCTCTCTTCTTGCATGCCCCATGTTATGAGTAGGAAGAGATATAGCTGTCTTTGTTGGACTAACTATATTAATTATTCAAACGAAAAACATATGAGTATTCAAAATTATGTAAAAGACTTTCGTTTGTTTTTTGCCATCACGTTTTCTCTCAAGCGGTCCAAAGCCGAAACCCACACAAAAAAATCCCATCTTCTCCATCTAGAGGGGGATGAAGCTTTGGCTTCTCCCTCCCTCCTCCCATCTGACTAGTCTAGTAACTATGCAGTCCCTTTTTTTATAGTTTTTTTTTTTAACTTTTTTCGTTTATAGCAAGGAGAAATGCCGATCTGCTACTTTTTGGAGCCCATCGACCACCATGCGCTCCACTACAGGATTCCCCAGCCGTCGATCATTCAGACAGCCAAAGAATATTGTCAAACGGAGTGGCGCTAAAGCCACATGTGCGGCATTTCTGGGGGCCAATGACCTCGGATGCTTTAGATCCGATTGACATCCATACTCCCAGCATGGTGCATGTCTCACACTCACCACCACAGTCCTTAACTGTCTTCATCCAGAGATTTGACAGTTCTCCTGTTTGCAATCTGCCTATTTTCTTGCTTCTCTTAATCAATGATTGTAGGATAGAGATAGCAGAAGTCTGTTGCAGCCAGTCCAAACCAGCAAAATATAGCACAAATATCTTCATTATGACTTTCAGTTGTAGTATTACAGTCTGTTTATCAGACTATATTAAAAATGCTTTAAGCGGCTTCTCCCGATTAGAAATGAGTGGGGGCCAAGTCATCGATTTACTTATGGTGGAGGAAAACTCTATACATTTAAAGATTAATTAATTTACATGTCATTTATAAAGAAAACAAGGTAAAAGTTACATCTCAAATGTTTTATATGTACATATCAAAGTATTAAAATAAAAATAATTTACACTTTTATTATAGAAATCTGACAAATTGTGCTCATAAATTTCAAACGTTAAGATTGATTAAAATAAAAAAAGGTGAGTCATTGTACATCATGTACAATATTGACAATCCGTTGATCTTCACAAAATATTTACATTGTAAGTTTTTTATAGTTTCGAAACAATGTACATTGTACGTATCACTTTTAATAATTTAGAGTACAAATTAAAGTGTAAAATCATTAGAAGCACGAGTTGCTAAACCATGCATGTTGGAGCTAGGCGACGGGAGATCAAAAAAGAGGTTTAGAAAAGTTGAAGGTTTTGGAAAGATCAGAAAGATAGAAAGAAAAAGAAATTTCAGGAAAAAAGAAAAAGCAGAATATCATCTCTTATTCAAAAGAAAAGTAGGAAGGACCAAAGCAATGTTTTTAACTTTAGACAAGCAAAAGATTCCCCAATCCCATCATTGTGGAGTACTACTACAAATAAAGTAGCTAGCTATCCATGCAGCAAATACCAAAAACGACGGAATTACCAATATTAATTTAAACAATTAATTTGTACTAAGTTGGGAAGCTTCATGCATGAGATCGAGCGTCCACTTTATATATTAGATGATCCTGATCACACTATCTCTCTCTTGAGCACCTATTTAAAATATTAGACTATTAGCCAGCCACTTAGATCCTCAGCTGACTCGCCCTTCATTCCCCCTTCATTCCCACCAGTCTGCAAACGTAGCAAAAAAAACAAAACAAAAAACAAAAAATCAAGCAATTGATCAGACAAAAGATCATATATTTCTTATCCAAAGATAAAAGTAGTCAAAAAAATGAATTATTCCATCATGTTACTTTATGACTAACAAAGCAAATGAAAGATTCTTACGTACAACAATAATTTAAGAGTTATCTCAATCATGGAATGACTCTTAAAAGAAGTCTTTATTTTCTTTTAAAAGTCTCCCACTAGCAATTCTAAGGTTTTTATAAAGGGTTCAAGTAAGCCCAAAGATACATGTAATCACTGATCCAACTGGGAAAAAAAAATGATAAAATCTCTATCAATTACTAATTATAAGAATCTCTCTTCCTGCCTCATGCTGAATAGGTTGAAGAGATATAGCTCATGTCGTTGTTGGATTAACAATTTAATTAAGCAATGTGTCTAATAAAAATAAATTATTCAAACTAAAACCAATACGAGTATTCAAAATTGCGTTAAAGGCAATGGTATTTGGAGCAACACATGATGTTAATTAATATATACCCCGTGGCACCTCAGCACGCTAATTATAGTCATTAGGTCTAACATGAGTAAGCTTTAGAAGCTAAAAAAACTAGGGGTTTCTTTGCTTGATTGTAATTTCCAATTAATGCTTGATTATGGTCGAAAAGAAATGAGTAAATGTATTATGTTAAAAAATGAATAGAGAAGGTCAACTTATTTATTCACCATATAAAATGTAACATAATTAACATATTTACTAAATTTTTACTAAATATATGCCAAAATAAAAGTTATTAATGGTCTCCATCATTTTGTACGTGAAGAAGGTCAATCTGACCGTACTCAAACCTAACTTTCCAAAATAAAATTAATTGTGGAGCCCATGTCTGAATTTTTTATTTTAGTGTTTTTCTTTTAATAATGTGAAGCCCAAGATTGATTTGGAAGTGGATTTTCTTTCTTTTTAAGTGTGTATATGTGTGAAGGCAGTGTAGTCAGCCCGTGTCGAATTCCAGATGACGATGGCGAGACCCGCCCCTGACCTTTGGAACAGAGCCATTTTAGCTTAGAAGGCGAGAAAATCCAATAGTTTGTATTTAGAATTGAAATGAGATGGAATAAAATAATTTTATATAAAAGATAAAAATTAAATAAAATATTATTATTATTATTTTAGATTTAAAAATATTAAGTTAGAATTTAAAAAAAATGAATTGTTTATTATATTTTATATAAAAATTTAAAAAAATTATAATAATGAGATGAGATGAATTGAAATGAAATGAGATCACCTCCAAACCTCTTCCTGAGTGCCGCAACATCCCAACTTGTGACCTTTTCATAGCCCATGCTGCCACCACGCCGGCACCAGACGTCTAAAATGCACAACCCACAGTCCCTATCTAGCCATTGCCCCATTCTCCCCTAATCTGTGCCTTTCTCTCTCTACCTCCCCTTGAGCTTTTCAACCGTGCGTCTGCTCACCAGTCACTACGCACTACATGTTGTAAAGCTTACCCATCTCTTTCGTCCTGTCTGTAATATTCTCTTTTTACATATATTTTCAACGAATAATTATTTAAATTGTTATAATTAATGATTTTAAGTTGTATAAATTATTTTATTATTCTTTCTTGTTGTTAATCATTATTTTGCATTTAAATAAATTACTCTTTAGCTTTAAAAATTCTATTATTGAGCTTTAAATATTTTATTTTATTAATATTTTATTGTAATGTTTTTATTTGACTTTTAATTATTTTTAAGGCGAAAATTTACACTTTTTGCACCTTCAATTATCAAATGTTTCCCATTTTATATGATCATAAACTACATATCAAAATCACACGTTATATCTTCAAATTATAAAAAATAAAATAAATGACACGCATGACATGACATAATTTTGATGAAAATTGGAATTAGGGACTTTATAATGTTTTTCAATATAAAATTTGAATCCATGGAAACGCAAATAACTTTGACCCCACAAGTCTGCAAAAGTAGCAAAATTAAAACCGAGAAAGCTGATGGTCCAACAAAAGATCTCTAAATCGAAAGAAAAGTTGAAAGCTGGTCCACTAGTATATATAAAGCTAGACATGCATGTTTATAACTTTGCGTACCCAAAAGATCATGATTCCCCAATCCCATCGTCATTGACTAGAAAATATATAAGTCTGCATGCTGCAAACGCCAAAGGTGGAACCAATTTAAACAATTAGTTAGGGTAATGAAATAAAAAAATTACTTCTTTTTTTCTTTTAAAGAAAATTTTGTTTACTTCTGATCTACTTATGGTGGAGGAAATTAACTCTATACATCTGAAGATTAATTAATTTACATGTCATTTATAAAGAAAACAAGGTAAATTTACATCTCAAATGATTTATATTTACATATCAAAGTATAAAAACTAAAACAATTACACTTGTGCTCATTCAATTTCAACCGTTAAGATTGACAAATAGATCTTCACAAAATATTTACATTGTAAGTTTTTTATAGTTTCAATACAATGTATCATTTTAATAATTTAGAGTACAAAGTGTAAAATCACTAGAACACTACAAATCTCTAAACGACATTTTACGACCAATTAATAGCAACGAAATGACTATTAGCAGTAATTGGTCGCAAAAGGTCATTTTTCTTGTAGTGGAAACAGCACGCAACTGCTAAACCATGCATGTTGGATGCGACCAATTTATAAAGTATAAACCTCAATTAATAACCCAATTCATAAAACCTAATTAATTTCCCAATTAACTTTTTATTTTTTTTTGGTTTTTGAAATCCTTCTAATTCCAGAATGAAAAGCGATATTTAGTAGGTTCACATGATTGAGGATAATGTCTATACCTTGCAAGGGAAAAAAAGTTAGAAATGTCAATATCTTTCACAATTTCTTATGCGCCCATTAGGTAGGAAAAGTTAAATAATGATGATCTTGCTTTCCAATTGACTTTTCGTGCCCACGTGATTGGTCCTACATGATGTCTGATCATCCATGTCTGACATCAGAGTCATTCGTCATTATTATTATTTTCTGTAAGAAATTAATTAAAGGGGGAAAAATAGAGTTATGATCAGCATTATACAAAAATAACGGAACGATCGATAATTATGAATAAAAAAACAAAGTTTAAATTGTACGTGGCCCATTTTTTAGTGTTTTGATCAATTCATTTTAATTTTCGTCATAAATAATAAATTATATTAATTTTCATATCTAAAACAAGCATAATATAATAATTTAAAGTATCAAATCTAGATATTTTAAAGACTTTCTCCCAATATATATATGTATTATGTATGTATGTCATGATCTCAACATCAATATAATAAGAATATATCTAAACAAAAGTAAAATCAGTAGAACAAAAAAGAGGTTTGGAAAAGTTGGAAGGATTTGGAAAGATCAGAAAGAAAGAAGAAGAAATTTGAGCGAAACCATTAAAAAAGAGAAAAAAAGAAAAACCAGAAAATGGAAACACATGAAACGTAATTTTGACCCACAAATCTAACGTAATTATTTGGAAATAGGTCTGCGAAAGCCAACAGAATAAGCTAAAAAATCTAGAGCTATTGTCCACAAATCTCTTTTTCAAAAGAAAAGTAGGAATGACGAAATTAAAGCAATGCTTTTAACTTTGGATAAGCAAAAGATTCCCCAATCCCATCATTGTGGACTATTACGATTAAAGTAGCTATCCATACAGCAAATACCAAAAAAGATAGAACCAAATAATTAAAAAAATTAATTTGTACTGTTTTGGGAAACGAAAAAACAAAAATTCAAGCAATTGATCAGACAAGAGATATCTTATCCAAAGATAAAAGTAGTAAAAAAAATTTGAATTAAGCCATCATGTTAATTTATAACTGACAAAGCAAATTAAAAATTCTTGCGTATAACAATAATTTACGAGTTATCTTAATTATGGAATGACTCCTAAAAGAAGTCTTTCTTTTGTTTCAGGAGTCTCCCACTAGCACTTTTATGATTTTTAAGAGTTCAAGTAGGCCTAAAGATACATGTAATCACAGATTCAACTGGGGAAAAAAAATGATAAAATCTCTATCAATTACTAAGAATCTCTCTTCCAGCCCCGGCCCATGCTGAATAGGATGAACTATCCAAATTTTCAAGTATTGCAAAACTTGTAAGCTATCCAAATTGAGTGCTAGAAATATAATATAAATAATTAATAGTGCGTTTGGTAATTGAGATAAAATGAGAAATTTTAAAAATTTTTCACAATTTCCTTCCCATATAATATTACTTAAATATAAAATATTTTTTTAATCATTTTTTAAAAATATTTAACTGTTAAGAAAAAATAAAAAATATCTATAAATTCACTAATCATCACTTCCTTAATTATTAAAAAAATTAAAAAATTAAAAATATATAAGTGAGTACATTTATTAGACATATTTAAAATTCATATTATTATCATCTTTCAATATTCATTGTCCTCCGTCCCACTAGTGACAGTACCAGTCGCAATGCCCTCAATGAAACCTATTCGAGCCCGAATGATAGCCCTAACAAGAGCGTATCTATATAATGATAAAAATATATTATTAGATGATCAGGTAATCTAGATCTTCTTCAAACATAAAAGTTCGAAATTAAACTTTCAATCTGACAAATAGCTCTCATGCATTCAATTTCAACCGTTTATAAAAATTGGAAGGAATTTGAAAGATCAGAAAGATAGAATTAAAGATGTAGAAATTTGAAGGAAACATGCATGTGGCAAAACGGGGGGAAAAAAAAAGGCAAACGTACGCAAATTATTATTAACTTTAGTCCCACAAAATATCTGATCTCTTCTTCAAAAGAAAAGCAATGTATCTAAGTACTTTGGATAAGCAAAAGATTCCCCAATCCCATAATTGTGGGCTATAATTAAAGTACTACGTGTCCATGCAGCAAATTCCAAAAAGGTGGAATGTAACAGACAAATCATTTCAAAGCCATTACATTTTTTTTGTGATAATTAGCACACCGTTGATGTAAAAAATTTCACATGCATCACCTATAATAACAAATGATCTGATGTTTTTATTTTTTAAATTATAATGGATCCCACTATAAGTGATGTGTTAATAATACAATAAATTATATATAGCAAAACTGTTTTTAAAGATGAAGCTAGCCAATACATTTATCCTCCAATTATAGATTAATGCTAATTTATTCTTTATGTATCAAATTATCAAAAATAAAAACTATGCGTTTAATTATAAAAAAAAGGGGCAAATAATGCTCACATCGAATTTCAAGTACTACATGTAGTTAAGATTGATAAAAAAAAAATGTGAGTTATACAATATATAGTACTGGCGGTCAGATCTAAATGAGATATATATTTACATTGTACATTTTTTATAGTTTCAAATACATGAATGTATCGGTATTGATAATTTCAAATACATCATGTACAATATTATTGACAAACAGATCTTCACAAAATATTTGCATTGTAAGTTTTTTATAGATTCAATACAATGTATCACTTTAATAATTTAGAGTACAAATTAAATTGTAAAATCACTAGAAGCACCAGCTGCTAAGCTATACATGCATGTTGGAGGTGACGGGAGAAAAAAAAAAAGGTTTAGAAAAAGTTAAGTTAAAATATTTTTCAAATATAATATTTTAATATTATTATTTATTTTGAAATTTGAAAAGGTTAAATTATTTTTTATTGAGAAATTTGAAAATTTAAAAATTTGTAATAATTAATTTGAAAATATTTATGTTTTAATATTGTTATTTATAAGAAAGAAAATGATGAGATGATATCTTGATACGAGGTTAAACATGTTTACAAACATCCCCTGTTCAACTTCCTAGTGTTTGGTGAAAGTTATATTTTATTAAGGTATCTATCCATCTAGCGAGAATTAATTTGCTGTTCAGTCAATGCACGCCAATATTCGATCCATTTCTTCTAAGCATGGTATTCATGCATAACCTTTGTAATAGGGATTTGTGTTAATGGATATATATTATGTTTTTAAACTGAGAGTACTAATTATTTAAGAGATGGTTTGATTTATATACAAGTATTTGGTGTATAAATGATAAATAGAACAATTTAATTAGTTTAACATGAATGAAATAAAATAAAAAATAATGTTAAAATATGTAAAGAAAAGCTAATTCAAAAGAAAAATAGGAAAGACGAAAGCAATGTTTTTAACTTTGGATAAGCAAAAGATTCCCCAATTAAATAATTGTGGACTATAAAGTATCCCATGCATGCAGCAAGTACTTACCAAGAAAGTGGAACCAATTAATCAAGCAATTAAGGTGAAGCCAATACATTTATACTCCAATTATGGAATGTTTTATTCTTTATCTATCAAATTATCAAAACTAAAAGATGCCTTTAATTATTTAAAAAAAGGGACACATGGTACTCATATCTAACATCAGCCGCTAATATCAATAAAAAAATGTGAGGTGTACACAACAAAAATTCAGGCAATTGATCTGCAGACAAAAGCTGATATCTTATCCAAACATAAATTAAGTAGTAAAAAAAATGAAGGCCATCATTGTGATACCCCCAACTCCCACGTACGGACATGTAGAAATCGAGAGGTCGGGATAATTACAATACAGGTCACACACCCCAACGACAAGTGCTAAATGTGTGCACATGCAATACGTGTAAAACAGAAGACGTAGCGGATAGGTTAAAGTCAATCAACTAAGTACAATAATTGTTAAATACAAGCGTTTCAAAAAATATTACAGTTGTCCAGTAAAAACATAATAAAACCACAATACAAGATCCATAAGCGGGAAACAAATTCCGATATAAAAGTAAGTGGCACAAAATCATTCCTCCAGCGGAGCCACCTCCTCAGGCTCATCCTTCTCGACATCTGCATCAAAATGTACCACAGTTAAGTAATAATCCAAACAATCCATAAGATAAAAATACATTCTTGCAACAACAATATGCATGCACATGATGACAGATGCACAAGGCCCACAAATCATTTTTTCCACGCATGCCAAAATCCCATTTTGGCCCAAAACATTTCCATTAAAACATTCGCCATTTTTTCAAAAAATGGCCCAACATAAATTCCACCATTTTCTTAGAAAATGATCTTCATTACTTTTAACCAAATCTCTCCATTTTCCTAGAAAATGGCTCATATAGAAAATCCACTATTTTCACATAAAATGGCCCACATAAATCCAATTTATCAAAACCCGCCATATTCCCAAAAAATGGCGCAAATATCCAATTTTACCGTATGCACCATGATCTCGCTTAGGGATCATCTGCACACTCTGGTTCTCATTGCCATACCGCAGGTAACGACCACGCATGTGACTTCATAACGAGTGATACCCAGCTCCACGCCCACCGCATACCCTGACCAGACATCCTTTAGCCCCTGTCAGAAGAGGGGTCACGGAGTCGGCACGACAGCGTTACCATATCGACCGAGCCTATTATCGCCCAATGACAACCCAGAGGACGTTACTTAGTATATTCCGCTCTCGAGTGACTAGAGGAGCTCCACCAAGATAATGCCCCATCTCGGCTTGGGGTTGTGATACACACACACTCAAAAAATCATTTACACATTAAAATCTAATTTTCATTTCCAACACATGAACATGCATGCAATTATGCGAAAACTCAGTTTTCCTTTACAAACATGAATATGCGTGCACTTATGCCATGTATGACAAGACACAACTATCCAACAACCAACAAATTCCAACCTCAACCAATCACATAAATAACTTTGTTCTCCAATCCAACCGACCCCTGCCTCCTCGGACTCAGTCCGGCACAACCAACCATTTCACAAAATATTTGTTAATGAAAAATATATCTAAATATCAAAGGTTATTCAAAAAATACTTACAATGATGAAAGGCACTCTAGAAGATCAAAGGTCACGCCAAAAAATGGCGGAGTAGTGACGGATCTGAGTTTTCCAAGCAATGGTAGTGGGTCTCAAAAACCTAACTTTTGAATGGGAATAAACGTAGACTTAGGATGGCTAGCGAAAGGTTTAGGGGTGTTGGTGAAACTAATGGTGGTGGCAGTTGGCTGTGGGTGACGGTTGGAATCCAAAAAGCATAAATCAAAAATGTAGCTCAAGGGGCTTCAAGGGTGGCGGATCGGGGTTGAGGAAGTGTGGATTAGGTAGCTGGGAGGTTGGTGGTAAAGTGGTGTAAAGGTGGTGGTCAACGGTGATGCGACGGCAGCGCTCGAGCTCAAGAACCATGAGGCTTGGTGGGTTTCGTAGGAGTAAACGGCTTGGAGTTGGGACTGAGATTGGTGGAGGATGTTGGCCAGCAAGAGGGGAAGCTATGGTGGTGGTCGTGGTGGTGGCGCACGTCAGCATAGTGAATGTGAGCCCAGTCGGGCTATACACGACCAGGAGAGAGAATGAGGGGGCGTGGGGGGTGGTGGCTGGGGTGGGTGTGGTTGCTGCCGTGAGAGGGAGCGGTGGAGGAGGGTGGTGACACCAGACAACGGTGGGCGGCGGTGGGCTAGGGGAAAGATCTGCACGGAGAGAAACATGGGGGTCATGCATGGTTGGGAGGTAGGGGGAAAAAGAAAAATGGAAAAGAAAAAGGAAATGAAAGAAAAATAAGGTCTAACATTTTCATCTTGGGTCTAAAAATTTATCCAACGAAAAGAATTACAAAACAACAAGTTTAAATAAAATAATTTAAACAAAGTGATTAGATAATCTAACAATAAACTAATTTAAAATAAAGAACATTTTAAATGATGAACAACATTAATAATAATAAAATACTTTGAATTAAATTCCACAGTTAGAAATAATAAAATAATATCACTAAAATAATAAAAAATTTAAAACAAGAATGCTCATAATTATAATAAATAAAATAATTTACTTAATTAAAATACACGTAAATACATGGCATCACAATCATGTTAATTTATGACTAACAAAGCAAATTAGAGATTCTTAGGCACAACAATAATTTAAGAGCTATCTCAATCATGGAATGATATGTAAAAGAAGTTTTTTTTTTTTTTTTTCCTCTTTAATTTAGGGTTAGCTCCCAATAGCATGAATATGGTTTTTAAGATTTCTAAATTTTTAATCGAAATTTTAAGACTTCAAGTAGGACATATACCAATGATCCAATTGGAAAAGAATGATAAAATCTTTATCATCAATGGCTAAAAATCTCTCTTCCTGCATGCCCCATTTTGAGTAGGAAGAGATATTGCCCTTGTTGAACTAACAATATTAATTAAGGAAGCTAGCTAGGGTTTCTATTAAAAATAAATTATTCAAACGAAAAACGATTGAGTATTCAAAATTACGTAAAAGACTTTCGTTTGTTTTTTTTGCCATCTCGTTTTCTCTCGAGCACTTTGAAGCCAAAACCCACCCAAAAAAAGCACATCTTCTCCATCTAGAGGGGGATAAAGCTTTGGCTTCTCCCTTCCTCCTCCCATCTAGCTAGTCTAGAAACTATGCAGCCCTTTTTTTTCTAATATTTTTTTTGTTTTCCTTCTATAGCAAGGAGAAATGCCGATCTACTACTTTTCAAAGTCCATCGACTACCATGCGCTCCACTAAAGGATTCCCTAGCCGCCAATCCTTTAGATGGCCAAAGAATATTGTCAAACGGAGGGGCGCTAGAGCCACACGAATGGCATTTCTAGGGCCAGTGACCTCAGATGCTTTAAATTCGACTGACCTCTGTACTCCTAGTGTGGTGAATGTCTCAAACTTGCTACCACAATTCTTAACTGTCACCCTCCGAAGATTTGACGGTTCTCTTGTTTGCTATCTGCCTATGTTCACGCTTCTCCTAACCAATTATCGTGGGAAAGAGGTAGTGGAAGTCTCATGCATCCAGTCTAGACCAGCAAAACGTAGCACAAATATCTTCATTATGACTTTCAGTCGTAGTATTATAGTTTATTTATCAGACCATATCAAAAATGGTCTAAGCGGCATTCCCTTATGAGAAATGGGTGGGGGCCAAGTCATTGATCTACTTAGGGTGGAGGAATACTCTATAAATCTTAAGATTAATTAATTTACTTGTCATTTATAAAGAAAACAAGGTAAAAGCTACATCCCAAATGTTTTATATTTACATATCAAAGTATTAAAACAAAAACAATTTACACTTTTATAATAAAAATCTGATCACAAATTGTGCTCATAAATTTCAACCGTTAAGATTGATAAAAAAAAAAAGAAAAAAAAAAGTGAGTCGTTGTACATCATGTACAATATTGACAATCCGTTGATCTTCATAAAATATTTGCATTGTAAGTTTTTAATAGTTTCGATACAATGTATCAATTTTAATAATTTAGAGTACAAATTAAAGTGTAAAATCACTAGAAGCATCAGCTGCTAAACCATGCATGTTGGAGCTAGGCAACGGGAGAGCAAAAAAGAGGTTTAGAAAAGTTGAAGGTTTTGGAAAGATCGGAAAGATAGAAAGAAGAAATTTCAGCGAAACCATTTGGAAAGAGGAAAAAAGAAAAACAGAAAATGGAAACACAGAAAAGTAAATTATTTTGACCCCACAGGTCTGCAAAAGCTAACAAAGTATTTAAGCTAAAAAAGAGAGAAACTAATTGTCCAACAAAATATGATTTCTTATTCAAAAGAAAAGTAGGAAGGTCGAAAGCAATGTTTTTAACTTTGGATAAGCAAAAGATTCCCCAATCCCATCATTGTGGACTACTACAAAAGTAGCTATCCAAGCAGCAAATACCAAAAAAGATGGAACCAATTAATTTAAAAAATTAATTTGTACTAAGTTGGGAAACTTCATGCATGAGATCGAGCGTCCACTTTGTATAATATGTTATCCTGATCACACGTTCTCTCTCTTGAGTACCTATTTAATTAGACTATTAGCCAGCCACTTAGATCCTCAGCTGTCTCGCCCTTCATTCCCCCTTCATTCCCACCCGTCTGCAAACGTAGCAAAACAAAAAAAATACAAAAATTCAAGCAATTGATCAGACAAAGGATCATATATATCTTATCCGAAGATAAAAGTAGTCAAAAAAATGAATTATTCCATCATGTTACTTTATGACTAACAAAGCAAATGAAAGATTCCTACGTCCAACAATAATTTAAGAGCTATCTCAATCACAGAATGACTTGTAAAAGAAGTCTTTTATTTCTTTTAGAAGTCTCCCACTAGCACTTTTATGGATTTTATAAAGTGTTCAAGTAGGCCCAAAGATACATGTAATCACTGATCCAACTGGGAAAAAAGAAAAATGATAAAATCTCTATCAATTACTAATTATAAGAATCTCTTTTCCTGCCCCATGCTGAATAGGATGAAGATATATAGCTCATGTCGTTGTTGGACTAAAAATTTAATTCAGCAAGGTGTCTAATAAAAATAAATTATTCAAACGAAAACCAATACGAGTATTTAAAATTGCGTTAAAGGCGATTGATTGAGCTGAGATATTGCATATTTTAGCTATTTAAAACCAATGTATTTCAATTGCTTCGTGACATTATTTATTGGTTTTAGATGGAAAAATGGTTAATAAGCATAAATACGAATTGTGATTTTTAATTGATTAATATCATGTTTATGCTTAATTTTATAACTATGATTTAATTGGACAATACTTCCTCACATATATAATATTTTCTTTCTTAATAATCTATTTTCTTTTTAATTTATTTCGAGTGTATTTTTATTTTTATTTTTTTTCAGCTTAAATAAAATTCACGAGATCAAACGGTGAAGTTTTTACGTAGAGTCAAAAAGCGGTTCACAAGTTAAAAGAAAAGGTTGAGTTGTTTGCTCTACAAAAACAAGAGGCGTGGAATGCTGGGACCATAAGAATTGGGAAGAAATGGCTAGGACATGGTTTGAAGAAGGTTAAAGAATCTGAAATCAAGCATTTGGCTGATAGTAATTCTGTTTTGAGCCAAATTTCCCATCTCCGTAAGGCTGGGATGGAAACTGATCATTGGTACAAGCACCTACTAAAGATATGGATGCAAGATGTTAAAGCCAAAGCTGCAAAGAAGGTGCGCAGAAGAATATGTTTCTACTGAGACAGCTTCTATCCGTGCTCTTATGCCGAATTATAGCTCCTCATGTGACTCTGAAACAGCCACTGAAATTATTGCTCCTGTTAATGCCATAAAGAAGAGGCTTTTACGATATGGACTAGCCACAAATGAAGGGAAATCTTGCATTCATACATTAGCAGCCAAGTACCGGATACATGAAAATGAGATAGAAAAAAAAAACGGTTTGATTCAGAATTGAGCAGGATTCCGTCTACCCAAGAAATAGAGCAGGAGATGGCATATGAGAAATCAATTAACCAAGCTTTTGATAATGATGAGGCTTTAATGTATGGGATATCGTATAGTGGCTCATGTTTACTTTCTCTAGCAAGAATGGTGACTGAGTCACGGCCCTGCAATTGTTTTGTTATGGGGTGCTCTTCTCCAGCACCAAGTGTTTATACTCTTCATGTGATGGAGAGGCAGAAGTTCCCAGGCTGGAAGACAGGGTTCTCAAGTTGTATTCATCCTAGCTTGAATAGAAGGCGGATTGGGCTGTGTAAACAACATTTAAAAGACTTATATCTCGTATATCTGGACTGTTGATTACTCATTGATGTAAAAACCATAAAAGAGGATTCGAGGTGCCAAGGACTCTGTTGGCATGCCAGTTTCCAGTTGTTGGCAGGTGAAGATCAAATGTTTGATATGCTACCTGAAGAAAATGCGGGTAGCACACAGCTCATGCACATGCAAGAACCACTCATACACGGCACTTAATGCAGAAAGTTCAACTAATGCAAAGCATGCAGAAAAAAAAGTCAAAAACAGCAGCAGAAGAAACTGAAGAAACAAATGCAAAGTATCCCACGGCAGAAGCAACTCACACTTGCATCAATCACGGATGGGAATAAAAAGCATACACATACACAAAGCTGGACAGCAACCTACGGCAACAACACATGCAGAAACCAGCACATGCAAAAAGTGGACATCAATCACGGCACCTCAAATTTAATGGAAAGTTAAATCTCAGCTGCTGAAACATGCACCTGGACAGCAGCAAAACAAGCACTCGGCATATGCAGAAAAAATGATGCAAAAAAACAGAAAATACAAAAACAGCATGCAGAAAAGTCAAGCACAAATGCAAGAAAATCAACTCACGGCACCTCAAGCTCATACATGCAGAAGAAAGTCTTTCAGGGCAGCACCTCAAATGCAGAAACTAACACACAGCAGCAGCTCACGGAAGTTAAGCTCAACACTTGCAGCAGATAAAACAAAACCAGCATCCACCGAAAGCAATGCAGAAAATACACATGCAGTCCACGAAAAAAAAAAAAAAGATGCAGAAAAATAGATCATAGCTGGAATTAAATGCACCAATCACGGACAGAATTTCTCATGTAAAACTCTATAAAACCAGGAGGGAACTTACAGACCAAGGCGGAGAAGAGACAGAACTAAAAGCTTAGTTTTCAATTTCAGTTTCATTGTATCTCATTCGGCAGTTGTTATTACTTCATTTTCAGTTTCATTTCTCTGTTCTATTTTTTTTTTTAGCAGTAGTTTAATTTTTTTAGCCTTAGTTACAGACCTTAAAAGAGAAAAACAGACACATAATTTTACTTTGCATTAGATGTTGCAGCAGATTTGAGTTTTACGTTGGTTTAGTTTGTTTTTCAGTTCAGACTTAAAAAAAAAAAAAGAACAGCATTTGTTTTATTTTTCTGCATTCAATTGTTTTGTTGTTGTTTTCCATACCTAAACTAAGTGATTTGAATTCAATTTTTTCAGTTGCTGGTTTAGACGCAAGATAGAATTGTTTTCAATTTTTCTGCTTTTGTTTTATTTTGTTCGGTGTTTCAGACCAAGAATTACTTTGCATTTGAACGGACTGCAGTAAAAAAAAAAAAAAACAGAGGAGAAAGTTTACGGGTTGAAAAAAAAAGAAGAGAAAAAAAACCAAAAAAATTTACATAGAGAGTTTATTTTATTTCAGTATCATTTTATTTCATTCGGCAACTCTAGTTTCATTTTATTCGGCAACTCTAATTTTATTTCATTCGGCATGCACTTCATATTTTTTTTTGCAGTTTACGTGGAGCAATGTTTATCTCATGTTTTCATTCCATGCAATTTTTCTTTTTCGGTAGATTTCATGTTTTAACATGTCGTTTTCTTATTTTTCTGTTTAGCTAGAGGTAGCAAAATAATTTTTTTTTTCTCCTTTCTTTCTTTTTCAGTTTTAGACGGAGTTTCTTTATTTTTTTATAGCAATAGAGTAGTCTTGAATTTTATTTATTTTCTTCTCGTTTAGAGAAGCAGCTTATTTTTTTTTTCTCTTGCTTTCGTTTAGATGAAGGTGCAGTAAAGTAGAGTTTTAATTTATTTATTTTTCGTTCATATCGTAGGTTGGACAGTTGTTGTTTTTATTTTATTTTCTTTGTTTTCTCAGTGTCATTTTATTTTCAGTTTTATTTTCTTTACGTTGGGATTTCTTTAGAGAAGCAGGAGAGATCAATTTAATGGTTATTCTTTAGCTTCTGCAGTAGAATTCCAGACCTTATGTGGGAGGCGGCTAGTTGTTGTATTTTTATTGTTTCTCTATTTTGATGGTAGACGGACGATTATTTTTTTTTTTACGTTGAAGCATTTTACGTTAAAGATGGAAGCTAAGAACTTTGAATTTAATTTTCATTCAGCATTTAATTTTTTTACTTTTGGTTGTGGCATTCGGCGTATTTGATTTTGTTTTTGGCATCTTTAGTTTTATTCTTTTTTGGACGCCGGGATTCATTTCTTTTTACCTTTCATTGTCATCATTTGTGGAGTTATTTTCATTTCTCTTAATTTTCATTCGGCGGCCAGTCTTTATTTTTTTCTTTTCTCTTCTTGTTTTACGATATCATTGTCCAGAGCTTAGTAGTCAGATTCATTTTTATGGCTTTGCTTAGATTAATTTTTGTTGAACAAGTCTCATTTTTTCGGCAGCTTTAGTTTTATTTATTTATTTATTTTGGATATTTCGTTGAGTAATTTATTTATTTATTTATTTTTGTTTACTTATTACGTGTTATTTATTTTTTTTCGCATTTCTTTAATCTTTCTTGTCTTTGAGTATTTTCAATTTTCAGTTCGTATTTTATTAATTTATAATCTAGTTTAATTCTTAATTTAGTTTTATTAATTTCTGAATTTAATCTTTTAGTCATTTACATTTAAAATCCGACAATCAAAAATCTAAAAACATGAATCTAGTCCATGACTAGTAAAATTTCCATCCATTGCACATACCATTTATTTTTTTTTTGTGAAGTTTTTTTTTCACAAATTTTCAACGAGTTTAAATTTTGAGTAAATTTTCACTGAGGAGACGATCTAGGAATTTATTCCTAGTTATTACACGACATCCTCCTGCACTTGGGAGAGCATTAGTGCTACTCATTTTTTAGTGAGTCAGCGATGGTATTTGGAGATGTCGTGCAACACATGATGTTAATTAATATATACCCCGTGGCACCTCTTGTGGCACGCTAATTATAGTCATTAGGTCTAACATGAGTAAGCTTTAGAAGAAAAAAAAGCTAGGGGTTTCTTAGCATGATTGTAATTTCCAATTAATGCTTGACTATGGTCGGGGAAAAAAGAGAGAGTAAATGTATTAAGTTAAAAAATGAATAGAGAAGGCCAACTTATTTATTCACCATATAAAATGTAACATAATTAACATATTTACTGAATTTTTACTAAATATATGCCAAAATAAAAATTATTAATGGTCTCGATATTTTGTACGTGAAGAAGGTAAATTAGAGGCAAATCAGACCGTACTCAAACCATGCTTTCCAAAATAAAATTAATCGTGGTAAATCTCTGTGGAGCCCATGTCATTTTTTTTTCCTTTTAGTGTTGTTCTTTTAATAATGTGAAGCCCAAGATTGATTTGGAAGTGGGTTTTCTTTCTTTAAGTGTGTGTCTGTGTGAAGGCAGTGGACTCAGCCCGTGTCGAATGCCAGCTGAAGATGAGGAGCCCAGCCCCTCACCTTTGAAATGGAGCCATTTTAGCGTGGAAGGTGAGAAAACCATATTTATTCTTTTCTCCCTGAGCGCCGCACCATCCCTACTTGTGACCTTTTCGTAGCCCATGCTGCCACCACACTGGCACTAGATGTTCACAATGTTGACCGTTTCTCATGGGGAGACCGATCGTAGGAACGAGTCTCCAACTTTCCTTGATCTTAAGAACTCTTGAACTGGTCCACATCTGATTCTTCATCACGTTTGTAAAACGTTGGAACTGCCCATGATAAACTGAACACGTGGGACACGTAGCCACTAAACCTTGATGGAAGCTTTGGCTATAAATAGTGCGGTTTGGTCCCCAAACTCGCTTAACTCAATCCCTTCAATCTTACACCATCTAAATAGAGTGAATAGAGCTTGGAAGTACCAAAACCGAGAGAGAGAAACAGTGTGAAAGTGTGAATAAGCATCAATGGCTGAAGGTATAATTTCTTGTTTATTTTCAATTTTGATTCGTTTTAAGTGTTTAATTCTGCATTATGGAATCATATAGAGCTTACATTTGGTATCACAGCAAGGTTTTATTTCTGTCTTGATGCTTGTATCACATTCTCTGTTTTTGACCGTAAGTTTTTGAAGAAATTGTTTTTTTTTCTGGGTTGTTTTTTATTCAAAACAACATCAAAATCATATTCAAAACACTTTTTTTATGTTTTCTGAGAAGAAAATATTTGTTTTTGACGTCAAAAATGTGATTTCGGAGTAAGTTTTTCGGACTTACTGTTCATTTCTGGAGGTTTAAGACGACCAAAAACAACATGTAGTTTTGTATTTGAACAAAAACGACATGTAGTTTAGTGGCTGCTGGTTTTCTATGGAGCTAAACGACATGTAGTTTAGTGGGCATATCTAAACGACACATCGTTTAGATTGGGTACCTTGTGACTAACGACGTGTCTAAACGACACGTCGTTTTTCATTTTTGGAGAAACGACATGTAGTTTAGTCAGTAAAAAAAAATAGTATTATTTATTTTAATTGTGTGCAATTTAGATGATTGTTATGCAAAATTAATAATTAAAATTAAAAGCATGAAATTAAATGTTATGCATAATATTACAATTTTTAATTATGCAATATTGTTTATGCTTAAATCATGAGAATATTATGTGATTATGCAATATTGTTTATGCTTAAATCATGAGAATATTCTGTACATAATAATAACATGTTGATTTTAGTTAAAATTATGCAATTTATGACTATTCTCATATTTAGTTAATCCTTATGCATTGGAGCTATAATGTCTAGTGATCAATATAATTTTTGCTTAATTAAAGAATAGCCATAGCATCTTTAGTTAAATAAAAATCATATATTATGATTTACTAGGATCACATAAATAATATTTAGACATTAATTGTAATTAATCATACTTAGTATAATAAATTTTATCCCACAAGAATTTTTATTTTTTGATTAATTAGGATAAAATATCAATTTGTTCACAACTTACCCACATGAATTATGAATGTTTTATCATAAAGTTTAATATTAGATAGAATATATATCAAATTATAATCATTAATGGACTATACACTGTGGGAGTATGAATGTGTACATCTAAGGAGGTTCTGCCTAGGAGACTGGATTTTAAGTGGGACCATTGTGACCCCTCCAATCTTTCCTGGGAATCTTGAAGTTCTGGGAAAGAAACACATGATTATTGAGTAAATAATTTGATAAATTTTATTATAAAGAATAATTGAATCTGCTTGAATTAAAAATTTAGCTCACATGCAATTTTTATGTCATTAGATTCAATTTTTTTTAAGTATGATTTACATTGGTAAACCATGAAATTTTATTTAGGCCTCTGTATTAATATAAGCATGTAATATATAATTTTTGCAGTTGTACAACCTGCAGGTTTCTCTGATATTCGTTATGATATCCCTGAACTTAAGGGAGATAACTATAAGGTCTAGAAGGAGAGAATTCTTCTTCATTTAGGGTGGATGGACATAGACTATGCTATTAGGAAAGACAAACCACTAACACTCACTGCTACTAGCACTGCAGCGGACATCACGCTTTATGAACAATGGGAGCGATCTAATCGCCTCAGCATGATGTTCATTAAGACTAGAATTTCTGCTGGTATTCGTGGTTCTGTTGATTAACATAAAAATGTCCGAGACTTGTTGAAAGCCATTGATGACCAATTTGTCACTTCAGACAAGGCATTAGCAACAACCCTAATTATGAAGTTCTCATCCTCACTAATGTGAAAGGTGTGCATGAGCACATCATACACATATGGGACATTGTGGCTCAATTGAAGAAACTTGAGGTTGAAATTTCATAATCCTTCCTTGTGCACTACATCCTGAACACCCTTTCGCACCAACATGCACCCTTCAAAATCTCATACAACACACATAAAATCAATGAAATAATGACCATGTGTATTCAAGAGGAAGGGAGATTGGTGATGGAATAAGGAGAAAGTGTAATGCTGGCAATGAATGGAAAGGAAAAATCTCAAGCCAACAAGAAAGGGAAAGGTAAAATACCTATTCAACCTGGTGCTGGAATCAATAAAGATTCTAAGTGTTTCTTCTGTAAAAAGAAGGGACACATGAAGAAGGAATGCGCCAAATTTCAGAAATGGCTTGTGAACAAAGGTAATCCAACCTCGTTTGTTTGTTATGAATCTAATATGGTTAATGTTAATATTAACACATGGTGGATTGACTCTGGATCAACAATCCACATTTCGAATTCCTTGCAGGGTTTGCAAAACCTAAGGAAGCCAGTGGGAAGTGAGCAAAGCATTTTATCAGGAAACAAGATGGACTCACATGTGGAAGCTATCGGAACTTGCTATTTAATTTTGAGTAGTGGATTTGTTTTGAAGTTAGAAAAGACCTTTTATGTTCCAAGTTTTTCAACAAATATTATTTCAGTTTCGAGGCTTGTATTTTTTGAATATTCTTCTAATTTTTCAAATTCATCCTTTAGTTTATTTTATAAATCTGATTGTGTTGGAAATGGAACATTGTCTAATGGTCTTTACTACATTAATTTACAAAACAATACCACTTATGATTCAATGTATATTCACACTGGCACTAAAAGATGTGTTATCAATGAGAATTCCTCAACATTGTGGCACCGGAGATTAGGTCATATCTCCATAGAAAGAGTTAAAAGATTAGTAAATGTAGGAGTACTAAATACTCTGGATTTTACTGATTTTGAGACTTGTGTGGACTGTATAAAGGGAAAGCAGACCAACAAGTCAAAGAAAGGTACCAATAGGAGGTCGGACATATTATAAATCATACATACTGATATATGTAGCCCAGACATGGACTCGCATGGTCAGAAATATTTCATCTCTTTTATAGATGATTACTCACGATATATGTATCTCTACATGCTTTATAATAAGAATGAAGCATTAGATGCCTTTAAGATCTTTAAGGTTGAAGTAGAGAAACAATGCGGTAAGCAAATTAAGATCGTGAGATCAGATAGAGGTGGAGAATATTATGGTAGATACACAGAGGATGGACAAGCACATGGGCCATTCACAAAGTTTCTTCAAGAGCATGGGATTATTGCCCAATACACCATGCCTGGTTCACTGAACCAAAATGGTGTAGCAGAAAGAAGAAACCGAACATTATTGGATATGGTGCAGAGTATGCTTAGCAGCTCCAATCTTCGTAACTCCTTATGGGCTGAAGCACTTAAGACGGCAGTGTATATATTAAACCGAGTTCCAACCAAGGCCGTTCCTAAAACGCCATTTAAATTATGGAAGGGTTGGAAACCGAGTTTGCGACATATGCGCGTTTGGGGATGTCCGTCTGAAGTGAGAATTTATAATCAACAAGAGAAGAAACTAGACCCAAGGACCATTAGTGGGTATTTCATCAGATATGCTGAAAGGTCTAAAGGTTACAGATTTTATTGTCCATCTCACAGCACTAAGATTGTGGAATCAAGAAATGCAAAATTTCTTGAAAATGACTTGATCAGTGGGAGGGATCAAACCAGGAACATCGTTTCTGAGAATGATCATTCAGAATCTCAACCTTCTACCTCAAGTGATAGATTGGTTATTGTTCACAGCACCACTCAAGTACGAACTGGTGTTGAACAACCAATCGTTGAAGTTTCACAAGCTACTGACAACATTCCAGTAGATCAAGTGGTTCAAGAGTTGCCAAGAACTTTTGAACGAGAAGTTGAACCACATACTTCTCAAGAATATGATTGTACAACATTAAGAAGATCTATTAGGCCCAGGAGATTAGCAATTCCTGATGATTATGTTGTATATTTACAAGAGTCTGACTACAACACTGGAGTCGAAAATGATTCCGAGTCATATTTACAAGCCATGAGTTGCAAATAATCAGAATTATGGTACAATGCCATGAAAGAAGAGATGAATTCTATGAAGAGTAATGCAGTTTGGGATCTGGTTAAGTTGCCTAATGGGGTAAAAACTATTGGATGTAAATGGGTTTTTAAGACAAAGAAAGACTCATTGGGCAACATTGAGAGATACAAGGCAAGATTAGTTGCTAAGGGATTCACTCATAAAGAAGGAATTGATTACACGGAGACTTTTTCTCTTGTATCTAAGAAAGATTCCTTGCGCGTTATTTTGGCATTAGTAGCCCATTTTGACTTAGAGTTGCAACAAATGGATGTGAAAACGACATTTCTCAATGGAGATCTAGAGGAGGAGGTTTATATGAAACAACCTGAAGGATTCCCCTCTAGTGATGGTGAGCAATTGGTTTGCAAACTCAAGAAGTCCATATACGGTTTAAAACAGGCATCCCGCCAATGGTATTTGAAATTCCATAATGTAATTTCTTCATTCGGTTTTGTAGAAAACATTATGGATCAATGTGTATACTAGAAGGTCAGTGGGAGTAAAATATGTTTTCTTGTTTTATATGTGGATGACATTTTACTAGCAACCAATAACAAAGGTATGCTGCATGAGGTGAAACAATTTCTCTCTACAAATTTCGATATGAAGGATATGGGTGAGGCATCTTATGTCATTGGGTTTGTCTCAGGAAACCTTTATTAATAAAGTTTTAGAGAGATTTCGAATGCAAGATTGTTCACCAAGCGTAGCACCCATTGTGAAGGGTGATAGGTTCAATTTGAACCAATGTCCAAAGAACGACCTTGAAACAGAACAAATGAAGAACATTCCATATGCTTCTACTGTCAGAAGCCTAATGTATGTTCAGGTCTGTACAAGACCTGACATTGCATTTGCTGTAGGAATGTTGAGACGATATCAGAGTAATCCAGGTTTAGACCACTAGAGAGCTGCAAAGAAAGTAATGAGGTACCTTTAAGGAACCAAAGACTACATGCTTATGTATAGACGGACCGACAATCTGGAAGTAATTGGCTACTCAGATTCTGACTTTACTGGCTGTATTGATTCACGCAAATCAACATCAGGATACATTTTTTTGATGACCAATGGAGCTGTATCATGGAGGAGTGCCAAGCAGACCTTGATTACCACTTCCACTATGGAAGCTGAGTTTGTCTCCTATTTTGAGGCTACTTCACATGGTGTATGGCTTAAGAGTTTCATCTCTGGACTTAGAGTTATGGACTCTATCACTAAGCCACTGAGAATATATTGCGACAATTCAGCTGCTGTTTTTATGACCAAGAACAACAATAGTGGGAGTTGAAGTAAACATATCAACATTAAGTATTTAGCCATAAGGGAACGTGTTAAACAAAAGAAAGTGATCATTGAGCACGTAAGCACTGAGTTAATGATAGCTGATCCTTTGACTAAGGGCATGCCACCGTTGAAATTCAAGGATCATGTAGTGAATATGGGACTTGGTTCCATTATGTAATTTTTTCATTTTATGAACAATATTATTTTAATGAAAATCTTAAGAATTCTGATGTTTTTCTCATATTGATATGCACCTTGATTTAATTTTGAGAAATTCATCAGTGTTGGACCAAGAATAAACATAGGGTTTATTCATTAAGAAATTGTTGCCACATAAATTATGATATTTAAGAAATAAATACATAGTAATACATGGAAAGGTAATAGTCGTCAATAGAGGACTTATCACCATGATTCATGTACTTATTACTTATTACAGATTATCGATGAGTTTAAGATGAGATATTGGATTAAAGTGTGGACCAAGTGGGAGAATGTTGACCATTTCTCATGGGAAGACCATTCGTAGAAACGACTCTCCAGCTTCCCTTGATCTTAGAAACTCTTGAAATGGTCCACATCTGATTCTTCATCACATTTGTAGAACGTTGGAACTGGCCATGATAAACTGAACATGTGGGACACGTAGCCACTAAAGCTTGATGGAAGCTTTGGCTATAAATAGTGCGGTTTGGTCCCCAAACTCGCTCAACTCAATCCCTTCAGTCTTACACCATCTAAATAGAGTGAGTAGAGCTTGGAAGTGCCAAAACCGAGAGAGAGAAATAGTGTGAAAGTGTGAATAAGCATCAATGGCTGGAAGTACAATTTCTTGTTTATTTTCAGTTTTGATTCGTTTTAAGTGTTTAATTCCGCATTATAGAATCATATAGAGCTTACACGCAATGCATAGCCCATAGTCCCTATCTAGCCACTGCATGCCCCATTCTCCCCCAACCTGTGCCTTTCTCTCTATACCTCCCCTTGAGCTTTTCAACCGTGCGTCTACTCACCAGTTGTCGTACAACACATGTTGTGAAGCTTACCCATCTCTTTCATCCTGCCCGCCATTTAACTCCCCCAACAAAGCTGAGGGATATGCTGCTATGGAGGAGTTCCTCGATCGATAAATAGGCCAAGCCATCATCCTTTGAAAACCATCCCAAGCCCTCCTCTCCTTCTCAATCTCACTCTCTACCTGCCTAGATCTCACTTTCCCTCTCTTTGTTTCCTTCTAGTGTGATTTAGAAATTTTTCACCGAGCATTCTACCGCATGCCATTGTGGTCTGCCATCCACCCTTAGGTGTTCACTGGAGGTCATCCAACCACCCTCCACTTCCACTCAGCCTTTCCTTCTCTCATATCTCCACTATAACCGAAATTAGATCTTTCTCTCTTAGTGTTTACGGTGCCACCAACCACCACTAGCCACCATAAGCCCCTCATTCCCCATCCCGGTGGTGTGCTTGCCACTGCCACTGATATACTCTACCCCTTCAGACAACACTTGTGATATCCAATATTTACGTGTATTTTTAATAAATGATTATTTAAATTATTATAATTAATGGCTCTCTTGTTTTAAATTTAACATGTTAATCATTGGATTTATTTTATGAGTTTTTAAGATTGAAATTTATTTTTATGTGTTTGCTATTAATAATTTTTTGGCATTTAAATTACTCTCTATCTTGAATTATTTTATTTTTGAGTTTTAATTATTTTATTTTACTAAGTCACTGCATTTAAATTATTTTATTTAACTCGCCATTTTAAATTTCATTTTCATTGGATCAATTTTTGCACCCAAGATGAAAGGCTGGATCTCATTTCTTTCCCTTCCTTTTTCTTTTTCCTTTTTTTTTTTTCTCTTTTTCCTTCATTTCTTTTTCCCTTGTTTCTTTTTCTCTCCCCTGCTTTTCCCCTGCACCCGTCAATCCCTCTCCCCTCTCAACCCATGTGCGTCTCAGCCTAGTGGTGCCACCGCACAGCCAGCCAAGCCCCATTGACCACCTCACCTCCACCCCATCACAGAGGCAACCCCCTTCACGCCGCTCTCTCTCTCTCTCTCTCTCTCTCTCTCTCTCTCTCTCTCCATAGCATGTAGAACCCATGGGTTCTTCAGCCCATGCCTTCGACAGCCATATCGAAGCCCCTAACTCCTGCCACCCACCACACCTAAACCCTTCACAACCACTAGCAACCCACCACACCTACCCCAGCTCACTGGTGACCTTTCCCTCAAGCCCCTCCCTCTCCACGGCCAGATTGAACCCCCTAGCCTCTTATTCTCTCTTTTCAGTTTCTCCTCCATGCGCCACCGTGTGCCACCTTGCGACGCCACCGGCCACCTCTTCAGCCCCTACTCACCCTGACCAACACCCTCAGCCAAGCCCAGCCCCTCACGGTGACTCTTTCTCCTCTATGAAGCACCCAACCCGAAATGGGTTTTAACTCCTCTCACGGTTAGATCCCCACCGTGCATCACCACCCAGGGCTCCAAGCCACCACCTCTTGCCTCCTAGCACCTCCCTTAGCTCCTCCATGCCCCTCTATAGCCAGCCAAGCTCCCTTTCGAAATTTTCAAATTTTGAGACCCATGGCCATTGCTTGGAAAGCACTGTCCGCCGTTGCTCTACCACTTGGGTGTGTCCTTTGATCTTCCACAGTGCCTTTTTAGCACTGTAAGTATTTTCCAAATAACTTTTAAGATTTAAATATATTTTACATTAACAATACTTGTGATTTGGTTGGTCGTGCCAGACTAAGTCCGAGGAGTATGGGGGTTGGTTGGATTGGATGACAGAATTGTGCATGTGATTGATTGACATTGGGATTTGTTGTTGGATATTTTTGTATCTTGTCGTATGCATTGCATGGTGCATGCATGTTCATGTTTGTAAAATGAAAGCTGGGTTTTCATGTATTAAATGGATTTCTAGGTGTGTGTGTGTGTATCACGACCCCAAGTCGAGATAGGGTATTATCTCAGTGGAATTCCTCTGGTCACTCGGGAGCAGAATATACTGAGTGATGTCTCATCGGTTGACTTTGGCCTACAACAAGATCGGACGATTGGTAACGCTATCGTGCCCACTCCGTGGCCCCTCTACTAGCGGGGGCTAGAGAATGCATGGCTACAAAAGCGCTGGGTGCGAAACTGGGCATTGCTCGTTATGAAGTCACACGCATGATCGCTACCCATTGTGTGACAAAGCGAGCCAAGGTGTGCGGATAGTCCCTAGGGGAGGTCATGGTGCATACGGTTAAAATTGGATATGTGGGCCATTTTCTGGGAAAATGGCGGATATTTTAATGGATATGTTTTTGGGCCAAATGGGATTTTGGCATGCGTGGAAAATTACTCGTTTTGGGAAATGATGATTTTTAGGCCTCATGCGCATGGCATCATGTTCATGCATATTGTTGTTGCTTAAATGTATTTTTATCTTATAGGCTGTTTGGTTTATTACTTACATGTGGTACCGTTTATTGGTACTGTAGATTTTATTGCATATACGAATGCAGAGCCCAAGGATGCGGCTCCGCAGGGAAGTGATCGGGGATCACTTTCTCTTGGGATGTACATTATTTCTCGCTTTTGGATATTGTATTTGATTTGTATTATATTTATATTGGATAACTGTATAATTTTTAAAAGCTTTTTGTTTTAGAATTTATATTTAAACAATTCTGGTACTTAGTTGATAGACTTTTACTTATCCGCTGCGTCTTTTATCTTACATGTGTTGCATGTGCACACACTTAGCACTTGTCGTTGGGGTATGTGACCCCGTATTGTCATCATTCCAACGCCTCGTTTTCCACGTGTTCGTACATGGGAGTTGGTGGCGTCACAACACCAAAATAAACTCCTCCTCTCACCTTGTATTTTATTTTATGGTCTCGCTCAAATCTGTTTTACTAACTCTGTCCATTTGTGCAGCGACATGTGCACGCACACACACACTAATTTCTCTCAGTCCAAGAGGAACATCCGAGGACAACACACTTTGATCATCCAAAACTTTGCTTCCCTGTTGTAAGTATTCCTTGGATTGACCTTTGAAATACTATTGTTGAAAAAATTGTGACACTATGTTTCCTGCAGTCTGGTTGTGAATTGTGAAGTGGCCGAGGGCCTTGTGAAGTGTTGGAAAAATATTTTTAGTTGGTTGTGGATTGTTGACCAAGGGCTAGGGGAAGCATTGGGAATTATGTGTAGTTGGGAAATTGTGAAATTGTAAACTTGTGTGCTATGTTGTGTTCATTCTTGCTGATCGTTGTTGTGCCATGTCATTCACTAATTATTTGTTACCTATTTGCATTTTTTTTTCATGTGATTTAAAAATTGTCTATAATTGTGCCCAAATTTTATATGCTAGAATATGGTAAAAATTGGTGGTTTTGGTGTAAACATATTAAATTTTGTGAATGTGTGTATTTCACGACCCCAAGTCGATATGTGACATTATTTCAATAGAGCTCTTCTAGTCACTTGAGAGCATATAAAACTATTGATGTCCCATATGTTGTCGCCATGCAACAACAAGCTTCGATGAGACAGTAACGCTCTATGGGAGACTGGTGATTTATGGTTTTGCTGGGTGATGTAATTTTAACTTGTAGTACTGTTAATATTTATGACTACCCTTTTTGTGTAATGTTGGTGATTTAACTCCACACTTTTATATTGCATGCTTGCACACACTTGCTTCAACATTGTGTTAGGGGTGTGAGGGCACCATAATCTCTAGCGGCCAACATCTTGGAGTTGTGACTCTTGCCAAAACACAAGTAGGGGTTGAGGGCACCATAATCTCAGTCAAGAGTCTTTTCTTTTTCTTTCAAATATATATTAGTTAACTAGGTTCCCTAGCTTGTTTATTAGTAAATGATACTTGCGGGCAAAAATTAATGGCTACAAAGTTTTGTGATGATAAAGAAATATTTTAGCTATACAAGTATTTCATAAATGTAAACTCACAAATTGACGTATTTTGATGTGGTACATTAGATTGTAAACTTATTTTTATTATAAAATAAATATAACAGATTATGTAAAACTATGTCAATTTGTGAGTTTATTTTAAACACTCAGTTCTCCTTTAATTTTGTGTGAAATAAATTGGGTTATGATTGTAGCATTGTGGTGGACAATAGGGGATTAAGTGGAGGCTTAGCTCTATTTTAGCATAGTTCAAAGGAAGTTAGGCTTAATTCTTATAGTCAGAATCATATTTCAATTACAATAGTAGAAGAAGAGTGTGTTAGACAGGTGGCGCTTACAGGGTTTTATGGCTTTCCAAGTACTATTCATAGAGAAGAAGGTTGGAAATTATTCAAACTTATTAAACCAAGTGTGGATATGGCTTGGATTTGTATGGGATATTTTAATGAAATACTCCATCAACATGAAAAGTTTGGGGTTTCTCTAAGGCCTTATCAACAGATGGAGAAATTCAAAATGGGAGTGGAGGAATGTGGGTTAAGTGGTATGGGTTACAGAGGAAATAAGTATACTTGGTGTAATAATAGAGAAGGGTCTTTATTCACTAAGGAAAGGCTGGATAGGGTTTTTGGGAATAGCTTGCTTGTGGATTGTTTCAAAAGTATTTCTGTTTTTTCTCTTCCTACTCAGTCATCAGACCACAGTCCGTTGGTGGTTGAGGTTAGAAAGAACAGACAAGATAGGATTAATACAGACAGGCCTTTTACATATGAAGTGAGCTGAGACAAAAATGAAGATTGCAAGAAGTTGATTGAAGACAATTGGAATAGACCAACTCTGTGTAATTCAAGGTTAGAGGCAGTTGCAAAGAGTCTACAGTTATGCCAAGAGTCATTGATTAAGTGAAGCAAAAAATAGGCCAGAAAGGGGAAGGAGGCTAATCTGAAAAAATTGCAAGAAAGTTCCAGTATGCAGAATACTAATACAGTCAGCCTTAATGAGTGCATTAAACAGAAACAGAAAGAGGTGGAAAGGTTGCTAGAAGAGGACAATCTAAAATGGAAACAAAGATGGTTGCAAGATGGAGATAGGAATACCAAGTATTTTCATGCTTGTGCAAACCAAAAGAGGGGGACCAAAACACATTCCCTTCCAAAACCGTGACCCTTTTTTCATTTGCATAGCCTTATAATTCCCG